>CAXHKT010000282.1:0-17000 GCA_964017195.1 Siderastrea radians | reverse complement strand
TCAAAAATTGTCCAGTGTAACACGCACTAAAACCGCAGTTACCGTCAAACTTGATTCCCGTAGCTTTGCGCAGAGATTGCAATAAAGGGAAAAATGCGAGATTTTTGTCCGCTGAGCGGTATGATTATCAAGTTATATTTTTCGTGCAGCTCGTTGCTGCGTCCCATTCTGTTACGAGCCAAGCTGGAGGCGGGAGACGAGAGGGCGGGAAGCGGGATTCCCAAGGGAAAAGGAAGTGGGAGGAAAGAAAGAAAGAAAGAAAGAAAGAAAGAGAGAGATCGGGAAGGACGGTGTCCCTGTCTTCCCCCTCCTCCCGATATGTAGACGAAATTTAAGTTTATATGATGAATGTGTTCTAGTGGCTCTACATCATTTGCAGCGTACGGGTATAGCTATTGTTTTGGCACGTGCTAATTTTCTAATAATTGTTTTTTGGCTAAATAACAAAAGAAAATCTGCAAATGATTCCACCCCAGGTTAAGATTCCTCATCTTAGTCAACGTCGGTCATTTTCTATGCTTTAACGGGACTGTGCCAACTTTTTTAGCTACACTTTTCAAAAGTTAAAACACATTTATGAAAACTTCATTTTGGCTTAAAGCCACTAAAATTGTGTCGTGAAAAAGTGTATTCAGCGACGGATGACCAGAATGAATATGGATTACAGCTTAAAACATTTGCGTCAGGGGGTCAGCTTTCTTAACTGTTGTGCCCTAAAACAATCGTAGAAACATAACTTATCATGGCTTGCTGTCTTATTGAAAATTCACTTGATTCCGTCCTCTTCTGGTGTTTTACGAACATTTTAAATTTGTGGGCGAGCAAAGTTACTTAATCATAACTTTACCACAGTATTGGGAAAACAGCAGCAAGATACCCGTGACTAGTGTCTATAACGCTGAACGAAAACTTGTCGAGCGAGGAAGTCCACTTTTTCATGGCGCAAACCGCATGGTTTACGGTTAAAAGCCACGAAACGTTAATTGAATGTAAGGTCTAATGACCAAACTAAATTATATTTAGGGTTCAAATAAAAGAGCGAACCTTTCTTAACAACACATGTAATCCGAATGAGACAAGGCCCGAGGATATATATAAAACTTTAATGAGCTAAAAAATTGAAACACAAGCAATCACACAAAGAGAATCCACTTTCTAAAACCTTATCAAATGTATAGGAAAAAATCGTATCTTACTTCAATTGTATCAGCCATGTTTTGACCACACAGATTTTGAATTCAGTGTCAACTACAGCCATATCAATTTGAATTTTAGCGATTTGTTATGGCATTGTTGCGTTGCTAAGAGTCGGGATATTTAAGCTATATTTGCCTTAGGCTGGTTAACCGAATTATTCACAATGTGCTTTGCTAGCTCCAAGCCGAGAATTAAGTTCTCACAAAGATAGACTTTTATTGTGATTTTTTTTTATTGAAAATTCCGCCTGGTACTTAAACCGGTGATTTTTTCCCTCATTCTATGATGTGAATAGGGCTAAGTAACTTAATTTCTTCTTGGAAACTTAGCCTTACCTCTGTAAAAATGTCCTGCGATGTTTCCATTTAATTTTTCTCACGATTCTTAATTGTTCCACTAAAACAAAGTTATTTATTTCGCTGTGAAATTGCAAGCGGAAAGGTCGCTGATATAACTATATAGCAGCAACATAATTAAGAATAATTGAGCCCCGCTTTAATTAATGTTAGCTCTGGTTGGCTAAAACTAAATAAATTATTGAAGAAGAGATTACAAAACACGTCTTACTGAAACAATACAGTTTTCAGTGTTAAGAATAACCTTAGTGTTTCGTTCTTTAAATAATTGAATACAAAACCTGGTAGAGACGAAGAAAGCGTTTAGGAAGACTTTCTTGTGAAGTTCCGTTCATTTTTGAATTTATTTATCAATTCGAGTTCAGCTGCAAAAACATTGATTCAAAGTAATATCTCATTAACTTCCTATGTCAATAAAAATAATTTATATTGTTTCTTTTCTTTGTTTTGATTGAATTTATTGATTTTTCTAAACACACTGGATTTGAAAAAAAAAATTGAAACACATTAGCCTCGCTGCCTTGGTCACCCTCTCGGTCCAATATAAAAGCTAAAAACCAACGTTAAAGACGAGACTACGAAGCAGAGATTTCTTTGACCAAATACGCCAGGTGTTTGTCTACAAACATCATTCAAAGTCAGACACCGGCAAAGTCAGTAAAATCATCTAGATACAGTCACGTGGAAGATATAGGCTAACCGAAGGAGAAAACCGAAATAAAATACGATCGCTTATTTGTCAGGAAAAATCCTTAGAGCTAAAGGCTCCTGGAGAAGATTTTAGCTTGTTACGTTCTTTTGCAATTAAGAAAGCAAGTTGTATTGCATAAATCACCAGACTACGGCCGTGGATTACAAAACATCTGTTTTGCCGATATCAATACGCATCGTAAATGTGTAGAAGACACGGCTTTCAAATTATTCGCGTTTTCTCGCTCTTTGCGCCTGTTAGATGTATTTACCTCGAGTTCTGGTTGGTTCGTTGTGTAATCTTTGTTTGTTGTGATTGCTAAGAGCGAATTCGTTTTGTTTTATTTTTCGACATTCGGTTGAAAACTGCTCTATTTCTTGTGTTGCCATCTTAGTACCTTCACTCCGTCTAGAATGGAGAGCGCCCGATATTCCGAACTAGATGCCTCCTTGGAGTCTCTGCAGTGACCACAAGTTGATATTGGATTGCGGATCTTTTTCTTTTCTCTTGAGGGTTAAATTAACTTCTTCAATAAGCTCAGCCACCCGCTAGCTAATCCGCTCATAACAGAAGTAAAAATTTGGTGAGTTTAATCAATAATTTCAACAAGCATGGGACCTGAACGAACAAGTAGAAGAAGCACCGCTGACAGCTACCAGCAAACTACTGATAATTTTCTGTAAAGGGCTCCCTCGTTCCGTGAGGCTGTCACTTGCCGAACATGTTCCGGCCTACACCTATCCATCGAAATATATAGAGGATATTACACCGCGGCGCGAAGATATGAATTTTATTTCCGTTTTTTCCACGAGAAAATGAAATTCATATCTTCAAGCCACCGTGTAATTTTCTTTTTATTATATGGACAAGAGTAGTTTTGCACAAACAACAGTGTAAGAGTGGGAAATGACGTCATCGATATCCTCCCTTGTGAGGATATGGAAAATACGCCACTCGAGTCCCGGATGTAGTTTCGTATGAACTTTACGAGTGGTCTATTTTCTACTAAAACACTCTTGTCTATGTAATAAAATGCAGTATTGCGTAAATAGGAATTTAAGTTCATACACAAAACATAGAGGAGGAAACAAGACCAGCCCTCCGGAACGGACTTATTTCTTCCCCTAACTAGCTAGAACAGTGTTCAGGAATTCACACAGAATGCTAGAAATGCAGATCAAGAACATGGTTTGATTAACAATATCCATGAAAGATTCTTCAAAATGGTTATAAACGGTTATATTACCCATATTCGTCGGTCGTGAATCAAAGATCCTAGCAATCTGGTGAGACCGCTTGCTACTAACTGTCCCAGCAGAACGACTGGATGAGCTAACGTCCCTCTCCGCTTTTGTTACAACTGAAAAAAAACGTACGTCGATCATTGATTTTTTTTATTTTTATTATTATTATAATTTTTTTATGTAAGCAGTATCACGCTTGGTAGCCATATTAAAAACAAAATCAACACGCCTACAATTAAAGAAAATGATATTTTGTTTTAAATGTGTTTTTTTATTACATCTGATTAATCAACCAAAATCGGTCTCAAACGAGTAAGACTTGCCATGATAAACGATCTTAGGTAGTTAAGTTATACACAAAAACCAACAATAACAAAAGTAATTAAGTAACGTTAAAATCAATCCTAGCGGAGTGCAGAGAGCTAATTATATAATCCTTATAGATATATATATATATATATATATATATATATATATATATATATATTTTTTTTTTACATCACACCCTATTTCCATTCTACTCTACATGTGTTTTCCCTCTTATTTCCGTTTTCCTCTTTCCTAAGAGCGGTATAATTTTTGAAAGACGTTTTTAATTAATGGTCAATTCAGCAGGGGGTCATTTACAAACCTGAACTTTCTGTCGACAAAGATTGATTTCTCGGAGAATCTTTCAAAGACTTTGGTGCTCTTGGTCCAGAGTCGCTTTGCTTCTCCGAGACCAGATCATAATTCGTGCACTCTCCCGCCGGGAGTTCATTGTTACAGTCTTTTACTTTGGCTGAAACTGAAAGAAAGAAAGAAAGAAAGAAAGAAAGAAAGAAAGAAAGAAAGAAAGAAAGAAAGAAAGAAAGAAAGGAAGGAAGGAAGAAAGAAAGAAAGAAAGAAAGAAAGAAAGAAAGAAAGAAAGAAAGGAAGGAAGGAAGGAAGGAAGGAAGGAAGGAAGGAAGGAAGGAAGGAAGGAAGGAAGGAAGAAAGAAAGAAAGAAAGAAAGAAAGAAAGAAGGAAAAAAGGAAAGAAAGAAACAAGTGATTAAATTGCCTTCCTGACTTCCTGTGAGTGCTTTTAATTTGTGATAACTTACTCAAGGCAGTATTAAAGCAAAACCCAGGGAAAGGCGAATTATACCCGACAAAAAATTCGTATTGTCCACAGTTTGGACCTCTTTCTACCCCATTTGCTCCATAACAATTTGACAAGCAGATATAGTAGTTGCACAAGATTGCATATATGCAGTTAACGACTGATGTTATTCACCCCCCAAAAATGGTTTTCAAACTCAACTGGCGTTTATTCTCACAATTTCTTAGTATTTCATCTCTCACCTTGATTGTCCTCTGGGGAGGGGTCCGTGAGGAAATTTGCTGATGACCGTGCGCTTTCAATCTCGCAGTCACCCTCATTATGATAGCGGAAATCTTTGTAATCTAAATAGTAAAGCATACATTAACTAGTTAGTCTGCTAGGAATTATTCATTTCAAGGATAGAAAACAGTCAGCATTAAGCATTTTGCATAATATGTGCTTTAACCCGTAAGTACCCTCGGATTCTTTTAAACTCACTTGAGTGTTTAAGAATCACCGAAAAAAATCGCGTCTAGTTTACACAGACGATTTCAAATCGCATTTAAAATCGCAGTAAAACAGATACTAATTTTTTTTTCAAAAATCGCCTGTGTGAAGGGTCCTTATAGAAATGTAATTGTAATTTCAAAAAAAAAAAAAAACAAGAAAAGCTATGTCACAATGATGGGTATTTATCTCAGTTAATAACAAAGACTACACAACCAACTAACGGAAAGGAAAAGAATGCTTTTCTCCTAGGCTGAAGGAGGCATGATACAATGTACATGGTTTTCAAGCATACGCAGAAAAGAAAAGTACGAGGCTTAATTAAGAGAGGTAAAACCAATAGAAAATAAGTTTATCTTTGAAAGACCTTTGACTGAATATGAGAACAGTGGGAATTTCTCCTTGTTTTCTCTTTTTTTTTTGGTGTTAATTTAGTTGCTGAATAATTCAAACGAAAGCCCCATATATTACTTTCCGTATCAACAAAACTAAACTAGCTTCAATCAACAAACTAAACTAGCTTCAACGAAGCTTTCTCGAACCCTGCACTTTTCCTTTGTATGTTAAGAAAATTATCTTATGAATCGGTCATTTTTTTTAATCGTGAATGAGTTTTTGTGCTTTAATTCACAAAAGCTTTCGAAAACCAACTGATTCAAGCTACGTTATTTTAGAGGTCTTGCAATACATTGTTATTCTAAAGATATTTTCAGTTAAATCATGTTGCACGGAATTAATTTGTGCGTCGAACAAACTTAAAACTTATCACCGAGCAATAGAAAGTAATTACATTTTTTTTCGACGTGCTTCACTTTTCTTCCTACAGTTGGTAATTTATGAGCACAAACCTGTTTTATTCTACGGAATTTTTTTTTAAATAACTTACCCGATTGCATCTTGTACCTGTAGATATTCCTTCCCTGGATAAACAGTTAAGGCTGTACTCGCACTTTGACTCCAAGAGTGTATACGAAAAAAGTAAAACTAGCAAAGAGGCTTGCTAGCCGCAATATTCTTGCTTATTTATGATAGACTGAATTTTAAGTGTTGGTTCCTTTATTAAAATTTAATAGCTAGCTTATTGTAGTGGGTGGTAATTGCTCTATAATTGATGAAACAATTTAATTTTCTTAAGTCTTTTGTTTAATCATTTAGCCAATCAGATATGACAGATAACATATAAACTACAAAAATATACGACATAGATCTTGATAAATTGGACAAGGTCATAATACAATCTTTCGACAATAGGCGAACAGAAGGCAATTTTCAGACAATAATTGAACATTTTATGATCTCATGTTGAAGTATTGGTGCCCACGTTCCATTTGTCAAAAATCCAGCAAGGCTTTCCGCACAAATTTTGTAATACATTATAGTCTGCTATCAGAAAAAGAGACAAAGAAATTCTAACAAACTTGTAATTTTTACCAAAACACACGCTTTTTTAGGACTGGATTCTGATTAAGGTGATTCCCCGGAAAAAGAATCTGCCATAGATTTGTAATGAAGCTTGGCATAAATATTCAACAAGTCATGTAGGGTCTAAAATTGCAATAAAATGGGGGGTCACCGTGCTCGTTGTAGTGGTATACTGCTGATGAATACAGTATTTAAAGGCATTTTCAGGCAATAAATGGGCGAAGCCAATATGCTCAATATTTCAACTGCAGATTGATATTTCATGGATAGCTTGACTTTGTACATATGTATAGTCATCTGCGTTGTACAAAACATAGCCGAAAAGCTTCAAACTGACTGGAAACTCAAAAAGTAGACGGTGACGAGGGTAGATTGATGTGTGGTCCTCTACCCTAAATGGCTTTTTTCGTAGGATTTTTTTAAACTGTGCAAAATCTGATCTTAGATTTTTGCTAATTTTTTTTTATTTTGCTTTGAGAACATTGTCCTGATACAATAAAAAATGGGGGTCACCGTGCTCGATTAGGAGAAAACGTCTATTTATTTCTCTAAACAACTCAGTTTTCATAGAAAACCTACCAAGTTCCGAAAGTGCGCGCGCTGGTGCGCGCACTAATCACGCAAAAGACGATGCGCAGAAAGGATGCGCAATGCAATTGAATGGAATCACTGAAATAAAAGCCATTCCTGAGGGCAAAATTCAATTCAATTTAATTCAATTCTGAGGACTAATTATTCTTTTTTCAACGTTTTTTGCAGTGTTTCAACGTTTTTTTTAAATTACAAATTGAAAATGCTTATTTAGGACTAGATTTCCATTCTTTTGTTAGAATTACGTTAATAGCTAACTAATCGTCATTGGACAAATGGCAGGAGCGCCTTGACGTTTGCTTAGATTATGTGTTGTATGTTTGAATTTTTACAACTTCTGTGCCTTATATTGAAATCAAAAGCCGTACTTGTGGCCAAAGTTTAATTCATCTCGTATGTTTTTTTACTATTTTGACTTTGAAAAGGATTATTTTGTTACTAATTATTATGCCCTTTCCTTAGAGTACGTAGGTTGACCAGAATCCCGAAGACGTCGAACGTGAACGAAACCACTCGGAAGCTAAAAATGGATGTGTTGACGTGCTGCCACTTGTCCACAAAGTCTCGTGATTGCTACGACAGCAACGAAATAAATAAGGAAGAAGACAGAAGGCACAGAAGAACACATACACGAGACAAAGAAAACACGGTTAAGTGGCGGTAAGTAAAAAAATCTTTGTACCGAGGTTAAAATAATGAAAAAGTTAAAAATAATAATAATAATAATAATAAATAAATAAATAAATAAATAAAGGATTAGTTCAGGTAGTTCTTTCCTGTTCCATGTTGGAATACCTATTCAAATGGCCAAAAAAAAATTTAAGTCAGCAGTTTATTTTGTTGTTTATACTCTTGTCATGATCAAAATAGCAAATAACGGGCGAGTTATCCGCCCCGAAATTTATTTTCCAAGTTAACGTAGAATAAAAATACTTGACTGAGTGACATAACGAATAAAAACACTTATTAATGTTACAATTTTCTTTAAAGGGACAAAGAACAAAAGAACAAAAAGGTAAGTGAAACATTTTTTTAGTCCTTTCATATTAGTCATTAACGTTCTAACTCATAGGGCTAAAGATCATTTCCTGAAGTGTTGCTACAGTTATTTCTCTATGATTCACGCGTCCGGCGCGAAAACAAATGCAAAAAGCAGGACACCAAACGAGAAATTAAAGCAAAATTCTTCAAATGTCAATTGATGCTTTCTCGGATTGTTTCAGGGATTTCAAAAGGGTGTTTGGCGTAAGATAATACATTGTGAAGTATTACGATTAGGGAACGGAATATTATATCCCCCTAATTCCCTATAGCTGCCCTGGGCTTTCGAAAATGCAAGCTTATTAACTTATTTTACATTTTAAGGCCTGGTTCAAACGTTGAACTTCGTATGTGCCAAGCCTTGTGCAAATTAGCAAAATCAATACCTCAAAGGCCCTCTGTCCCTCTAAAAATTGACAATAGAAATCAATCACTCCCTAATGTTAAGAAATTTTCAGGCGACGTTTCGCCAAAGAACCCTAAGTTTTCATCGCAGCTAAATGCGAGTATCTCAGGTCACGAACTGTTTGGTGCCCCTGAAAACCATAGCAAGATTTCCTTCGCAGTTATCTGAACTTGACTTCGAGAAAAGCCCTGGAATGTTTCATAATGTCCTTATATTCATGCAGTTATTTTAGTTTCGAAGAGGCCTTCAAGTGATTATAGACCGCAAATTATTCCCACTTCGGACCACAAACTGTACCTGTGTATATACCACTACAGCGTGTCATGTGCGTCTGAGCACATCATTTGAGTGAAAAAGAAATTACGTTAGAGCTGCTATAATAACATAATGTGACGACATTACTCAAACATTTGAACGTTAATAACATTAACTGGATTTTTTCACATTAGAGCCAGCAAGACGTATAACCAAGCTTGCTTCAAGCCACTCTTAGTGGCCACTAAGTGGAGATACTGTTTGGACCCGAATTGAATTGGCCTACAGGAAGCCTTGCAAGTCACAGGGGTTTATAAACCAGTGCAGGGGATTTCAACTTTTACAATCGTATAAATCGTGAAGTCCAAAATTGATTCGAAAATAGCTAGACTGAAAGATTCCAGGCTGAGACATTCCTTTTTACACTGAATAATGTATCGTATGAATTGAAAACCTGCTAATATGTTGACTAAAAATGACAAGGCATTTTGCAGTTGAAACTAAAAAAGTCGGTGATAAGTAGGATAAAGATAAAATAAGAATAAAATAAAATAAAATGTTCGATATTTTATGGTTTAATAAAAACTTCTAATCTACTATAGATATTTATTAATTACGAATTTAACTGTCTCTAAGGTTTCTATCTTCAAATTCTTATTTTCTTATTTGTATCAAGCATATATATTTTTTGCTTGTTGATATTCATTAATTGGATATTTTAGAGGTTCACTCTTCGGGATCGTTTCTGTTCTCGACTAATTACGGGATGATTTGCGGGCCGGAAATGACTTGTGTGCTTGTACAGCTGTATTTCCGATTCTAACTAGTGATTTAACCATGACGTATAATCTCCATCGGAAATCGCATAATCTCCGTAGGAAATGTTATACTAATTATTTTTAAAATGGAAAGCAAGAAACAGGGTGGCAAGTGAGAGATGACGGGTGAGAGATGATTTGTCACGATCTATGTATCAATTTTTCTTCCTCCTAAACACTTGAAGGGGACAATTTACTGCTGAACAGCTCTGTGCAAGAAAAAGAAGCGCCAATGGGCACATTTAAAAGTGTGCATATGAGATAAATCTCTCTTGTTAAACGCACGTTTAGTTTAGGTTGCAGGAAAAACAAAAATCGCCACCGCGTACGCATGTGACCATTAACCGGACGGATGTGAAAATCCATGTAACGTGCTTGTGCGGCGTGTGTCATGCTCGAGTTTGTGACTTAAGACATCAAAAAAGGGAAAAACTGATTCACACACCAAGTTAGGTTGGTTAATTATAAACGTCAAATTTTGATTTAAATCACCTACAAATTTTCCAAACTTCTTTAACGTCCTACTATTTTATAAAAAGCCATTAAAAAAAGAATACTGAAAGATTTATTGGGCCTGCTTGTGCTTCAACCTATAACGGCATTTTTGGATTGCGTGAAACTTTCAAGAGGTGGTGTATAGGGACAAAAGGCTTTAAAGTATCTTTCAAACACGATTAATCAAACATCAACAATCTTTCTATAGCTATGGCTATATATTGCTTTATTAACCGTACTTGAAAAAAGTGGTAAATCAAAATAGACGTAGCAAAATAAGGAAATCCTTATTAGTCAAGTATATAGCAACTTTAACGAATGTCACAAAGTCCTGCGCCGTCAGGGTCAAGTACAAGTTTTAACATTATTAAAAATAACGTTCTACGCAACATGTCACATGAATTCCGTTTTAACTGGATTGCTCGCGGCAAATCCAGCTTAACCTGATGTAACGAAAATAAGCCGAACTGTGAAATACAAACTGAGAACACATAACATTACTTGTTTAGAATGGCACAGTTCTAGACTTTTCGTGGGCTGAACATAATTGCCCAAATAAATTCATTAAAAAAAAATTAATCCTTCAAAACCATCTTCGAAATTTTGCGGTCAACGGCCTAATGATGAAGTCTGGCACGACTAGTTGCGATTTCAAATATGAAGTAAGCCTGATTCGACCGATTAAGAACGCTAACATTGCGAAGCGTTACTTGAAGAGCTTGTAGACGGAACCATTCTTCGCCAGCTAGAATTTGCATTAAATCATGAAGTCTGCCTACAAGAGGACGCGTGTCACCGAAGTTATCTGTTTTTCTCGAGGCTTTGATTTTACCCATTTCGCTACATACGAACCCGAAGGCTGGCTCAAATTTTTGAAAACAAATCACCTGTATTTATGTTTTAATGTAAATTTAATTCCGAACATTTTTGAAAGGCAAACTGACTCTAATTCACAATCAATGTTTTTTTGCTTGTTTTTGCAAGGAGTTTGCATATGGAGTCAGACAATTTAGTCATTATTAGACAGATAATCAACATTGCATGTACACACTGCTAATATGTTCGTCCAAGTGGTACTAGTGCTGGTATTATCACCGCTAGCATGGTGTTTACCACTCAGATCAACAGAGGAAGTAAGCAGGGAAATATCAAGAATACAACAGCATCGTAAGTAATTGCTTGTTTAAGTTCATAACTATGGTCAGTTCGAAATTTATGATACATTTGTTAACAAAAAGTGAAAGGTTACCGCCCCCCGGGGGGGGGGGGGGAGTGAGAGGAGGGTGTTGCTCCCTATAGCGTACTATACGGGGAGGCGCCGCCCGATATCTTTTTGAAGATCGCAGTAGACAACATAACATAAGTTGTTATCGTAGTATTGTTAAAGGGCACCAAAATGCGCTGCAAAATGAGAAAAGGTGGTTGCTAAACCCAAGTATATTAAACGGCGCCAAATTTTGGAAGCAAAGGAACCAAGGCAACTGAAGGCCCAGGAAAAACTCAGCTACTATAGGAAATTCTATTTTTTTTTGCTTTATCCTTGAGGTGCAACGAAGGGAAGCAAATTTCCGCCCTAAGGGTATTGGGGGGGGGGTCATTTTGGTAAAAATTGGGAGGTGGGGTTACCATTTTAAATAAGATATAGCTAACTGTATATAAACACTTGTTTTGTCAACATTCATTGTGATTTTTTTCTTCCGGAAAAAGAGGTCGTTTTTGAGCCACGAGTTCCGCCCAGAACTGCTATAGATGCAGTTACGTTAAGTAGAGAAAAAAATATTGCAAGGGCAATGCTAAAAGTAGTCTATTAACTCAATAGTATGAGATTGAAAAAAAAGGGGAAAAAAACGAAATTCAACCAAGGAACCAATTCACAGGCTAGAGGAAAGGAGGAGAATAAGACTACCAGGAGAGAATAGTTCACGCTAAGTCCCTTTGGACGTTAGCAAAGGAGTAGTGTTCGATTTCTGATAATCCATATAATGCAGAGGAACTCATAAGGAAAAGGTATGTGTTCTTTATTTCATCAATAGACAACGAGCGGAGATCAGTGTCAACTCCCGACCAAGGTCCTCCCCCTGAATGCTACCTGAAGTACTTCTTGCACCAGTCTCCTCCCCAGGGGCTCTTAATCGACCATCCTTCATCAGTACGCTACATTTGCCAATCGGTTCCAAGTTCCCCGGATGCTGACTTCTTCGCGACTCTGTTTGATGACGAGGCAGGAATTGCCATATTGTCAGCGTACACAGTCAATTATGCCCAAGCGCAAGATATCGGGTTGTATCCAAGAAAAACAGTTCCAAACACTTGGCGAGCTAACGATGGTGAGTTAAATGCGTAAACTTTAGACTTCTTATGAGCACAAAATTGCAAAATACTTTACCTTGATTGGTTGAAGAAACCAACAGGACGAGGGACAACGGCCAACTGTCAAGCTTCAGAGATATATTTTTTTTGTTTACCGTCAAGTGTCGTAGAGTTTAAAGCGTCAGCGACAAATTAATGAGGGCTAAATAAGGGCTGAATGAGGGTTCTGAATGGTTTCAACAGGCCGTCGATTATCCATTGAAAAGCTGCACACATCTTATAACCCCGTGGGAAAGTAACGCACGTTAGGATTTCATCCACAGAAACTTTAGACAGAAACAATTAAAACCACCTTGTATAGCGTTAACATCACTACATGGGGGAATTGGTCACAAACTTTCATTTGAATTAAGAAAGAAATCCACAAAGGCTAGAAACATTCCGTGCAACAGGAAGAAAACAGACTTGACGTTAAGTAAACTTTTCACAGAATAATAATCGGTCCGAAATGGAAACAGTGCTGCTTAGGAGCTTTTGTCTGAATGGTGACAATTTAATACGAAGACTCGAACGTTAGACCCACCTTGTATAGCGTAAGAAAGAGCCAAAAGACTTTTATTTAGACAACTCGCGAAACATCTTCGTCGTCTTCTGCTTAACAAGTGCGTGAAATGGAAACGCTTTGGCTGTTTGAAAAACTTAAACAACAACTGTCAAATGACCATCTCTTGTTAGTGACATCAAAAGCCTAATTAAATGCCAATTCGCAATTGTGAGATACCGTTTGTTGCTTGAAAATCTAAAAAAACCGCCACTCAGTGCGCAATACGTTTTGGCGTATTATGTTCTTTTCTTGTCGCACATAGAAGACAAGTACGTACGCACTTCCTTTGCTTTCGCCTTGGCGTTAGTTACGGTAATGTGCTATTTTACTTGTTTATTAATTAAATTGAACTCCCTTAAATTTTAGACCTTTCCAGGCAGGGCTCTAACCAGATGTACAAAGGGCTGGCAAGTGGGCCCCAGGGAATCAACAAAGGCCACTTGAACCCAGCTCACATCAATTCCTTCGACAAAAAGCACGTAATGGCCACATTCACGTACAGCAACGCAGTACCACAGTACAGTTGCTTTAATCGTGGGCTCTGGAACTACTACGAAGAAAAAATAGTGGAGTACGTAACGTCACAGTGCGCAGGGCAGCATGGGAAATCCACAGTGATGTACCTGATGACTGGGACGTCAAAATTTCGTCTTCAAGTTGGTGTTGGTAGACCTACACATGACAAGGTGCGAAATACGGTGGGTCAAAATGGCTAAGGCGGGTATCTTGCGATATTTTAACCCACATGTTCTGGGAAGGCAATTAAATGGCCAAAACATTTTTCTATTGCTATTGCTAAAAGTTTAAGTTAAAACTGACAAAAACTTGAATTGTTACTGATACAGCCACTTGCCGATTTTCTTTTCGACCTATTTAAAGGCCTGAGCCTGAACAGGTCTGTAGACCAAATACGTGAAATGCTAGTAAATACTACGAAACATTTTGTCACTATTGCCTTTAATTTTATGTAAAATCTCTTACTCGTCATCGTTTGCAGATCGAAAGGCACAAATTGTAATGTAGGCCGAAATTAAGGGGTAAAAAACGCCTTTCTTGGAGACTTTGCATTGATGAAAGTCCCAAAATTTCTACAACACGGTAAGTATAATTTATAATGACTAGTGACGAGTCTGATGGTAATATCAGTTCCAGGGTTGCTGCATTTCACACTTTATGCAGTTGTTCTTTTTTTCAACATTTTTCTGGCAGATTGAATACTTTCCCACTGCTGAGGCAGAAGATCGCATTGTGCGCCCAAATTCCATGTGGACAGCGGGTTGCTGCGTTTGGATTGACGAGAAGGGAACAGAAAAAGCACAGTCCATCGCAGTCATGGGAAACAACGACTTTCACGAAGACAAAATTGGGATGAAGTCGATGAATTTGGCAGAATTAGGAAATCTTTTGGTTGATGAAAACAGTGATCCTGTTGAGCTATTTCCCTCGTTGGTAGAATGCAGAACAAATAGCTACCTGCTGTAAAGAGTTCCAAAATTGGCACCACGATTTGAAGCTATATAAACTTTCAAACTTTTCAAAGCTTTTCAAAGCTTTTCAAGCTTTCAGTTTTGGGTTTTTGAGGATGTGGCTAGAGTCTCTGAGGTTTTAACCCTTAAAGCCCCATTGGTGATCAGCCTCAAATTTCTCCTCATGATATCAGTGCCTTATGATACAAACACAGGTCATGAGAATTAAGAAAAAATAATGAATGATGAATTGTCTTGATGTTAAACAAGCTCTCCCAACTAGTCCTCAATAAAATGTATAGAGAGCAGTAAGGCGAATTTGCATAATGATGCTGGGGCCTAAAGGGTTAATCACGAGTCATGTTAATACCTCAGGGAGGCACCCTGGAGCTTAATATATTGCACATAATTTTATGCTTCATAATCGCAGTATGATGTTGACGTCCAACTCCAGGAGTGTCCTTCTAAAGCATCCTCAAAATGTCAGCAGATCTAATTTCTCAGTCACTCTGAGTGATGATCCGAGCTGCTCCGAGTTTATCAATTCTGTCTGACAGGCCCTTGTTTAGACCTGACCAAACTACATATCGGTAATCAAATAAGGAAAGGATCAACAATTTTAAAAGAACTGTAATTGAAACTTCTACTGGAACAAAAGGTCTAACCCTGTTTTAAACCAGCAAGGCCAGAGGATATCTCCTTTGCAATGTAGCCGCGTAACAAGCAGGACGCTCGATTTTAGGGCCAAAGCGCCATTTAACGTCGTATTCTTTGTATACTTCTGGGGTATGGAATAGCGATAGTTGTGAATTCAGTTGTTTCGAATAGAGGAGTTTGACTGATGGTCGAGGGTAGCTTAAAATTTTTAATAATTAATAATAAGTTCATAATAATAAATAACCAAGTAGTTTGGTAAATAATGAGCTCGTTCTAATCTATTGGAGTTATCAAGAATTGTAACAGTCCAGTTCCAGACATTGAGATACACATAAGTATGAGACATACACCATATTTTACTTCACCTCAAACTTACAGAGTCGCGGAATAGGCTTACATCTTTGACTTAATTAAGCTACTGGCAAAAACGGAAAACAGAACAATTTAAAATTATTGCAACGAGAAGATTAACTCTAAAAAGCGATTTGCACTGGTACCGTAAAAAGTATACTGGAGAAAAAGAAATAAAGTTATGTTAATTGGCGGAAATAGAGGGATAATCATCCTCCCTCCCCATCCCAACCCGCAACTTGACGTCTTTTGTCTTCGATTAGATATTTGGTTCCTTAAGGCTGGTTTTCACTAGCGACGGAGTCGGAGTCGTAAACGAAGTCGTAAGAGCGCTTATGATCTAGTGAAAATCAAACAACGGAGTCGTAAGCGGAGTCATAAGCTCAACGGAATCGGATTAGGAATAATCACAGCGTTTCCATTTTCTTCCGACTTCGCTTACGATTCCATCGCTTACGATCTAGTGAAAACCAGATTGTTGGAGTCGGAAGCAGAAGCAGAGGGATAAACCAATCAGTGTTCGTTCCCACTCTTTGTGACTGGTTTAGTTCCGCCGTAGCTTACTAGATCCTAACGGACGGATTCGTAAAGCGGAACGTTATTTTCACTAGATCAAAACGCTCTGCGCGTCTGATTACGACTCACAACAAAACACTGCTGCTTTTGAAGTCGACTTATACTTCACAAATAGGGAAAATCCGACTTTTTACACTCAATGCTAGGGTAAAATTATACACTAGTTTGATTTATACATCGGAGAATCCATGTGTCACCACAGAGTAACTACAGATGAAGTGTATTCGGAACAAAACGTACTATTGATCTAAGAAAACAACAAGACACATTCACTTTGGAACTAAAACTCATCCTGTATCGAAAACAGCAATCAGTTGTTACAAGGTTGAAATAACAGTTTACTTCAACAACAGAAATTAACGTTGTGTTCTACGTCCGTCTTTCGACTCTTTCTTTCATCACTACGCTAAGGCTTATTCGAGTGACAATATGCATCGATATGAATTTTTTATACTCAGTCTTTACCAAAATTAAACTATTTTCATGCGGTATACGTTATTTAAACTTTGCGTGCAATCTTGCACACTTAGTGTTAAGGCCGACACACACTAGGGGACATGTTGCAGGGACATGTATCGGGACAATTGTTGCAGCGACAGTTTTCCTCGTGTGACATCCCCGTTTTTGCGAAAAAAAAAGTTCTGTTGCAAAACATACAATGCATGGAGGAAAATTCAAAGGTTTAATCTTGACATCTACGGTTTGCTATGAAATTTTTACTGTAGTTTTTTTTTTTTTTCATTTTTTTAAATTTTTGTTCCTCTGCAATTTGCGACAGTCTTAGTTGAGGGCTTTTGTTTTTCATACAGGGAGGCGAAAATCATAGCATAGAAATTTAATCACCGCAAAATAAATTACGTTAAGTATGCCGAATATATGCGTTGTCTGCAAGAACGCCTAGAGTTTTCGAAAGAGGTGTTCATGGTCCCAGAAGAATCGAAAACACCC
>CAXHKT010000281.1:0-22720 GCA_964017195.1 Siderastrea radians | reverse complement strand
AAACCAGCACTTTTTTGAGGGACCCACCCCACCCCTCTCAAAACTGAAATTCCCACCTTATGGAAAAAATCACAGACTTTCTACTCAATAAACTTTTTTCCTGATAGCCCCGAGGGATTTGCATTATTATTGGGCCAGTGCGCAGCCTTGCGCAGCCTTGCGCAGTTAACAACACCTTTTTTAGCCTCTGGGAAGGCCAAAAATGGGGTTTTTTCCCTAAGGCTCGCACATATCGCGCTTTTCTACACAATAAACTTTTTTTTCTGACAGCCCCAAGGGATTTGCGTTATTATTAGGCCAGTGCGCAGCCTTGCGCAGCCTTGCGCAGTTAACAACACCTTTTTTAGCCTCTGGGAAGGCCAAAAATGGGGTTTTTTCCCTAAGGCTCGCACATATCGCGCTTTTCTACACAATAAACTTTTTTTCTGATAGCCCCAAGGGATTTGAGTTATTATTAGGCCAGTGCGCAGCCTTGCGCAGCCTTGCGCAGTTAACAACACCTTTTTTAGCCTCTGGGAAGGCCAAAAATGGGGTTTTTTCCCTAAGGATCGCACATATCGCGCCTTCTTTGTGCTTTTGCACAAAAGGAATTTTTTTCGGATGGTCCCAGAGGGATTGAATGCATTTGGGACCTTTGTGCATGCAGCTGGAGAGCGCCAATTAGCTTTTTTCTGCTTTTTGGGGCTAATTCAAGCCCTGAAAAAGTGCAGCACTTTTTAGTATCGCCAAATTCGATAAAAATAGTGCCAAATGGAATGTTTTTTGGTGCCGCAACGGGATCTGGGGTGCTTTTGTGCTGGGGCCGTTGCACCAAAACCAGCACTTTTTTGAGGGACCCACCCCACCCCTCTCAAAACTGAAATTCCCACCTTATGGAAAAAATCACAGACTTTCTACTCAATAAACTTTTTTTCCTGATAGCCCCGAGGGATTTGCATTATTATTGGGCCAGTGCGCAGCCTTGCGCAGCCTTGCGCAGTTAACAACACCTTTTTAGCCTCTGGGAAGGCCAAAAATGGGGTTTTTTCCCTAAGGCTCGCACATATCGCGCTTTTCTACACAATAAACTTTTTTTCTGACAGCCCCAAGGGATTTGCGTTATTATTAGGCCAGTGCGCAGCCTTGCGCAGCCTTGCGCAGTTAACAACACCTTTTTTAGCCTCTGGGAAGGCCAAAAATGGGGTTTTTTCCCTAAGGCTCGCACATATCGCGCTTTTCTACACAATAAACTTTTTTTTCTGATAGCCCCAAGGGATTTGAGTTATTATTAGGCCAGTGCGCAGCCTTGCGCAGCCTTGCGCAGTTAACAACACCTTTTTTAGCCTCTGGGAAGGCCAAAAATGGGGTTTTTTCCCTAAGGATCGCACATATCGCGCCTTCTTTGTGCTTTTGCACAAAAGGAATTTTTTTCGGATGGTCCCAGAGGGATTGAATGCATTTGGGACCTTTGTGCATGCAGCTGAGAGCGCCAATTAGCTTTTTTCTGCTTTTTGGGGCTAATTCAAGCCCTGAAAAAGTGCAGCACTTTTTAGTATCGCCAAATTCGATAAAAATAGTGCCAAATGGAATGTTTTTTGGTGCCGCAACGGGATCTGGGGTGCTTTTGTGCTGGGGCCGTTGCACCAAAACCAGCACTTTTTTGAGGGACCCACCCCACCCCTCTCAAAACTGAAATTCCCACCTTATGGAAAAAATCACAGACTTTCTACTCAATAAACTTTTTTTCCTGATAGCCCCGAGGGATTTGCATTATTATTGGGCCAGTGCGCAGCCTTGCGCAGCCTTGCGCAGTTAACAACACCTTTTTTAGCCTCTGGGAAGGCCAAAAATGGGGTTTTTTCCCTAAGGCTCGCACATATCGCGCTTTTCTACACAATAAACTTTTTTTTCTGACAGCCCCAAGGGATTTGCGTTATTATTAGGCCAGTGCGCAGCCTTGCGCAGCCTTGCGCAGTTAACAACACCTTTTTTAGCCTCTGGGAAGGCCAAAAATGGGGTTTTTTCCCTAAGGCTCGCACATATCGCGCTTTTCTACACAATAAACTTTTTTTTCTGATAGCCCCAAGGGATTTGAGTTATTATTAGGCCAGTGCGCAGCCTTGCGCAGCCTTGCGCAGTTAACAACACCTTTTTTAGCCTCTGGGAAGGCCAAAAATGGGGTTTTTTCCCTAAGGATCGCACATATCGCGCCTTCTTTGTGCTTTTGCACAAAAGGAATTTTTTTCGGATGGTCCCAGAGGGATTGAATGCATTTGGGACCTTTGTGCATGCAGCTGAGAGCGCCAATTAGCTTTTTTCTGCTTTTTGGGGCTAATTCAAGCCCTGAAAAAGTGCAGCACTTTTTAGTATCGCCAAATTCGATAAAAATAGTGCCAAATGGAATGTTTTTTGGTGCCGCAACGGGATCTGGGGTGCTTTTGTGCTGGGGCCGTTGCACCAAAACCAGCACTTTTTTGAGGGACCCACCCCACCCCTCTCAAAACTGAAATTCCCACCTTATGGAAAAAATCACAGACTTTCTACTCAATAAACTTTTTTTCCTGATAGCCCCGAGGGATTTGCATTATTATTGGGCCAGTGCGCAGCCTTGCGCAGCCTTGCGCAGTTAACAACACCTTTTTTAGCCTCTGGGAAGGCCAAAAATGGGGTTTTTTCCCTAAGGCTCGCACATATCGCGCTTTTCTACACAATAAACTTTTTTTTCTGACAGCCCCAAGGGATTTGCGTTATTATTAGGCCAGTGCGCAGCCTTGCGCAGCCTTGCGCAGTTAACAACACCTTTTTTAGCCTCTGGGAAGGCCAAAAATGGGGTTTTTTCCCTAAGGCTCGCACATATCGCGCTTTTCTACACAATAAACTTTTTTTTCTGATAGCCCCAAGGGATTTGAGTTATTATTAGGCCAGTGCGCAGCCTTGCGCAGCCTTGCGCAGTTAACAACACCTTTTTTAGCCTCTGGGAAGGCCAAAAATGGGGTTTTTTCCCTAAGGATCGCACATATCGCGCCTTCTTTGTGCTTTTGCACAAAAGGAATTTTTTTCGGATGGTCCCAGAGGGATTGAATGCATTTGGGACCTTTGTGCATGCAGCTGAGAGCGCCAATTAGCTTTTTTCTGCTTTTTGGGGCTAATTCAAGCCCTGAAAAAGTGCAGCACTTTTTAGTATCGCCAAATTCGATAAAAATAGTGCCAAATGGAATGTTTTTTGGTGCCGCAACGGGATCTGGGGTGCTTTTGTGCTGGGGCCGTTGCACCAAAACCAGCACTTTTTTGAGGGACCCACCCCACCCCTCTCAAAACTGAAATTCCCACCTTATGGAAAAAATCACAGACTTTCTACTCAATAAACTTTTTTTCCTGATAGCCCCGAGGGATTTGCATTATTATTGGGCCAGTGCGCAGCCTTGCGCAGCCTTGCGCAGTTAACAACACCTTTTTTAGCCTCTGGGAAGGCCAAAAATGGGGTTTTTTCCCTAAGGCTCGCACATATCGCGCTTTTCTACACAATAAACTTTTTTTTCTGACAGCCCCAAGGGATTTGCGTTATTATTAGGCCAGTGCGCAGCCTTGCGCAGCCTTGCGCAGTTAACAACACCTTTTTTAGCCTCTGGGAAGGCCAAAAATGGGGTTTTTTCCCTAAGGCTCGCACATATCGCGCTTTTCTACACAATAAACTTTTTTTTCTGATAGCCCCAAGGGATTTGAGTTATTATTAGGCCAGTGCGCAGCCTTGCGCAGCCTTGCGCAGTTAACAACACCTTTTTTAGCCTCTGGGAAGGCCAAAAATGGGGTTTTTCCCTAAGGATCGCACATATCGCGCCTTCTTTGTGCTTTTGCACAAAAGGAATTTTTTTCGGATGGTCCCAGAGGGATTGAATGCATTTGGGACCTTTGTGCATGCAGCTGAGAGCGCCAATTAGCTTTTTTCTGCTTTTTGGGGCTAATTCAAGCCCTGAAAAAGTGCAGCACTTTTTAGTATCGCCAAATTCGATAAAAATAGTGCCAAATGGAATGTTTTTTGGTGCCGCAACGGGATCTGGGGTGCTTTTGTGCTGGGGCCGTTGCACCAAAACCAGCACTTTTTTGAGGGACCCACCCCACCCCTCTCAAAACTGAAATTCCCACCTTATGGAAAAAATCACAGACTTTCTACTCAATAAACTTTTTTTCCTGATAGCCCCGAGGGATTTGCATTATTATTGGGCCAGTGCGCAGCCTTGCGCAGCCTTGCGCAGTTAACAACACCTTTTTTAGCCTCTGGGAAGGCCAAAAATGGGGTTTTTTCCCTAAGGCTCGCACATATCGCGCTTTTCTACACAATAAACTTTTTTTTCTGACAGCCCCAAGGGATTTGCGTTATTATTAGGCCAGTGCGCAGCCTTGCGCAGCCTTGCGCAGTTAACAACACCTTTTTTAGCCTCTGGGAAGGCCAAAAATGGGGTTTTTTCCCTAAGGCTCGCACATATCGCGCTTTTCTACACAATAAACTTTTTTTTCTGATAGCCCCAAGGGATTTGAGTTATTATTAGGCCAGTGCGCAGCCTTGCGCAGCCTTGCGCAGTTAACAACACCTTTTTTAGCCTCTGGGAAGGCCAAAAATGGGGTTTTTTCCCTAAGGATCGCACATATCGCGCCTTCTTTGTGCTTTTGCACAAAAGGAATTTTTTTCGGATGGTCCCAGAGGGATTGAATGCATTTGGGACCTTTGTGCATGCAGCTGAGAGCGCCAATTAGCTTTTTTCTGCTTTTTGGGGCTAATTCAAGCCCTGAAAAAGTGCAGCACTTTTTAGTATCGCCAAATTCGATAAAAATAGTGCCAAATGGAATGTTTTTTGGTGCCGCAACGGGATCTGGGGTGCTTTTGTGCTGGGGCCGTTGCACCAAAACCAGCACTTTTTTGAGGGACCCACCCACCCCTCTCAAAACTGAAATTCCCACCTTATGGAAAAAATCACAGACTTTCTACTCAATAAACTTTTTTTCCTGATAGCCCCGAGGGATTTGCATTATTATTGGGCCAGTGCGCAGCCTTGCGCAGCCTTGCGCAGTTAACAACACCTTTTTTAGCCTCTGGGAAGGCCAAAAATGGGGTTTTTTCCCTAAGGCTCGCACATATCGCGCTTTTCTACACAATAAACTTTTTTTTCTGACAGCCCCAAGGGATTTGCGTTATTATTAGGCCAGTGCGCAGCCTTGCGCAGCCTTGCGCAGTTAACAACACCTTTTTTAGCCTCTGGGAAGGCCAAAAATGGGTTTTTTTCCCTAAGGCTCGCACATATCGCGCTTTTCTACACAATAAACTTTTTTTTCTGATAGCCCCAAGGGATTTGAGTTATTATTAGGCCAGTGCGCAGCCTTGCGCAGCCTTGCGCAGTTAACAACACCTTTTTTAGCCTCTGGGAAGGCCAAAAATGGGGTTTTTTCCCTAAGGATCGCACATATCGCGCCTTCTTTGTGCTTTTGCACAAAAGGAATTTTTTTCGGATGGTCCCAGAGGGATTGAATGCATTTGGGACCTTTGTGCATGCAGCTGAGAGCGCCAATTAGCTTTTTTCTGCTTTTTGGGGCTAATTCAAGCCCTGAAAAAGTGCAGCACTTTTTAGTATCGCCAAATTCGATAAAAATAGTGCCAAATGGAATGTTTTTTGGTGCCGCAACGGGATCTGGGGTGCTTTTGTGCTGGGGCCGTTGCACCAAAACCAGCACTTTTTTGAGGGACCCACCCCACCCCTCTCAAAACTGAAATTCCCACCTTATGGAAAAAATCACAGACTTTCTACTCAATAAACTTTTTTTCCTGATAGCCCCGAGGGATTTGCATTATTATTGGGCCAGTGCGCAGCCTTGCGCAGCCTTGCGCAGTTAACAACACCTTTTTTAGCCTCTGGGAAGGCCAAAAATGGGGTTTTTTCCCTAAGGCTCGCACATATCGCGCTTTTCTACACAATAAACTTTTTTTCTGACAGCCCCAAGGGATTTGCGTTATTATTAGGCCAGTGCGCAGCCTTGCGCAGCCTTGCGCAGTTAACAACACCTTTTTTAGCCTCTGGGAAGGCCAAAAATGGGGTTTTTTCCCTAAGGCTCGCACATATCGCGCTTTTCTACACAATAAACTTTTTTTTCTGATAGCCCCAAGGGATTTGAGTTATTATTAGGCCAGTGCGCAGCCTTGCGCAGCCTTGCGCAGTTAACAACACCTTTTTTAGCCTCTGGGAAGGCCAAAAATGGGGTTTTTTCCCTAAGGATCGCACATATCGCGCCTTCTTTGTGCTTTTGCACAAAAGGAATTTTTTTCGGATGGTCCCAGAGGGATTGAATGCATTTGGGACCTTTGTGCATGCAGCTGAGAGCGCCAATTAGCTTTTTTCTGCTTTTTGGGGCTAATTCAAGCCCTGAAAAAGTGCAGCACTTTTTAGTATCGCCAAATTCGATAAAAATAGTGCCAAATGGAATGTTTTTTGGTGCCGCAACGGGATCTGGGGTGCTTTTGTGCTGGGGCCGTTGCACCAAAACCAGCACTTTTTTGAGGGACCCACCCCACCCCTCTCAAAACTGAAATTCCCACCTTATGGAAAAAATCACAGACTTTCTACTCAATAAACTTTTTTTCCTGATAGCCCCGAGGGATTTGCATTATTATTGGGCCAGTGCGCAGCCTTGCGCAGCCTTGCGCAGTTAACAACACCTTTTTTAGCCTCTGGGAAGGCCAAAAATGGGGTTTTTTCCCTAAGGCTCGCACATATCGCGCTTTTCTACACAATAAACTTTTTTTTCTGACAGCCCCAAGGGATTTGCGTTATTATTAGGCCAGTGCGCAGCCTTGCGCAGCCTTGCGCAGTTAACAACACCTTTTTTAGCCTCTGGGAAGGCCAAAAATGGGGTTTTTTCCCTAAGGCTCGCACATATCGCGCTTTTCTACACAATAAACTTTTTTTTCTGATAGCCCCAAGGGATTTGAGTTATTATTAGGCCAGTGCGCAGCCTTGCGCAGCCTTGCGCAGTTAACAACACCTTTTTTAGCCTCTGGGAAGGCCAAAAATGGGGTTTTTTCCCTAAGGATCGCACATATCGCGCCTTCTTTGTGCTTTTGCACAAAAGGAATTTTTTTCGGATGGTCCCAGAGGGATTGAATGCATTTGGGACCTTTGTGCATGCAGCTGAGAGCGCCAATTAGCTTTTTTCTGCTTTTTGGGGCTAATTCAAGCCCTGAAAAAGTGCAGCACTTTTTAGTATCGCCAAATTCGATAAAAATAGTGCCAAATGGAATGTTTTTTGGTGCCGCAACGGGATCTGGGGTGCTTTTGTGCTGGGGCCGTTGCACCAAAACCAGCACTTTTTTGAGGGACCCACCCCACCCCTCTCAAAACTGAAATTCCCACCTTATGGAAAAAATCACAGACTTTCTACTCAATAAACTTTTTTTCCTGATAGCCCCGAGGGATTTGCATTATTATTGGGCCAGTGCGCAGCCTTGCGCAGCCTTGCGCAGTTAACAACACCTTTTTTAGCCTCTGGGAAGGCCAAAAATGGGGTTTTTTCCCTAAGGCTCGCACATATCGCGCTTTTCTACACAATAAACTTTTTTTTCTGACAGCCCCAAGGGATTTGCGTTATTATTAGGCCAGTGCGCAGCCTTGCGCAGCCTTGCGCAGTTAACAACACCTTTTTTAGCCTCTGGGAAGGCCAAAAATGGGGTTTTTTCCCTAAGGCTCGCACATATCGCGCTTTTCTACACAATAAACTTTTTTTTCTGATAGCCCCAAGGGATTTGAGTTATTATTAGGCCAGTGCGCAGCCTTGCGCAGCCTTGCGCAGTTAACAACACCTTTTTTAGCCTCTGGGAAGGCCAAAAATGGGGTTTTTTCCCTAAGGATCGCACATATCGCGCCTTCTTTGTGCTTTTGCACAAAAGGAATTTTTTTCGGATGGTCCCAGAGGGATTGAATGCATTTGGGACCTTTGTGCATGCAGCTGAGAGCGCCAATTAGCTTTTTTCTGCTTTTTGGGGCTAATTCAAGCCCTGAAAAAGTGCAGCACTTTTTAGTATCGCCAAATTCGATAAAAATAGTGCCAAATGGAATGTTTTTTGGTGCCGCAACGGGATCTGGGGTGCTTTTGTGCTGGGGCCGTTGCACCAAAACCAGCACTTTTTTGAGGGACCCACCCCACCCCTCTCAAAACTGAAATTCCCACCTTATGGAAAAAATCACAGACTTTCTACTCAATAAACTTTTTTTCCTGATAGCCCCGAGGGATTTGCATTATTATTGGGCCAGTGCGCAGCCTTGCGCAGCCTTGCGCAGTTAACAACACCTTTTTTAGCCTCTGGGAAGGCCAAAAATGGGGTTTTTTCCCTAAGGCTCGCACATATCGCGCTTTTCTACACAATAAACTTTTTTTTCTGACAGCCCCAAGGGATTTGCGTTATTATTAGGCCAGTGCGCAGCCTTGCGCAGCCTTGCGCAGTTAACAACACCTTTTTTAGCCTCTGGGAAGGCCAAAAATGGGGTTTTTTCCCTAAGGCTCGCACATATCGCGCTTTTCTACACAATAAACTTTTTTTTCTGATAGCCCCAAGGGATTTGAGTTATTATTAGGCCAGTGCGCAGCCTTGCGCAGCCTTGCGCAGTTAACAACACCTTTTTTAGCCTCTGGGAAGGCCAAAAATGGGGTTTTTTCCCTAAGGATCGCACATATCGCGCCTTCTTTGTGCTTTTGCACAAAAGGAATTTTTTTCGGATGGTCCCAGAGGGATTGAATGCATTTGGGACCTTTGTGCATGCAGCTGAGAGCGCCAATTAGCTTTTTTCTGCTTTTTGGGGCTAATTCAAGCCCTGAAAAAGTGCAGCACTTTTTAGTATCGCCAAATTCGATAAAAATAGTGCCAAATGGAATGTTTTTTGGTGCCGCAACGGGATCTGGGGTGCTTTTGTGCTGGGGCCGTTGCACCAAAACCAGCACTTTTTTGAGGGACCCACCCCACCCCTCTCAAAACTGAAATTCCCACCTTATGGAAAAAATCACAGACTTTCTACTCAATAAACTTTTTTTCCTGATAGCCCCGAGGGATTTGCATTATTATTGGGCCAGTGCGCAGCCTTGCGCAGCCTTGCGCAGTTAACAACACCTTTTTTAGCCTCTGGGAAGGCCAAAAATGGGGTTTTTTCCCTAAGGCTCGCACATATCGCGCTTTTCTACACAATAAACTTTTTTTTCTGACAGCCCCAAGGGATTTGCGTTATTATTAGGCCAGTGCGCAGCCTTGCGCAGCCTTGCGCAGTTAACAACACCTTTTTTAGCCTCTGGGAAGGCCAAAAATGGGGTTTTTTCCCTAAGGCTCGCACATATCGCGCTTTTCTACACAATAAACTTTTTTTTCTGATAGCCCCAAGGGATTTGAGTTATTATTAGGCCAGTGCGCAGCCTTGCGCAGCCTTGCGCAGTTAACAACACCTTTTTTAGCCTCTGGGAAGGCCAAAAATGGGGTTTTTTCCCTAAGGATCGCACATATCGCGCCTTCTTTGTGCTTTTGCACAAAAGGAATTTTTTTCGGATGGTCCCAGAGGGATTGAATGCATTTGGGACCTTTGTGCATGCAGCTGAGAGCGCCAATTAGCTTTTTTCTGCTTTTTGGGGCTAATTCAAGCCCTGAAAAAGTGCAGCACTTTTTAGTATCGCCAAATTCGATAAAAATAGTGCCAAATGGAATGTTTTTTGGTGCCGCAACGGGATCTGGGGTGCTTTTGTGCTGGGGCCGTTGCACCAAAACCAGCACTTTTTTGAGGGACCCACCCCACCCCTCTCAAAACTGAAATTCCCACCTTATGGAAAAAATCACAGACTTTCTACTCAATAAACTTTTTTTCCTGATAGCCCCGAGGGATTTGCATTATTATTGGGCCAGTGCGCAGCCTTGCGCAGCCTTGCGCAGTTAACAACACCTTTTTTAGCCTCTGGGAAGGCCAAAAATGGGGTTTTTTCCCTAAGGCTCGCACATATCGCGCTTTTCTACACAATAAACTTTTTTTTCTGACAGCCCCAAGGGATTTGCGTTATTATTAGGCCAGTGCGCAGCCTTGCGCAGCCTTGCGCAGTTAACAACACCTTTTTTAGCCTCTGGGAAGGCCAAAAATGGGGTTTTTTCCCTAAGGCTCGCACATATCGCGCTTTTCTACACAATAAACTTTTTTTTCTGATAGCCCCAAGGGATTTGAGTTATTATTAGGCCAGTGCGCAGCCTTGCGCAGCCTTGCGCAGTTAACAACACCTTTTTTAGCCTCTGGGAAGGCCAAAAATGGGGTTTTTTCCCTAAGGATCGCACATATCGCGCCTTCTTTGTGCTTTTGCACAAAAGGAATTTTTTTCGGATGGTCCCAGAGGGATTGAATGCATTTGGGACCTTTGTGCATGCAGCTGAGAGCGCCAATTAGCTTTTTTCTGCTTTTTGGGGCTAATTCAAGCCCTGAAAAAGTGCAGCACTTTTTAGTATCGCCAAATTCGATAAAAATAGTGCCAAATGGAATGTTTTTTGGTGCCGCAACGGGATCTGGGGTGCTTTTGTGCTGGGGCCGTTGCACCAAAACCAGCACTTTTTTGAGGGACCCACCCCACCCCTCTCAAAACTGAAATTCCCACCTTATGGAAAAAATCACAGACTTTCTACTCAATAAACTTTTTTTCCTGATAGCCCCGAGGGATTTGCATTATTATTGGGCCAGTGCGCAGCCTTGCGCAGCCTTGCGCAGTTAACAACACCTTTTTTAGCCTCTGGGAAGGCCAAAAATGGGGTTTTTTCCCTAAGGCTCGCACATATCGCGCTTTTCTACACAATAAACTTTTTTTTCTGACAGCCCCAAGGGATTTGCGTTATTATTAGGCCAGTGCGCAGCCTTGCGCAGCCTTGCGCAGTTAACAACACCTTTTTTAGCCTCTGGGAAGGCCAAAAATGGGGTTTTTTCCCTAAGGCTCGCACATATCGCGCTTTTCTACACAATAAACTTTTTTTTCTGATAGCCCCAAGGGATTTGAGTTATTATTAGGCCAGTGCGCAGCCTTGCGCAGCCTTGCGCAGTTAACAACACCTTTTTTAGCCTCTGGGAAGGCCAAAAATGGGGTTTTTTCCCTAAGGATCGCACATATCGCGCCTTCTTTGTGCTTTTGCACAAAAGGAATTTTTTTCGGATGGTCCCAGAGGGATTGAATGCATTTGGGACCTTTGTGCATGCAGCTGAGAGCGCCAATTAGCTTTTTTCTGCTTTTTGGGGCTAATTCAAGCCCTGAAAAAGTGCAGCACTTTTTAGTATCGCCAAATTCGATAAAAATAGTGCCAAATGGAATGTTTTTTGGTGCCGCAACGGGATCTGGGGTGCTTTTGTGCTGGGGCCGTTGCACCAAAACCAGCACTTTTTTGAGGGACCCACCCCACCCCTCTCAAAACTGAAATTCCCACCTTATGGAAAAAATCACAGACTTTCTACTCAATAAACTTTTTTTCCTGATAGCCCCGAGGGATTTGCATTATTATTGGGCCAGTGCGCAGCCTTGCGCAGCCTTGCGCAGTTAACAACACCTTTTTTAGCCTCTGGGAAGGCCAAAAATGGGGTTTTTTCCCTAAGGCTCGCACATATCGCGCTTTTCTACACAATAAACTTTTTTTTCTGACAGCCCCAAGGGATTTGCGTTATTATTAGGCCAGTGCGCAGCCTTGCGCAGCCTTGCGCAGTTAACAACACCTTTTTTAGCCTCTGGGAAGGCCAAAAATGGGGTTTTTTCCCTAAGGCTCGCACATATCGCGCTTTTCTACACAATAAACTTTTTTTTCTGATAGCCCCAAGGGATTTGAGTTATTATTAGGCCAGTGCGCAGCCTTGCGCAGCCTTGCGCAGTTAACAACACCTTTTTTAGCCTCTGGGAAGGCCAAAAATGGGGTTTTTTCCCTAAGGATCGCACATATCGCGCCTTCTTTGTGCTTTTGCACAAAAGGAATTTTTTTCGGATGGTCCCAGAGGGATTGAATGCATTTGGGACCTTTGTGCATGCAGCTGAGAGCGCCAATTAGCTTTTTTCTGCTTTTTGGGGCTAATTCAAGCCCTGAAAAAGTGCAGCACTTTTTAGTATCGCCAAATTCGATAAAAATAGTGCCAAATGGAATGTTTTTTGGTGCCGCAACGGGATCTGGGGTGCTTTTGTGCTGGGGCCGTTGCACCAAAACCAGCACTTTTTTGAGGGACCCACCCCACCCCTCTCAAAACTGAAATTCCCACCTTATGGAAAAAATCACAGACTTTCTACTCAATAAACTTTTTTTCCTGATAGCCCCGAGGGATTTGCATTATTATTGGGCCAGTGCGCAGCCTTGCGCAGCCTTGCGCAGTTAACAACACCTTTTTTAGCCTCTGGGAAGGCCAAAAATGGGGTTTTTTCCCTAAGGCTCGCACATATCGCGCTTTTCTACACAATAAACTTTTTTTTCTGACAGCCCCAAGGGATTTGCGTTATTATTAGGCCAGTGCGCAGCCTTGCGCAGCCTTGCGCAGTTAACAACACCTTTTTTAGCCTCTGGGAAGGCCAAAAATGGGGTTTTTTCCCTAAGGCTCGCACATATCGCGCTTTTCTACACAATAAACTTTTTTTTCTGATAGCCCCAAGGGATTTGAGTTATTATTAGGCCAGTGCGCAGCCTTGCGCAGCCTTGCGCAGTTAACAACACCTTTTTTAGCCTCTGGGAAGGCCAAAAATGGGGTTTTTTCCCTAAGGATCGCACATATCGCGCCTTCTTTGTGCTTTTGCACAAAAGGAATTTTTTTCGGATGGTCCCAGAGGGATTGAATGCATTTGGGACCTTTGTGCATGCAGCTGAGAGCGCCAATTAGCTTTTTTCTGCTTTTTGGGGCTAATTCAAGCCCTGAAAAAGTGCAGCACTTTTTAGTATCGCCAAATTCGATAAAAATAGTGCCAAATGGAATGTTTTTTGGTGCCGCAACGGGATCTGGGGTGCTTTTGTGCTGGGGCCGTTGCACCAAAACCAGCACTTTTTTGAGGGACCCACCCCACCCCTCTCAAAACTGAAATTCCCACCTTATGGAAAAAATCACAGACTTTCTACTCAATAAACTTTTTTTCCTGATAGCCCCGAGGGATTTGCATTATTATTGGGCCAGTGCGCAGCCTTGCGCAGCCTTGCGCAGTTAACAACACCTTTTTTAGCCTCTGGGAAGTCCAAAAATGGGGTTTTTTCCCTAAGGCTCGCACATATCGCGCTTTTCTACACAATAAACTTTTTTTTCTGACAGCCCCAAGGGATTTGCGTTATTATTAGGCCAGTGCGCAGCCTTGCGCAGCCTTGCGCAGTTAACAACACCTTTTTTAGCCTCTGGGAAGGCCAAAAATGGGGTTTTTTCCCTAAGGCTCGCACATATCGCGCTTTTCTACACAATAAACTTTTTTTTCTGATAGCCCCAAGGGATTTGAGTTATTATTAGGCCAGTGCGCAGCCTTGCGCAGCCTTGCGCAGTTAACAACACCTTTTTTAGCCTCTGGGAAGGCCAAAAATGGGGTTTTTTCCCTAAGGATCGCACATATCGCGCCTTCTTTGTGCTTTTGCACAAAAGGAATTTTTTTCGGATGGTCCCAGAGGGATTGAATGCATTTGGGACCTTTGTGCATGCAGCTGAGAGCGCCAATTAGCTTTTTTCTGCTTTTTGGGGCTAATTCAAGCCCTGAAAAAGTGCAGCACTTTTTAGTATCGCCAAATTCGATAAAAATAGTGCCAAATGGAATGTTTTTTGGTGCCGCAACGGGATCTGGGGTGCTTTTGTGCTGGGGCCGTTGCACCAAAACCAGCACTTTTTTGAGGGACCCACCCCACCCCTCTCAAAACTGAAATTCCCACCTTATGGAAAAAATCACAGACTTTCTACTCAATAAACTTTTTTTCCTGATAGCCCCGAGGGATTTGCATTATTATTGGGCCAGTGCGCAGCCTTGCGCAGCCTTGCGCAGTTAACAACACCTTTTTTAGCCTCTGGGAAGGCCAAAAATGGGGTTTTTTCCCTAAGGCTCGCACATATCGCGCTTTTCTACACAATAAACTTTTTTTTCTGACAGCCCCAAGGGATTTGCGTTATTATTAGGCCAGTGCGCAGCCTTGCGCAGCCTTGCGCAGTTAACAACACCTTTTTTAGCCTCTGGGAAGGCCAAAAATGGGGTTTTTTCCCTAAGGCTCGCACATATCGCGCTTTTCTACACAATAAACTTTTTTTTCTGATAGCCCCAAGGGATTTGAGTTATTATTAGGCCAGTGCGCAGCCTTGCGCAGCCTTGCGCAGTTAACAACACCTTTTTTAGCCTCTGGGAAGGCCAAAAATGGGGTTTTTTCCCTAAGGATCGCACATATCGCGCCTTCTTTGTGCTTTTGCACAAAAGGAATTTTTTTCGGATGGTCCCAGAGGGATTGAATGCATTTGGGACCTTTGTGCATGCAGCTGAGAGCGCCAATTAGCTTTTTTCTGCTTTTTGGGGCTAATTCAAGCCCTGAAAAAGTGCAGCACTTTTTAGTATCGCCAAATTCGATAAAAATAGTGCCAAATGGAATGTTTTTTGGTGCCGCAACGGGATCTGGGGTGCTTTTGTGCTGGGGCCGTTGCACCAAAACCAGCACTTTTTTGAGGGACCCACCCCACCCCTCTCAAAACTGAAATTCCCACCTTATGGAAAAAATCACAGACTTTCTACTCAATAAACTTTTTTTCCTGATAGCCCCGAGGGATTTGCATTATTATTGGGCCAGTGCGCAGCCTTGCGCAGCCTTGCGCAGTTAACAACACCTTTTTTAGCCTCTGGGAAGGCCAAAAATGGGGTTTTTTCCCTAAGGCTCGCACATATCGCGCTTTTCTACACAATAAACTTTTTTTTCTGACAGCCCCAAGGGATTTGCGTTATTATTAGGCCAGTGCGCAGCCTTGCGCAGCCTTGCGCAGTTAACAACACCTTTTTTAGCCTCTGGGAAGGCCAAAAATGGGGTTTTTTCCCTAAGGCTCGCACATATCGCGCTTTTCTACACAATAAACTTTTTTTTCTGATAGCCCCAAGGGATTTGAGTTATTATTAGGCCAGTGCGCAGCCTTGCGCAGCCTTGCGCAGTTAACAACACCTTTTTTAGCCTCTGGGAAGGCCAAAAATGGGGTTTTTTCCCTAAGGATCGCACATATCGCGCCTTCTTTGTGCTTTTGCACAAAAGGAATTTTTTTCGGATGGTCCCAGAGGGATTGAATGCATTTGGGACCTTTGTGCATGCAGCTGAGAGCGCCAATTAGCTTTTTTCTGCTTTTTGGGGCTAATTCAAGCCCTGAAAAAGTGCAGCACTTTTTAGTATCGCCAAATTCGATAAAAATAGTGCCAAATGGAATGTTTTTTGGTGCCGCAACGGGATCTGGGGTGCTTTTGTGCTGGGGCCGTTGCACCAAAACCAGCACTTTTTTGAGGGACCCACCCCACCCCTCTCAAAACTGAAATTCCCACCTTATGGAAAAAATCACAGACTTTCTACTCAATAAACTTTTTTTCCTGATAGCCCCGAGGGATTTGCATTATTATTGGGCCAGTGCGCAGCCTTGCGCAGCCTTGCGCAGTTAACAACACCTTTTTTAGCCTCTGGGAAGGCCAAAAATGGGGTTTTTTCCCTAAGGCTCGCACATATCGCGCTTTTCTACACAATAAACTTTTTTTTCTGACAGCCCCAAGGGATTTGCGTTATTATTAGGCCAGTGCGCAGCCTTGCGCAGCCTTGCGCAGTTAACAACACCTTTTTTAGCCTCTGGGAAGGCCAAAAATGGGGTTTTTTCCCTAAGGCTCGCACATATCGCGCTTTTCTACACAATAAACTTTTTTTTCTGATAGCCCCAAGGGATTTGAGTTATTATTAGGCCAGTGCGCAGCCTTGCGCAGCCTTGCGCAGTTAACAACACCTTTTTTAGCCTCTGGGAAGGCCAAAAATGGGGTTTTTTCCCTAAGGATCGCACATATCGCGCCTTCTTTGTGCTTTTGCACAAAAGGAATTTTTTTCGGATGGTCCCAGAGGGATTGAATGCATTTGGGACCTTTGTGCATGCAGCTGAGAGCGCCAATTAGCTTTTTTCTGCTTTTTGGGGCTAATTCAAGCCCTGAAAAAGTGCAGCACTTTTTAGTATCGCCAAATTCGATAAAAATAGTGCCAAATGGAATGTTTTTTGGTGCCGCAACGGGATCTGGGGTGCTTTTGTGCTGGGGCCGTTGCACCAAAACCAGCACTTTTTTGAGGGACCCACCCCACCCCTCTCAAAACTGAAATTCCCACCTTATGGAAAAAATCACAGACTTTCTACTCAATAAACTTTTTTTCCTGATAGCCCCGAGGGATTTGCATTATTATTGGGCCAGTGCGCAGCCTTGCGCAGCCTTGCGCAGTTAACAACACCTTTTTTAGCCTCTGGGAAGGCCAAAAATGGGGTTTTTTCCCTAAGGCTCGCACATATCGCGCTTTTCTACACAATAAACTTTTTTTTCTGACAGCCCCAAGGGATTTGCGTTATTATTAGGCCAGTGCGCAGCCTTGCGCAGCCTTGCGCAGTTAACAACACCTTTTTTAGCCTCTGGGAAGGCCAAAAATGGGGTTTTTTCCCTAAGGCTCGCACATATCGCGCTTTTCTACACAATAAACTTTTTTTTCTGATAGCCCCAAGGGATTTGAGTTATTATTAGGCCAGTGCGCAGCCTTGCGCAGCCTTGCGCAGTTAACAACACCTTTTTTAGCCTCTGGGAAGGCCAAAAATGGGGTTTTTTCCCTAAGGATCGCACATATCGCGCCTTCTTTGTGCTTTTGCACAAAAGGAATTTTTTTCGGATGGTCCCAGAGGGATTGAATGCATTTGGGACCTTTGTGCATGCAGCTGAGAGCGCCAATTAGCTTTTTTCTGCTTTTTGGGGCTAATTCAAGCCCTGAAAAAGTGCAGCACTTTTTAGTATCGCCAAATTCGATAAAAATAGTGCCAAATGGAATGTTTTTTGGTGCCGCAACGGGATCTGGGGTGCTTTTGTGCTGGGGCCGTTGCACCAAAACCAGCACTTTTTTGAGGGACCCACCCCACCCCTCTCAAAACTGAAATTCCCACCTTATGGAAAAAATCACAGACTTTCTACTCAATAAACTTTTTTTCCTGATAGCCCCGAGGGATTTGCATTATTATTGGGCCAGTGCGCAGCCTTGCGCAGCCTTGCGCAGTTAACAACACCTTTTTTAGCCTCTGGGAAGGCCAAAAATGGGGTTTTTTCCCTAAGGCTCGCACATATCGCGCTTTTCTACACAATAAACTTTTTTTTCTGACAGCCCCAAGGGATTTGCGTTATTATTAGGCCAGTGCGCAGCCTTGCGCAGCCTTGCGCAGTTAACAACACCTTTTTTAGCCTCTGGGAAGGCCAAAAATGGGGTTTTTTCCCTAAGGCTCGCACATATCGCGCTTTTCTACACAATAAACTTTTTTTTCTGATAGCCCCAAGGGATTTGAGTTATTATTAGGCCAGTGCGCAGCCTTGCGCAGCCTTGCGCAGTTAACAACACCTTTTTTAGCCTCTGGGAAGGCCAAAAATGGGGTTTTTTCCCTAAGGATCGCACATATCGCGCCTTCTTTGTGCTTTTGCACAAAAGGAATTTTTTTCGGATGGTCCCAGAGGGATTGAATGCATTTGGGACCTTTGTGCATGCAGCTGAGAGCGCCAATTAGCTTTTTTCTGCTTTTTGGGGCTAATTCAAGCCCTGAAAAAGTGCAGCACTTTTTAGTATCGCCAAATTCGATAAAAATAGTGCCAAATGGAATGTTTTTTGGTGCCGCAACGGGATCTGGGGTGCTTTTGTGCTGGGGCCGTTGCACCAAAACCAGCACTTTTTTGAGGGACCCACCCCACCCCTCTCAAAACTGAAATTCCCACCTTATGGAAAAAATCACAGACTTTCTACTCAATAAACTTTTTTTCCTGATAGCCCCGAGGGATTTGCATTATTATTGGGCCAGTGCGCAGCCTTGCGCAGCCTTGCGCAGTTAACAACACCTTTTTTAGCCTCTGGGAAGGCCAAAAATGGGGTTTTTTCCCTAAGGCTCGCACATATCGCGCTTTTCTACACAATAAACTTTTTTTTCTGACAGCCCCAAGGGATTTGCGTTATTATTAGGCCAGTGCGCAGCCTTGCGCAGCCTTGCGCAGTTAACAACACCTTTTTTAGCCTCTGGGAAGGCCAAAAATGGGGTTTTTTCCCTAAGGCTCGCACATATCGCGCTTTTCTACACAATAAACTTTTTTTTCTGATAGCCCCAAGGGATTTGAGTTATTATTAGGCCAGTGCGCAGCCTTGCGCAGCCTTGCGCAGTTAACAACACCTTTTTTAGCCTCTGGGAAGGCCAAAAATGGGGTTTTTTCCCTAAGGATCGCACATATCGCGCCTTCTTTGTGCTTTTGCACAAAAGGAATTTTTTTCGGATGGTCCCAGAGGGATTGAATGCATTTGGGACCTTTGTGCATGCAGCTGAGAGCGCCAATTAGCTTTTTTCTGCTTTTTGGGGCTAATTCAAGCCCTGAAAAAGTGCAGCACTTTTTAGTATCGCCAAATTCGATAAAAATAGTGCCAAATGGAATGTTTTTTGGTGCCGCAACGGGATCTGGGGTGCTTTTGTGCTGGGGCCGTTGCACCAAAACCAGCACTTTTTTGAGGGACCCACCCCACCCCTCTCAAAACTGAAATTCCCACCTTATGGAAAAAATCACAGACTTTCTACTCAATAAACTTTTTTTCCTGATAGCCCCGAGGGATTTGCATTATTATTGGGCCAGTGCGCAGCCTTGCGCAGCCTTGCGCAGTTAACAACACCTTTTTTAGCCTCTGGGAAGGCCAAAAATGGGGTTTTTTCCCTAAGGCTCGCACATATCGCGCTTTTCTACACAATAAACTTTTTTTTCTGACAGCCCCAAGGGATTTGCGTTATTATTAGGCCAGTGCGCAGCCTTGCGCAGCCTTGCGCAGTTAACAACACCTTTTTTAGCCTCTGGGAAGGCCAAAAATGGGGTTTTTTCCCTAAGGCTCGCACATATCGCGCTTTTCTACACAATAAACTTTTTTTTCTGATAGCCCCAAGGGATTTGAGTTATTATTAGGCCAGTGCGCAGCCTTGCGCAGCCTTGCGCAGTTAACAACACCTTTTTTAGCCTCTGGGAAGGCCAAAAATGGGGTTTTTTCCCTAAGGATCGCACATATCGCGCCTTCTTTGTGCTTTTGCACAAAAGGAATTTTTTTCGGATGGTCCCAGAGGGATTGAATGCATTTGGGACCTTTGTGCATGCAGCTGAGAGCGCCAATTAGCTTTTTTCTGCTTTTTGGGGCTAATTCAAGCCCTGAAAAAGTGCAGCACTTTTTAGTATCGCCAAATTCGATAAAAATAGTGCCAAATGGAATGTTTTTTGGTGCCGCAACGGGATCTGGGGTGCTTTTGTGCTGGGGCCGTTGCACCAAAACCAGCACTTTTTTGAGGGACCCACCCCACCCCTCTCAAAACTGAAATTCCCACCTTATGGAAAAAATCACAGACTTTCTACTCAATAAACTTTTTTTCCTGATAGCCCCGAGGGATTTGCATTATTATTGGGCCAGTGCGCAGCCTTGCGCAGCCTTGCGCAGTTAACAACACCTTTTTTAGCCTCTGGGAAGGCCAAAAATGGGGTTTTTTCCCTAAGGCTCGCACATATCGCGCTTTTCTACACAATAAACTTTTTTTTTCTGACAGCCCCAAGGGATTTGCGTTATTATTAGGCCAGTGCGCAGCCTTGCGCAGCCTTGCGCAGTTAACAACACCTTTTTTAGCCTCTGGGAAGGCCAAAAATGGGGTTTTTTCCCTAAGGCTCGCACATATCGCGCTTTTCTACACAATAAACTTTTTTTTCTGATAGCCCCAAGGGATTTGAGTTATTATTAGGCCAGTGCGCAGCCTTGCGCAGCCTTGCGCAGTTAACAACACCTTTTTTAGCCTCTGGGAAGGCCAAAAATGGGGTTTTTTCCCTAAGGATCGCACATATCGCGCCTTCTTTGTGCTTTTGCACAAAAGGAATTTTTTTCGGATGGTCCCAGAGGGATTGAATGCATTTGGGACCTTTGTGCATGCAGCTGAGAGCGCCAATTAGCTTTTTTCTGCTTTTTGGGGCTAATTCAAGCCCTGAAAAAGTGCAGCACTTTTTAGTATCGCCAAATTCGATAAAAATAGTGCCAAATGGAATGTTTTTTGGTGCCGCAACGGGATCTGGGGTGCTTTTGTGCTGGGGCCGTTGCACCAAAACCAGCACTTTTTTGAGGGACCCACCCCACCCCTCTCAAAACTGAAATTCCCACCTTATGGAAAAAATCACAGACTTTCTACTCAATAAACTTTTTTTCCTGATAGCCCCGAGGGATTTGCATTATTATTGGGCCAGTGCGCAGCCTTGCGCAGCCTTGCGCAGTTAACAACACCTTTTTTAGCCTCTGGGAAGGCCAAAAATGGGGTTTTTTCCCTAAGGCTCGCACATATCGCGCTTTTCTACACAATAAACTTTTTTTTCTGACAGCCCCAAGGGATTTGCGTTATTATTAGGCCAGTGCGCAGCCTTGCGCAGCCTTGCGCAGTTAACAACACCTTTTTTAGCCTCTGGGAAGGCCAAAAATGGGGTTTTTTCCCTAAGGCTCGCACATATCGCGCTTTTCTACACAATAAACTTTTTTTTCTGATAGCCCCAAGGGATTTGAGTTATTATTAGGCCAGTGCGCAGCCTTGCGCAGCCTTGCGCAGTTAACAACACCTTTTTTAGCCTCTGGGAAGGCCAAAAATGGGGTTTTTTCCCTAAGGATCGCACATATCGCGCCTTCTTTGTGCTTTTGCACAAAAGGAATTTTTTTCGGATGGTCCCAGAGGGATTGAATGCATTTGGGACCTTTGTGCATGCAGCTGAGAGCGCCAATTAGCTTTTTTCTGCTTTTTGGGGCTAATTCAAGCCCTGAAAAAGTGCAGCACTTTTTAGTATCGCCAAATTCGATAAAAATAGTGCCAAATGGAATGTTTTTTGGTGCCGCAACGGGATCTGGGGTGCTTTTGTGCTGGGGCCGTTGCACCAAAACCAGCACTTTTTTGAGGGACCCACCCCACCCCTCTCAAAACTGAAATTCCCACCTTATGGAAAAAATCACAGACTTTCTACTCAATAAACTTTTTTTCCTGATAGCCCCGAGGGATTTGCATTATTATTGGGCCAGTGCGCAGCCTTGCGCAGCCTTGCGCAGTTAACAACACCTTTTTTAGCCTCTGGGAAGGCCAAAAATGGGGTTTTTTCCCTAAGGCTCGCACATATCGCGCTTTTCTACACAATAAACTTTTTTTTCTGACAGCCCCAAGGGATTTGCGTTATTATTAGGCCAGTGCGCAGCCTTGCGCAGCCTTGCGCAGTTAACAACACCTTTTTTAGCCTCTGGGAAGGCCAAAAATGGGGTTTTTTCCCTAAGGCTCGCACATATCGCGCTTTTCTACACAATAAACTTTTTTTTCTGATAGCCCCAAGGGATTTGAGTTATTATTAGGCCAGTGCGCAGCCTTGCGCAGCCTTGCGCAGTTAACAACACCTTTTTTAGCCTCTGGGAAGGCCAAAAATGGGGTTTTTTCCCTAAGGATCGCACATATCGCGCCTTCTTTGTGCTTTTGCACAAAAGGAATTTTTTTCGGATGGTCCCAGAGGGATTGAATGCATTTGGGACCTTTGTGCATGCAGCTGAGAGCGCCAATTAGCTTTTTTCTGCTTTTTGGGGCTAATTCAAGCCCTGAAAAAGTGCAGCACTTTTTAGTATCGCCAAATTCGATAAAAATAGTGCCAAATGGAATGTTTTTTGGTGCCGCAACGGGATCTGGGGTGCTTTTGTGCTGGGGCCGTTGCACCAAAACCAGCACTTTTTTGAGGGACCCACCCCACCCCTCTCAAAACTGAAATTCCCACCTTATGGAAAAAATCACAGACTTTCTACTCAATAAACTTTTTTTCCTGATAGCCCCGAGGGATTTGCATTATTATTGGGCCAGTGCGCAGCCTTGCGCAGCCTTGCGCAGTTAACAACACCTTTTTTAGCCTCTGGGAAGGCCAAAAATGGGGTTTTTTCCCTAAGGCTCGCACATATCGCGCTTTTCTACACAATAAACTTTTTTTTCTGACAGCCCCAAGGGATTTGCGTTATTATTAGGCCAGTGCGCAGCCTTGCGCAGCCTTGCGCAGTTAACAACACCTTTTTTAGCCTCTGGGAAGGCCAAAAATGGGGTTTTTTCCCTAAGGCTCGCACATATCGCGCTTTTCTACACAATAAACTTTTTTTTCTGATAGCCCCAAGGGATTTGAGTTATTATTAGGCCAGTGCGCAGCCTTGCGCAGCCTTGCGCAGTTAACAACACCTTTTTTAGCCTCTGGGAAGGCCAAAAATGGGGTTTTTTCCCTAAGGATCGCACATATCGCGCCTTCTTTGTGCTTTTGCACAAAAGGAATTTTTTTCGGATGGTCCCAGAGGGATTGAATGCATTTGGGACCTTTGTGCATGCAGCTGAGAGCGCCAATTAGCTTTTTTCTGCTTTTTGGGGCTAATTCAAGCCCTGAAAAAGTGCAGCACTTTTTAGTATCGCCAAATTCGATAAAAATAGTG
>CAXHKT010000280.1:22500-24471 GCA_964017195.1 Siderastrea radians | reverse complement strand
AAACGTCGGTTCAATTTGTTTTAAGTTAGAAAGGCTCCTCCCTCGAAAGCATTACATCAAGTTTTTTCTTAGTGAGAAAGAAAGGGTCCTCTTTGCAATGGTTGTGTCATAGTTTTGACAGTCAGAAAGGCTCCTCCCTCCTAAACGTCGAGTGCACTTTTTTAAGTCACAAAGGCTCCTCCCCAGGGTTATGATTAGGGTTGGGGTTAGGGTTTAGGGTTAGGGTTAGGGTTGGGGTTGGGGTTAGGGTTAGGGTTAGGGTTAGGGTTAGGTTTTAGGGTTAGGGTTAGGGCTAGGGTTAGGGTTGGAGTTAGGGTTAGGGCTAGGGTTTGGGCTAGGTTAGGGGTTAGGGTTAGGGTTGGGGTTAGGGTTAGGGTTAGGGTTAGGGTTAGGGTTAGGGTTTGGGTAGGCCTAGTGGTTAGGGTTAGGGTTAGGTTTTAGGGTTAGGGTTAGGGCTAGGGTAAGGGTTGGGGTTAGGGTTAGGGCTAGGCTTAGGGTTTAGGGTTAGGGTTTAGGGTTAGGGTTAGGGTTAGGGTTAGGGTTAGGGTTAGGGTTAGGGTTTAGGGTTTAGGGTTAGGGTTACGGTGAGGGTTGAGGCTAGGGTGAGGATTGGGATTACGGGTTAGGGTTTAGGGTTAGGTTAGTGTTCAAGTCTAGGAAAGTCTTCGGCCAGTGAGTGGTATGTCGTGTCATCAGGCAATCAGGGGCCTTCGTGCATCCACAAAAGAGTGTTTTGTGGCTTGGAAGTTTCATGCTCCTAGAAGTAGAAATTGGAGTCATTAGTATGGTGGTGGTCAGTTCGCCCCCATTTCGGTCATTTCGCCCCCACTTCAAGAGTTTAATCTTTTGGTCGCTATGTACAGTTCTGGTGTAATAATGGCTGCTGGCAAATGTTCTGGGTGATTGGCCATGATTTGAGGGAGATGTAGCTTCCTTTATATTATGCAGTGAAATATAAGACAATGTAAGGCAGATAGTTTTCGTTCCTCGTACACGAAGCAGAGGAGGACGTCATTGATACAACTTTGCTAGTGTTAATCGTATTAGTGTGATGAGCATTGCTTCCAAAGGTGACGTTCTGCGGCCTTTCCAAACGTGCTGTGCAGTCCGTAGCCTCTGCAGAATCAGGGACTTTTCGTGCCTGTTACACAAAGGAGAAGTGGAGACAAAGGATATGAATATGAGAAATTCATTCACATTACTGAGGGCAACATTTCTGCCAAAGATGAAGCTGTGGTGAGTTTTCATACGTGCTGTGCAGTCTATAGCCTCTGCAGAATCAGGGACTTTTCGTGCGTCTTACACGCAGCAGAAGTAAAGACAAAGGCTATGAATATGAGAATTTCATTCACATTACTGAGGGCAACATTTGTGCCAAAGATGAAGATGTGGTGACTTTCCAAACGTGCTCGGCAGTTAGTAGGTGACAAGCTCGGCAGTTAGTAGGTGACAGCAAAAGATGTGAAAATTTTTCTAACACCTGCCGTCTCGCATGACCAAGGGCGTTTTAAGGATATAGTAAGGAGGCAGGCTTCCAAGGGTGACTCGAAGTGGGTCCGTGTGTAAGCCCTGTTCTCTTATGTTCGCGGGTTGAGATCAGGATTCATTGATCTCTAGAGGCTTTTTGGAGGCAGAAGGAGGCAAAAGTTGGCGTTTGACGCTAAACTTAACAAATCATGTGTCCCTATATGCCTTACCAGCCCATGGTAAGGAAAGAATGATGGAAGTTGTGCAAACTGGCCTTTGGCCAACGATAGTAGCAAACGAACCGGAGGATTTTTCCTCCGCTGATGCACTTTTCTAGCATTCCCTCAGCTTGCTTGTGGGCCTGATGCGGTCAGCTCACTTGCCTATCTGTCTGGTATGCCTGAACTGTGCAAGGAGAGAGAAAGACGTGGCAGAAAATGCTGGGTTTCCTTTGGCCGGCTGACCGTTTGTGTTGCCGGTTTGACTGGATTCCCACGATGGATA
>CAXHKT010000279.1:0-42898 GCA_964017195.1 Siderastrea radians | reverse complement strand
TTTCTGAACGACAAAAAAGTGCTCGCGACACACCGCTCGGGCACCTCAGCCGAGCGGTACCGTTTCAAAAATCCGGGTATATATTGGCATGAAATGGGCTAAAATGGCCAAGAAATGCTGAAGAGGCCGCTCATCAGCCAGAATTCGGTCATTTTTTGCCATCTGACAACAATTGCTTGCGATATCTACCTGGATTTTTGAAAAGGTGGCTCCTGAAGATTTGCCCACTTTGGCCGGAACGACACCGAAACCGGGTTTTTTGGACTCCCATGAGCCTAGAAACCAAACGGGAGAGAAAAGAGAAGGGAGGGGAGAGAGGGGAGAAGAAAAAAGGACTGCTGGCACTCATGATTTTTATATTGCCTACTTTGGAGATAGTTTCTGAACGACAAAAAAGTGCTCGCGACACACCGCTCGGGCACCACAGCCGAGCGGTACCGTTTCAAAAATCCGGGTATATATTGGCATGAAATGGGCTAAAATGGCCAAGAAATGCTGAAGAGGCGCTCATCAGCCAGAATTCGGTCATTTTTTGCCATCTGACAACAATTGCTTGCGATATCTACCTGGATTTTTGAAAAGGTGGCTCCTGAAGATTTGCCCACTTTGGCCGGAACGACACCGAAACCGGATTTTTTGGACTCCCATGAGCCTAGAAACCACACGGGAGAGAAAAGAGAAGGGAGGGGAGAGAGGGGAGAAGAAAAAAGGACTGCTGGCACTCATGATTTTTATATTGCCTACTTTGGAGATAGTTTCTGAACGACAAAAAAGTGCTCGCGACACACCGCTCGGGCACCACAGCCGAGCGGTACCGTTTTCAAAAATCCGGGTATATATTGGCATGAAATGGGCTAAAATGGCCAAGAAATGCTGAAGAGGCCGCTCATCAGCCAGAATTCGGTCATTTTTTGCCATCTGACAACAATTGCTTGCGATATCTACTGGATTTTTGAAAAGGTGGCTCCTGAAGATTTGCCCACTTTGGCCGGAACGACACCGAAACCGGGTTTTTTGGACTCCCATGAGCCTAGAAACCAAACGGGAGAGAAAAGAGAAGGGAGGGGAGAGAGGGGAGAAGAAAAAAGGACTGCTGGCACTCATGATTTTTATATTGCCTACTTTGGAGATAGTTTCTGAACGACAAAAAAGTGCTCGCGACACACCGCTCGGGCACCACAGCCGAGCGGTACCGTTTTCAAAAATCCGGGTATATATTGGCATGAAATGGGCTAAAATGGCCAAGAAATGCTGAAGAGGCCGCTCATCAGCCAGAATTCGGTCATTTTTTGCCATCTGACAACAATTGCTTGCGATATCTACCTGGATTTTTGAAAAGGTGGCTCCTGAAGATTTGCCCACTTTGGCCGGAACGACACCGAAACCGGGTTTTTTGGACTCCCATGAGCCTAGAAACCAAACGGGAGAGAAAAGAGAAGGGAGGGGAGAGAGGGGAGAAGAAAAAAGGACTGCTGGCACTCATGATTTTTATATTGCCTACTTTGGAGATAGTTTCTGAACGACAAAAAAGTGCTCGCGACACACCGCTCGGGCACCTCAGCCGAGCGGTACCGTTTTCAAAAATCCGGGTATATATTGGCATGAAATGGGCTAAAATGGCCAAGAAATGCTGAAGAGGCCGCTCATCAGCCAGAATTCGGTCATTTTTTGCCATCTGACAACAATTGCTTGCGATATCTACCTGGATTTTTGAAAAGGTGGCTCCTGAAGATTTGCCCACTTTGGCCGGAACGACACCGAAACCGGATTTTTTGGACTCCCATGAGCCTAGAAACCACACGGGAGAGAAAAGAGAAGGAGGGGAGAGAGGGGAGAAGAAAAAAGGACTGCTGGCACTCATGATTTTTATATTGCCTACTTTGGAGATAGTTTCTGAACGACAAAAAAGTGCTCGCGACACACCGCTCGGGCACCACAGCCGAGCGGTACCGTTTTCAAAAATCCGGGTATATATTGGCATGAAATGGGCTAAAATGGCCAAGAAATGCTGAAGAGGCCGCTCATCAGCCAGAATTCGGTCATTTTTTGCCATCTGACAACAATTGCTTGCGATATCTACCTGGATTTTTGAAAAGGTGGCTCCTGAAGATTTGCCCACTTTGGCCGGAACGACACCGAAACCGGGTTTTTTGGACTCCCATGAGCCTAGAAACCAAACGGGAGAGAAAAGAGAAGGGAGGGGAGAGAGGGGAGAAGAAAAAAGGACTGCTGGCACTCATGATTTTTATATTGCCTACTTTGGAGATAGTTTCTGAACGACAAAAAAGTGCTCGCGACACACCGCTCGGGCACCACAGCCGAGCGGTACCGTTTTCAAAAATCCGGGTATATATTGGCATGAAATGGGCTAAAATGGCCAAGAAATGCTGAAGAGGCCGCTCATCAGCCAGAATTCGGTCATTTTTTGCCATCTGACAACAATTGCTTGCGATATCTACCTGGATTTTTGAAAAGGTGGCTCCTGAAGATTTGCCCACTTTGGCCGGAACGACACCGAAACCGGGTTTTTTGGACTCCCATGAGCCTAGAAACCAAACGGGAGAGAAAAGAGAAGGGAGGGGAGAGAGGGGAGAAGAAAAAAGGACTGCTGGCACTCATGATTTTTATATTGCCTACTTTGGAGATAGTTTCTGAACGACAAAAAAGTGCTCGCGACACACCGCTCGGGCACCTCAGCCGAGCGGTACCGTTTTCAAAAATCCGGGTATATATTGGCATGAAATGGGCTAAAATGGCCAAGAAATGCTGAAGAGGCCGCTCATCAGCCAGAATTCGGTCATTTTTTGCCATCTGACAACAATTGCTTGCGATATCTACCTGGATTTTTGAAAAGGTGGCTCCTGAAGATTTGCCCACTTTGGCCGGAACGACACCGAAACCGGATTTTTTGGACTCCCATGAGCCTAGAAACCACACGGGAGAGAAAAGAGAAGGGAGGGGAGAGAGGGGAGAAGAAAAAAGGACTGCTGGCACTCATGATTTTTATATTGCCTACTTTGGAGATAGTTTCTGAACGACAAAAAAGTGCTCGCGACACACCGCTCGGGCACCACAGCCGAGCGGTACCGTTTTCAAAAATCCGGGTATATATTGGCATGAAATGGGCTAAAATGGCCAAGAAATGCTGAAGAGGCCGCTCATCAGCCAGAATTCGGTCATTTTTTGCCATCTGACAACAATTGCTTGCGATATCTACCTGGATTTTTGAAAAGGTGGCTCCTGAAGATTTGCCCACTTTGGCCGGAACGACACCGAAACCGGGTTTTTTGGACTCCCATGAGCCTAGAAACCAAACGGGAGAGAAAAGAGAAGGGAGGGGAGAGAGGGGAGAAGAAAAAAGGACTGCTGGCACTCATGATTTTTATATTGCCTACTTTGGAGATAGTTTCTGAACGACAAAAAAGTGCTCGCGACACACCGCTCGGGCACCTCAGCCGAGCGGTACCGTTTTCAAAAATCCGGGTATATATTGGCATGAAATGGGCTAAAATGGCCAAGAAATGCTGAAGAGGCCGCTCATCAGCCAGAATTCGGTCATTTTTTGCCATCTGACAACAATTGCTTGCGATATCTACCTGGATTTTTGAAAAGGTGGCTCCTGAAGATTTGCCCACTTTGGCCGGAACGACACCGAAACCGGGTTTTTTGGACTCCCATGAGCCTAGAAACCAAACGGGAGAGAAAAGAGAAGGGAGGGGAGAGAGGGGAGAAGAAAAAAGGACTGCTGGCACTCATGATTTTTATATTGCCTACTTTGGAGATAGTTTCTGAACGACAAAAAAGTGCTCGCGACACACCGCTCGGGCACCACAGCCGAGCGGTACCGTTTTCAAAAATCCGGGTATATATTGGCATGAAATGGGCTAAAATGGCCAAGAAATGCTGAAGAGGCCGCTCATCAGCCAGAATTCGGTCATTTTTTGCCATCTGACAACAATTGCTTGCGATATCTACCTGGATTTTTGAAAAGGTGGCTCCTGAAGATTTGCCCACTTTGGCCGGAACGACACCGAAACCGGGTTTTTTGGACTCCCATGAGCCTAGAAACCAAACGGGAGAGAAAAGAGAAGGGAGGGGAGAGAGGGGAGAAGAAAAAAGGACTGCTGGCACTCATGATTTTTATATTGCCTACTTTGGAGATAGTTTCTGAACGACAAAAAAGTGCTCGCGACACACCGCTCGGGCACCTCAGCCGAGCGGTACCGTTTTCAAAAATCCGGGTATATATTGGCATGAAATGGGCTAAAATGGCCAAGAAATGCTGAAGAGGCCGCTCATCAGCCAGAATTCGGTCATTTTTGCCATCTGACAACAATTGCTTGCGATATCTACCTGGATTTTTGAAAAGGTGGCTCCTGAAGATTTGCCCACTTTGGCCGGAACGACACCGAAACCGGATTTTTTGGACTCCCATGAGCCTAGAAACCACACGGGAGAGAAAAGAGAAGGGAGGGGAGAGAGGGGAGAAGAAAAAAGGACTGCTGGCACTCATGATTTTTATATTGCCTACTTTGGAGATAGTTTCTGAACGACAAAAAAGTGCTCGCGACACACCGCTCGGGCACCACAGCCGAGCGGTACCGTTTTCAAAAATCCGGGTATATATTGGCATGAAATGGGCTAAAATGGCCAAGAAATGCTGAAGAGGCCGCTCATCAGCCAGAATTCGGTCATTTTTTGCCATCTGACAACAATTGCTTGCGATATCTACCTGGATTTTGAAAAGGTGGCTCCTGAAGATTTGCCCACTTTGGCCGGAACGACACCGAAACCGGGTTTTTTGGACTCCCATGAGCCTAGAAACCAAACGGGAGAGAAAAGAGAAGGGAGGGGAGAGAGGGGAGAAGAAAAAAGGACTGCTGGCACTCATGATTTTTATATTGCCTACTTTGGAGATAGTTTCTGAACGACAAAAAAGTGCTCGCGACACAACCGCTCGGGCACCACAGCCGAGCGGTACCGTTTTCAAAAATCCGGGTATATATTGGCATGAAATGGGCTAAAATGGCCAAGAAATGCTGAAGAGGCCGCTCATCAGCCAGAATTCGGTCATTTTTTGCCATCTGACAACAATTGCTTGCGATATCTACCTGGATTTTTGAAAAGGTGGCTCCTGAAGATTTGCCCACTTTGGCCGGAACGACACCGAAACCGGGTTTTTTGGACTCCCATGAGCCTAGAAACCAAACGGGAGAGAAAAGAGAAGGGAGGGGAGAGAGGGGAGAAGAAAAAAGGACTGCTGGCACTCATGATTTTTATATTGCCTACTTTGGAGATAGTTTCTGAACGACAAAAAAGTGCTCGCGACACACCGCTCGGGCACCTCAGCCGAGCGGTACCGTTTTCAAAAATCCGGGTATATATTGGCATGAAATGGGCTAAAATGGCCAAGAAATGCTGAAGAGGCCGCTCATCAGCCAGAATTCGGTCATTTTTTGCCATCTGACAACAATTGCTTGCGATATCTACCTGGATTTTTGAAAAGGTGGCTCCTGAAGATTTGCCCACTTTGGCCGGAACGACACCGAAACCGGATTTTTTGGACTCCCATGAGCCTAGAAACCACACGGGAGAGAAAAGAGAAGGGAGGGGAGAGAGGGGAGAAGAAAAAAGGACTGCTGGCACTCATGATTTTTATATTGCCTACTTTGGAGATAGTTTCTGAACGACAAAAAAGTGCTCGCGACACACCGCTCGGGCACCACAGCCGAGCGGTACCGTTTTCAAAAATCCGGGTATATATTGGCATGAAATGGGCTAAAATGGCCAAGAAATGCTGAAGAGGCCGCTCATCAGCCAGAATTCGGTCATTTTTTGCCATCTGACAACAATTGCTTGCGATATCTACCTGGATTTTTGAAAAGGTGGCTCCTGAAGATTTGCCCACTTTGGCCGGAACGACACCGAAACCGGGTTTTTTGGACTCCCATGAGCCTAGAAACCAAACGGGAGAGAAAAGAGAAGGGAGGGGAGAGAGGGGAGAAGAAAAAAGGACTGCTGGCACTCATGATTTTTATATTGCCTACTTTGGAGATAGTTTCTGAACGACAAAAAAGTGCTCGCGACACACCGCTCGGGCACCACAGCCGAGCGGTACCGTTTTCAAAAATCCGGGTATATATTGGCATGAAATGGGCTAAAATGGCCAAGAAATGCTGAAGAGGCCGCTCATCAGCCAGAATTCGGTCATTTTTTGCCATCTGACAACAATTGCTTGCGATATCTACCTGGATTTTTGAAAAGGTGGCTCCTGAAGATTTGCCCACTTTGGCCGGAACGACACCGAAACCGGGTTTTTTGGACTCCCATGAGCCTAGAAACCAAACGGGAGAGAAAAGAGAAGGGAGGGGAGAGAGGGGAGAAGAAAAAAGGACTGCTGGCACTCATGATTTTTATATTGCCTACTTTGGAGATAGTTTCTGAACGACAAAAAAGTGCTCGCGACACACCGCTCGGGCACCTCAGCCGAGCGGTACCGTTTTCAAAAATCCGGGTATATATTGGCATGAAATGGGCTAAAATGGCCAAGAAATGCTGAAGAGGCCGCTCATCAGCCAGAATTCGGTCATTTTTTGCCATCTGACAACAATTGCTTGCGATATCTACCTGGATTTTTGAAAAGGTGGCTCCTGAAGATTTGCCCACTTTGGCCGGAACGACACCGAAACCGGATTTTTTGGACTCCCATGAGCCTAGAAACCAAACGGGAGAGAAAAGAGAAGGGAGGGGAGAGAGGGGAGAAGAAAAAAGGACTGCTGGCACTCATGATTTTTATATTGCCTACTTTGGAGATAGTTTCTGAACGACAAAAAAGTGCTCGCGACACACCGCTCGGGCACCACAGCCGAGCGGTACCGTTTTCAAAAATCCGGGTATATATTGGCATGAAATGGGCTAAAATGGCCAAGAAATGCTGAAGAGGCCGCTCATCAGCCAGAATTCGGTCATTTTTTGCCATCTGACAACAATTGCTTGCGATATCTACCTGGATTTTTGAAAAGGTGGCTCCTGAAGATTTGCCCACTTTGGCCGGAACGACACCGAAACCGGGTTTTTTGGACTCCCATGAGCCTAGAAACCAAACGGGAGAGAAAAGAGAAGGGAGGGGAGAGAGGGGAGAAGAAAAAAGGACTGCTGGCACTCATGATTTTTATATTGCCTACTTTGGAGATAGTTTCTGAACGACAAAAAAGTGCTCGCGACACACCGCTCGGGCACCTCAGCCGAGCGGTACCGTTTTCAAAAATCCGGGTATATATTGGCATGAAATGGGCTAAAATGGCCAAGAAATGCTGAAGAGGCCGCTCATCAGCCAGAATTCGGTCATTTTTTGCCATCTGACAACAATTGCTTGCGATATCTACCTGGATTTTTGAAAAGGTGGCTCCTGAAGATTTGCCCACTTTGGCCGGAACGACACCGAAACCGGATTTTTTGGACTCCCATGAGCCTAGAAACCACACGGGAGAGAAAAGAGAAGGGAGGGGAGAGAGGGGAGAAGAAAAAAGGACTGCTGGCACTCATGATTTTTATATTGCCTACTTTGGAGATAGTTTCTGAACGACAAAAAAGTGCTCGCGACACACCGCTCGGGCACCACAGCCGAGCGGTACCGTTTTCAAAAATCCGGGTATATATTGGCATGAAATGGGCTAAAATGGCCAAGAAATGCTGAAGAGGCCGCTCATCAGCCAGAATTCGGTCATTTTTTGCCATCTGACAACAATTGCTTGCGATATCTACCTGGATTTTTGAAAAGGTGGCTCCTGAAGATTTGCCCACTTTGGCCGGAACGACACCGAAACCGGGTTTTTTGGACTCCCATGAGCCTAGAAACCAAACGGGAGAGAAAAGAGAAGGGAGGGGAGAGAGGGGAGAAGAAAAAAGGACTGCTGGCACTCATGATTTTTATATTGCCTACTTTGGAGATAGTTTCTGAACGACAAAAAAGTGCTCGCGACACACCGCTCGGGCACCTCAGCCGAGCGGTACCGTTTTCAAAAATCCGGGTATATATTGGCATGAAATGGGCTAAAATGGCCAAGAAATGCTGAAGAGGCCGCTCATCAGCCAGAATTCGGTCATTTTTTGCCATCTGACAACAATTGCTTGCGATATCTACCTGGATTTTTGAAAAGGTGGCTCCTGAAGATTTGCCCACTTTGGCCGGAACGACACCGAAACCGGATTTTTTGGACTCCCATGAGCCTAGAAACCACACGGGAGAGAAAAGAGAAGGGAGGGGAGAGAGGGGAGAAGAAAAAAGGACTGCTGGCACTCATGATTTTTATATTGCCTACTTTGGAGATAGTTTCTGAACGACAAAAAAGTGCTCGCGACACACCGCTCGGGCACCTCAGCCGAGCGGTACCGTTTTCAAAAATCCGGGTATATATTGGCATGAAATGGGCTAAAATGGCCAAGAAATGCTGAAGAGGCCGCTCATCAGCCAGAATTCGGTCATTTTTTGCCATCTGACAACAATTGCTTGCGATATCTACCTGGATTTTTGAAAAGGTGGCTCCTGAAGATTTGCCCACTTTGGCCGGAACGACACCGAAACCGGGTTTTTTGGACTCCCATGAGCCTAGAAACCAAACGGGAGAGAAAAGAGAAGGGAGGGGAGAGAGGGGAGAAGAAAAAAGGACTGCTGGCACTCATGATTTTTATATTGCCTACTTTGGAGATAGTTTCTGAACGACAAAAAAGTGCTCGCGACACACCGCTCGGGCACCACAGCCGAGCGGTACCGTTTTCAAAAATCCGGGTATATATTGGCATGAAATGGGCTAAAATGGCCAAGAAATGCTGAAGAGGCCGCTCATCAGCCAGAATTCGGTCATTTTTTGCCATCTGACAACAATTGCTTGCGATATCTACCTGGATTTTTGAAAAGGTGGCTCCTGAAGATTTGCCCACTTTGGCCGGAACGACACCGAAACCGGGTTTTTTGGACTCCCATGAGCCTAGAAACCAAACGGGAGAGAAAAGAGAAGGGAGGGGAGAGAGGGGAGAAGAAAAAAGGACTGCTGGCACTCATGATTTTTATATTGCCTACTTTGGAGATAGTTTCTGAACGACAAAAAAGTGCTCGCGACACACCGCTCGGGCACCTCAGCCGAGCGGTACCGTTTTCAAAAATCCGGGTATATATTGGCATGAAATGGGCTAAAATGGCCAAGAAATGCTGAAGAGGCCGCTCATCAGCCAGAATTCGGTCATTTTTTGCCATCTGACAACAATTGCTTGCGATATCTACCTGGATTTTTGAAAAGGTGGCTCCTGAAGATTTGCCCACTTTGGCCGGAACGACACCGAAACCGGATTTTTTGGACTCCCATGAGCCTAGAAACCACACGGGAGAGAAAAGAGAAGGGAGGGGAGAGAGGGGAGAAGAAAAAAGGACTGCTGGCACTCATGATTTTTATATTGCCTACTTTGGAGATAGTTTCTGAACGACAAAAAAGTGCTCGCGACACACCGCTCGGGCACCACAGCCGAGCGGTACCGTTTTCAAAAATCCGGGTATATATTGGCATGAAATGGGCTAAAATGGCCAAGAAATGCTGAAGAGGCCGCTCATCAGCCAGAATTCGGTCATTTTTTGCCATCTGACAACAATTGCTTGCGATATCTACCTGGATTTTTGAAAAGGTGGCTCCTGAAGATTTGCCCACTTTGGCCGGAACGACACCGAAACCGGGTTTTTTGGACTCCCATGAGCCTAGAAACCAAACGGGAGAGAAAAGAGAAGGGAGGGGAGAGAGGGGAGAAGAAAAAAGGACTGCTGGCACTCATGATTTTTATATTGCCTACTTTGGAGATAGTTTCTGAACGACAAAAAAGTGCTCGCGACACACCGCTCGGGCACCACAGCCGAGCGGTACCGTTTTCAAAAATCCGGGTATATATTGGCATGAAATGGGCTAAAATGGCCAAGAAATGCTGAAGAGGCCGCTCATCAGCCAGAATTCGGTCATTTTTTGCCATCTGACAACAATTGCTTGCGATATCTACCTGGATTTTTGAAAAGGTGGCTCCTGAAGATTTGCCCACTTTGGCCGGAACGACACCGAAACCGGGTTTTTTGGACTCCCATGAGCCTAGAAACCAAACGGGAGAGAAAAGAGAAGGGAGGGGAGAGAGGGGAGAAGAAAAAAGGACTGCTGGCACTCATGATTTTTATATTGCCTACTTTGGAGATAGTTTCTGAACGACAAAAAAGTGCTCGCGACACACCGCTCGGGCACCTCAGCCGAGCGGTACCGTTTTCAAAAATCCGGGTATATATTGGCATGAAATGGGCTAAAATGGCCAAGAAATGCTGAAGAGGCCGCTCATCAGCCAGAATTCGGTCATTTTTTGCCATCTGACAACAATTGCTTGCGATATCTACCTGGATTTTTGAAAAGGTGGCTCCTGAAGATTTGCCCACTTTGGCCGGAACGACACCGAAACCGGATTTTTTGGACTCCCATGAGCCTAGAAACCAAACGGGAGAGAAAAGAGAAGGGAGGGGAGAGAGGGGAGAAGAAAAAAGGACTGCTGGCACTCATGATTTTTATATTGCCTACTTTGGAGATAGTTTCTGAACGACAAAAAAGTGCTCGCGACACACCGCTCGGGCACCACAGCCGAGCGGTACCGTTTTCAAAAATCCGGGTATATATTGGCATGAAATGGGCTAAAATGGCCAAGAAATGCTGAAGAGGCCGCTCATCAGCCAGAATTCGGTCATTTTTTGCCATCTGACAACAATTGCTTGCGATATCTACCTGGATTTTTGAAAAGGTGGCTCCTGAAGATTTGCCCACTTTGGCCGGAACGACACCGAAACCGGGTTTTTTGGACTCCCATGAGCCTAGAAACCAAACGGGAGAGAAAAGAGAAGGGAGGGGAGAGAGGGGAGAAGAAAAAAGGACTGCTGGCACTCATGATTTTTATATTGCCTACTTTGGAGATAGTTTCTGAACGACAAAAAAGTGCTCGCGACACACCGCTCGGGCACCTCAGCCGAGCGGTACCGTTTTCAAAAATCCGGGTATATATTGGCATGAAATGGGCTAAAATGGCCAAGAAATGCTGAAGAGGCCGCTCATCAGCCAGAATTCGGTCATTTTTTGCCATCTGACAACAATTGCTTGCGATATCTACCTGGATTTTTGAAAAGGTGGCTCCTGAAGATTTGCCCACTTTGGCCGGAACGACACCGAAACCGGATTTTTTGGACTCCCATGAGCCTAGAAACCACACGGGAGAGAAAAGAGAAGGGAGGGGAGAGAGGGGAGAAGAAAAAAGGACTGCTGGCACTCATGATTTTTATATTGCCTACTTTGGAGATAGTTTCTGAACGACAAAAAAGTGCTCGCGACACACCGCTCGGGCACCTCAGCCGAGCGGTACCGTTTTCAAAAATCCGGGTATATATTGGCATGAAATGGGCTAAAATGGCCAAGAAATGCTGAAGAGGCCGCTCATCAGCCAGAATTCGGTCATTTTTTGCCATCTGACAACAATTGCTTGCGATATCTACCTGGATTTTTGAAAAGGTGGCTCCTGAAGATTTGCCCACTTTGGCCGGAACGACACCGAAACCGGGTTTTTTGGACTCCCATGAGCCTAGAAACCAAACGGGAGAGAAAAGAGAAGGGAGGGGAGAGAGGGGAGAAGAAAAAAGGACTGCTGGCACTCATGATTTTTATATTGCCTACTTTGGAGATAGTTTCTGAACGACAAAAAAGTGCTCGCGACACACCGCTCGGGCACCACAGCCGAGCGGTACCGTTTTCAAAAATCCGGGTATATATTGGCATGAAATGGGCTAAAATGGCCAAGAAATGCTGAAGAGGCCGCTCATCAGCCAGAATTCGGTCATTTTTTGCCATCTGACAACAATTGCTTGCGATATCTACCTGGATTTTTGAAAAGGTGGCTCCTGAAGATTTGCCCACTTTGGCCGGAACGACACCGAAACCGGGTTTTTTGGACTCCCATGAGCCTAGAAACCAAACGGGAGAGAAAAGAGAAGGGAGGGGAGAGAGGGGAGAAGAAAAAAGGACTGCTGGCACTCATGATTTTTATATTGCCTACTTTGGAGATAGTTTCTGAACGACAAAAAAGTGCTCGCGACACACCGCTCGGGCACCTCAGCCGAGCGGTACCGTTTTCAAAAATCCGGGTATATATTGGCATGAAATGGGCTAAAATGGCCAAGAAATGCTGAAGAGGCCGCTCATCAGCCAGAATTCGGTCATTTTTTGCCATCTGACAACAATTGCTTGCGATATCTACCTGGATTTTTGAAAAGGTGGCTCCTGAAGATTTGCCCACTTTGGCCGGAACGACACCGAAACCGGATTTTTTGGACTCCCATGAGCCTAGAAACCACACGGGAGAGAAAAGAGAAGGGAGGGGAGAGAGGGGAGAAGAAAAAAGGACTGCTGGCACTCATGATTTTTATATTGCCTACTTTGGAGATAGTTTCTGAACGACAAAAAAGTGCTCGCGACACACCGCTCGGGCACCACAGCCGAGCGGTACCGTTTTCAAAAATCCGGGTATATATTGGCATGAAATGGGCTAAAATGGCCAAGAAATGCTGAAGAGGCCGCTCATCAGCCAGAATTCGGTCATTTTTTGCCATCTGACAACAATTGCTTGCGATATCTACCTGGATTTTTGAAAAGGTGGCTCCTGAAGATTTGCCCACTTTGGCCGGAACGACACCGAAACCGGGTTTTTTGGACTCCCATGAGCCTAGAAACCAAACGGGAGAGAAAAGAGAAGGGAGGGGAGAGAGGGGAGAAGAAAAAAGGACTGCTGGCACTCATGATTTTTATATTGCCTACTTTGGAGATAGTTTCTGAACGACAAAAAAGTGCTCGCGACACACCGCTCGGGCACCACAGCCGAGCGGTACCGTTTTCAAAAATCCGGGTATATATTGGCATGAAATGGGCTAAAATGGCCAAGAAATGCTGAAGAGGCCGCTCATCAGCCAGAATTCGGTCATTTTTTGCCATCTGACAACAATTGCTTGCGATATCTACCTGGATTTTTGAAAAGGTGGCTCCTGAAGATTTGCCCACTTTGGCCGGAACGACACCGAAACCGGGTTTTTTGGACTCCCATGAGCCTAGAAACCAAACGGGAGAGAAAAGAGAAGGGAGGGGAGAGAGGGGAGAAGAAAAAAGGACTGCTGGCACTCATGATTTTTATATTGCCTACTTTGGAGATAGTTTCTGAACGACAAAAAAGTGCTCGCGACACACCGCTCGGGCACCACAGCCGAGCGGTACCGTTTTCAAAAATCCGGGTATATATTGGCATGAAATGGGCTAAAATGGCCAAGAAATGCTGAAGAGGCCGCTCATCAGCCAGAATTCGGTCATTTTTTGCCATCTGACAACAATTGCTTGCGATATCTACCTGGATTTTTGAAAAGGTGGCTCCTGAAGATTTGCCCACTTTGGCCGGAACGACACCGAAACCGGGTTTTTTGGACTCCCATGAGCCTAGAAACCAAACGGGAGAGAAAAGAGAAGGGAGGGGAGAGAGGGGAGAAGAAAAAAGGACTGCTGGCACTCATGATTTTTATATTGCCTACTTTGGAGATAGTTTCTGAACGACAAAAAAGTGCTCGCGACACACCGCTCGGGCACCTCAGCCGAGCGGTACCGTTTTCAAAAATCCGGGTATATATTGGCATGAAATGGGCTAAAATGGCCAAGAAATGCTGAAGAGGCCGCTCATCAGCCAGAATTCGGTCATTTTTTGCCATCTGACAACAATTGCTTGCGATATCTACCTGGATTTTTGAAAAGGTGGCTCCTGAAGATTTGCCCACTTTGGCCGGAACGACACCGAAACCGGATTTTTTGGACTCCCATGAGCCTAGAAACCACACGGGAGAGAAAAGAGAAGGGAGGGGAGAGAGGGGAGAAGAAAAAAGGACTGCTGGCACTCATGATTTTTATATTGCCTACTTTGGAGATAGTTTCTGAACGACAAAAAAGTGCTCGCGACACACCGCTCGGGCACCACAGCCGAGCGGTACCGTTTTCAAAAATCCGGGTATATATTGGCATGAAATGGGCTAAAATGGCCAAGAAATGCTGAAGAGGCCGCTCATCAGCCAGAATTCGGTCATTTTTTGCCATCTGACAACAATTGCTTGCGATATCTACCTGGATTTTTGAAAAGGTGGCTCCTGAAGATTTGCCCACTTTGGCCGGAACGACACCGAAACCGGGTTTTTTGGACTCCCATGAGCCTAGAAACCAAACGGGAGAGAAAAGAGAAGGGAGGGGAGAGAGGGGAGAAGAAAAAAGGACTGCTGGCACTCATGATTTTTATATTGCCTACTTTGGAGATAGTTTCTGAACGACAAAAAAGTGCTCGCGACACACCGCTCGGGCACCACAGCCGAGCGGTACCGTTTTCAAAAATCCGGGTATATATTGGCATGAAATGGGCTAAAATGGCCAAGAAATGCTGAAGAGGCCGCTCATCAGCCAGAATTCGGTCATTTTTTGCCATCTGACAACAATTGCTTGCGATATCTACCTGGATTTTTGAAAAGGTGGCTCCTGAAGATTTGCCCACTTTGGCCGGAACGACACCGAAACCGGGTTTTTTGGACTCCCATGAGCCTAGAAACCAAACGGGAGAGAAAAGAGAAGGGAGGGGAGAGAGGGGAGAAGAAAAAAGGACTGCTGGCACTCATGATTTTTATATTGCCTACTTTGGAGATAGTTTCTGAACGACAAAAAAGTGCTCGCGACACACCGCTCGGGCACCTCAGCCGAGCGGTACCGTTTTCAAAAATCCGGGTATATATTGGCATGAAATGGGCTAAAATGGCCAAGAAATGCTGAAGAGGCCGCTCATCAGCCAGAATTCGGTCATTTTTTGCCATCTGACAACAATTGCTTGCGATATCTACCTGGATTTTTGAAAAGGTGGCTCCTGAAGATTTGCCCACTTTGGCCGGAACGACACCGAAACCGGATTTTTTGGACTCCCATGAGCCTAGAAACCAAACGGGAGAGAAAAGAGAAGGGAGGGGAGAGAGGGGAGAAGAAAAAAGGACTGCTGGCACTCATGATTTTTATATTGCCTACTTTGGAGATAGTTTCTGAACGACAAAAAAGTGCTCGCGACACACCGCTCGGGCACCACAGCCGAGCGGTACCGTTTTCAAAAATCCGGGTATATATTGGCATGAAATGGGCTAAAATGGCCAAGAAATGCTGAAGAGGCCGCTCATCAGCCAGAATTCGGTCATTTTTTGCCATCTGACAACAATTGCTTGCGATATCTACCTGGATTTTTGAAAAGGTGGCTCCTGAAGATTTGCCCACTTTGGCCGGAACGACACCGAAACCGGGTTTTTTGGACTCCCATGAGCCTAGAAACCACACGGGAGAGAAAAGAGAAGGGAGGGGAGAGAGGGGAGAAGAAAAAAGGACTGCTGGCACTCATGATTTTTATATTGCCTACTTTGGAGATAGTTTCTGAACGACAAAAAAGTGCTCGCGACACACCGCTCGGGCACCTCAGCCGAGCGGTACCGTTTTCAAAAATCCGGGTATATATTGGCATGAAATGGGCTAAAATGGCCAAGAAATGCTGAAGAGGCCGCTCATCAGCCAGAATTCGGTCATTTTTTGCCATCTGACAACAATTGCTTGCGATATCTACCTGGATTTTTGAAAAGGTGGCTCCTGAAGATTTGCCCACTTTGGCCGGAACGACACCGAAACCGGATTTTTTGGACTCCCATGAGCCTAGAAACCACACGGGAGAGAAAAGAGAAGGGAGGGGAGAGAGGGGAGAAGAAAAAAGGACTGCTGGCACTCATGATTTTTATATTGCCTACTTTGGAGATAGTTTCTGAACGACAAAAAAGTGCTCGCGACACACCGCTCGGGCACCACAGCCGAGCGGTACCGTTTTCAAAAATCCGGGTATATATTGGCATGAAATGGGCTAAAATGGCCAAGAAATGCTGAAGAGGCCGCTCATCAGCCAGAATTCGGTCATTTTTTGCCATCTGACAACAATTGCTTGCGATATCTACCTGGATTTTTGAAAAGGTGGCTCCTGAAGATTTGCCCACTTTGGCCGGAACGACACCGAAACCGGGTTTTTTGGACTCCCATGAGCCTAGAAACCAAACGGGAGAGAAAAGAGAAGGGAGGGGAGAGAGGGGAGAAGAAAAAAGGACTGCTGGCACTCATGATTTTTATATTGCCTACTTTGGAGATAGTTTCTGAACGACAAAAAAGTGCTCGCGACACACCGCTCGGGCACCTCAGCCGAGCGGTACCGTTTTCAAAAATCCGGGTATATATTGGCATGAAATGGGCTAAAATGGCCAAGAAATGCTGAAGAGGCCGCTCATCAGCCAGAATTCGGTCATTTTTTGCCATCTGACAACAATTGCTTGCGATATCTACCTGGATTTTTGAAAAGGTGGCTCCTGAAGATTTGCCCACTTTGGCCGGAACGACACCGAAACCGGATTTTTTGGACTCCCATGAGCCTAGAAACCACACGGGAGAGAAAAGAGAAGGGAGGGGAGAGAGGGGAGAAGAAAAAAGGACTGCTGGCACTCATGATTTTTATATTGCCTACTTTGGAGATAGTTTCTGAACGACAAAAAAGTGCTCGCGACACACCGCTCGGGCACCACAGCCGAGCGGTACCGTTTTCAAAAATCCGGGTATATATTGGCATGAAATGGGCTAAAATGGCCAAGAAATGCTGAAGAGGCCGCTCATCAGCCAGAATTCGGTCATTTTTTGCCATCTGACAACAATTGCTTGCGATATCTACCTGGATTTTTGAAAAGGTGGCTCCTGAAGATTTGCCCACTTTGGCCGGAACGACACCGAAACCGGGTTTTTTGGACTCCCATGAGCCTAGAAACCAAACGGGAGAGAAAAGAGAAGGGAGGGGAGAGAGGGGAGAAGAAAAAAGGACTGCTGGCACTCATGATTTTTATATTGCCTACTTTGGAGATAGTTTCTGAACGACAAAAAAGTGCTCGCGACACACCGCTCGGGCACCTCAGCCGAGCGGTACCGTTTTCAAAAATCCGGGTATATATTGGCATGAAATGGGCTAAAATGGCCAAGAAATGCTGAAGAGGCCGCTCATCAGCCAGAATTCGGTCATTTTTTGCCATCTGACAACAATTGCTTGCGATATCTACCTGGATTTTTGAAAAGGTGGCTCCTGAAGATTTGCCCACTTTGGCCGGAACGACACCGAAACCGGATTTTTTGGACTCCCATGAGCCTAGAAACCAAACGGGAGAGAAAAGAGAAGGGAGGGGAGAGAGGGGAGAAGAAAAAAGGACTGCTGGCACTCATGATTTTTATATTGCCTACTTTGGAGATAGTTTCTGAACGACAAAAAAGTGCTCGCGACACACCGCTCGGGCACCTCAGCCGAGCGGTACCGTTTTCAAAAATCCGGGTATATATTGGCATGAAATGGGCTAAAATGGCCAAGAAATGCTGAAGAGGCCGCTCATCAGCCAGAATTCGGTCATTTTTTGCCATCTGACAACAATTGCTTGCGATATCTACCTGGATTTTTGAAAAGGTGGCTCCTGAAGATTTGCCCACTTTGGCCGGAACGACACCGAAACCGGGTTTTTTGGACTCCCATGAGCCTAGAAACCAAACGGGAGAGAAAAGAGAAGGGAGGGGAGAGAGGGGAGAAGAAAAAAGGACTGCTGGCACTCATGATTTTTATATTGCCTACTTTGGAGATAGTTTCTGAACGACAAAAAAGTGCTCGCGACACACCGCTCGGGCACCTCAGCCGAGCGGTACCGTTTTCAAAAATCCGGGTATATATTGGCATGAAATGGGCTAAAATGGCCAAGAAATGCTGAAGAGGCCGCTCATCAGCCAGAATTCGGTCATTTTTTGCCATCTGACAACAATTGCTTGCGATATCTACCTGGATTTTTGAAAAGGTGGCTCCTGAAGATTTGCCCACTTTGGCCGGAACGACACCGAAACCGGATTTTTTGGACTCCCATGAGCCTAGAAACCACACGGGAGAGAAAAGAGAAGGGAGGGGAGAGAGGGGAGAAGAAAAAAGGACTGCTGGCACTCATGATTTTTATATTGCCTACTTTGGAGATAGTTTCTGAACGACAAAAAAGTGCTCGCGACACACCGCTCGGGCACCACAGCCGAGCGGTACCGTTTTCAAAAATCCGGGTATATATTGGCATGAAATGGGCTAAAATGGCCAAGAAATGCTGAAGAGGCCGCTCATCAGCCAGAATTCGGTCATTTTTTGCCATCTGACAACAATTGCTTGCGATATCTACCTGGATTTTTGAAAAGGTGGCTCCTGAAGATTTGCCCACTTTGGCCGGAACGACACCGAAACCGGGTTTTTTGGACTCCCATGAGCCTAGAAACCAAACGGGAGAGAAAAGAGAAGGGAGGGGAGAGAGGGGAGAAGAAAAAAGGACTGCTGGCACTCATGATTTTTATATTGCCTACTTTGGAGATAGTTTCTGAACGACAAAAAAGTGCTCGCGACACACCGCTCGGGCACCTCAGCCGAGCGGTACCGTTTTCAAAAATCCGGGTATATATTGGCATGAAATGGGCTAAAATGGCCAAGAAATGCTGAAGAGGCCGCTCATCAGCCAGAATTCGGTCATTTTTTGCCATCTGACAACAATTGCTTGCGATATCTACCTGGATTTTTGAAAAGGTGGCTCCTGAAGATTTGCCCACTTTGGCCGGAACGACACCGAAACCGGATTTTTTGGACTCCCATGAGCCTAGAAACCAAACGGGAGAGAAAAGAGAAGGGAGGGGAGAGAGGGGAGAAGAAAAAAGGACTGCTGGCACTCATGATTTTTATATTGCCTACTTTGGAGATAGTTTCTGAACGACAAAAAAGTGCTCGCGACACACCGCTCGGGCACCTCAGCCGAGCGGTACCGTTTTCAAAAATCCGGGTATATATTGGCATGAAATGGGCTAAAATGGCCAAGAAATGCTGAAGAGGCCGCTCATCAGCCAGAATTCGGTCATTTTTTGCCATCTGACAACAATTGCTTGCGATATCTACCTGGATTTTTGAAAAGGTGGCTCCTGAAGATTTGCCCACTTTGGCCGGAACGACACCGAAACCGGGTTTTTTGGACTCCCATGAGCCTAGAAACCAAACGGGAGAGAAAAGAGAAGGGAGGGGAGAGAGGGGAGAAGAAAAAAGGACTGCTGGCACTCATGATTTTTATATTGCCTACTTTGGAGATAGTTTCTGAACGACAAAAAAGTGCTCGCGACACACCGCTCGGGCACCTCAGCCGAGCGGTACCGTTTTCAAAAATCCGGGTATATATTGGCATGAAATGGGCTAAAATGGCCAAGAAATGCTGAAGAGGCCGCTCATCAGCCAGAATTCGGTCATTTTTTGCCATCTGACAACAATTGCTTGCGATATCTACCTGGATTTTTGAAAAGGTGGCTCCTGAAGATTTGCCCACTTTGGCCGGAACGACACCGAAACCGGATTTTTTGGACTCCCATGAGCCTAGAAACCACACGGGAGAGAAAAGAGAAGGGAGGGGAGAGAGGGGAGAAGAAAAAAGGACTGCTGGCACTCATGATTTTTATATTGCCTACTTTGGAGATAGTTTCTGAACGACAAAAAAGTGCTCGCGACACACCGCTCGGGCACCACAGCCGAGCGGTACCGTTTTCAAAAATCCGGGTATATATTGGCATGAAATGGGCTAAAATGGCCAAGAAATGCTGAAGAGGCCGCTCATCAGCCAGAATTCGGTCATTTTTTGCCATCTGACAACAATTGCTTGCGATATCTACCTGGATTTTTGAAAAGGTGGCTCCTGAAGATTTGCCCACTTTGGCCGGAACGACACCGAAACCGGGTTTTTTGGACTCCCATGAGCCTAGAAACCAAACGGGAGAGAAAAGAGAAGGGAGGGGAGAGAGGGGAGAAGAAAAAAGGACTGCTGGCACTCATGATTTTTATATTGCCTACTTTGGAGATAGTTTCTGAACGACAAAAAAGTGCTCGCGACACACCGCTCGGGCACCTCAGCCGAGCGGTACCGTTTTCAAAAATCCGGGTATATATTGGCATGAAATGGGCTAAAATGGCCAAGAAATGCTGAAGAGGCCGCTCATCAGCCAGAATTCGGTCATTTTTTGCCATCTGACAACAATTGCTTGCGATATCTACCTGGATTTTTGAAAAGGTGGCTCCTGAAGATTTGCCCACTTTGGCCGGAACGACACCGAAACCGGATTTTTTGGACTCCCATGAGCCTAGAAACCAAACGGGAGAGAAAAGAGAAGGGAGGGGAGAGAGGGGAGAAGAAAAAAGGACTGCTGGCACTCATGATTTTTATATTGCCTACTTTGGAGATAGTTTCTGAACGACAAAAAAGTGCTCGCGACACACCGCTCGGGCACCTCAGCCGAGCGGTACCGTTTTCAAAAATCCGGGTATATATTGGCATGAAATGGGCTAAAATGGCCAAGAAATGCTGAAGAGGCCGCTCATCAGCCAGAATTCGGTCATTTTTTGCCATCTGACAACAATTGCTTGCGATATCTACCTGGATTTTTGAAAAGGTGGCTCCTGAAGATTTGCCCACTTTGGCCGGAACGACACCGAAACCGGGTTTTTTGGACTCCCATGAGCCTAGAAACCAAACGGGAGAGAAAAGAGAAGGGAGGGGAGAGAGGGGAGAAGAAAAAAGGACTGCTGGCACTCATGATTTTTATATTGCCTACTTTGGAGATAGTTTCTGAACGACAAAAAAGTGCTCGCGACACACCGCTCGGGCACCTCAGCCGAGCGGTACCGTTTTCAAAAATCCGGGTATATATTGGCATGAAATGGGCTAAAATGGCCAAGAAATGCTGAAGAGGCCGCTCATCAGCCAGAATTCGGTCATTTTTTGCCATCTGACAACAATTGCTTGCGATATCTACCTGGATTTTTGAAAAGGTGGCTCCTGAAGATTTGCCCACTTTGGCCGGAACGACACCGAAACCGGATTTTTTGGACTCCCATGAGCCTAGAAACCACACGGGAGAGAAAAGAGAAGGGAGGGGAGAGAGGGGAGAAGAAAAAAGGACTGCTGGCACTCATGATTTTTATATTGCCTACTTTGGAGATAGTTTCTGAACGACAAAAAAGTGCTCGCGACACACCGCTCGGGCACCACAGCCGAGCGGTACCGTTTTCAAAAATCCGGGTATATATTGGCATGAAATGGGCTAAAATGGCCAAGAAATGCTGAAGAGGCCGCTCATCAGCCAGAATTCGGTCATTTTTTGCCATCTGACAACAATTGCTTGCGATATCTACCTGGATTTTTGAAAAGGTGGCTCCTGAAGATTTGCCCACTTTGGCCGGAACGACACCGAAACCGGGTTTTTTGGACTCCCATGAGCCTAGAAACCAAACGGGAGAGAAAAGAGAAGGGAGGGGAGAGAGGGGAGAAGAAAAAAGGACTGCTGGCACTCATGATTTTTATATTGCCTACTTTGGAGATAGTTTCTGAACGACAAAAAAGTGCTCGCGACACACCGCTCGGGCACCTCAGCCGAGCGGTACCGTTTTCAAAAATCCGGGTATATATTGGCATGAAATGGGCTAAAATGGCCAAGAAATGCTGAAGAGGCCGCTCATCAGCCAGAATTCGGTCATTTTTTGCCATCTGACAACAATTGCTTGCGATATCTACCTGGATTTTTGAAAAGGTGGCTCCTGAAGATTTGCCCACTTTGGCCGGAACGACACCGAAACCGGGTTTTTTGGACTCCCATGAGCCTAGAAACCAAACGGGAGAGAAAAGAGAAGGGAGGGGAGAGAGGGGAGAAGAAAAAAGGACTGCTGGCACTCATGATTTTTATATTGCCTACTTTGGAGATAGTTTCTGAACGACAAAAAAGTGCTCGCGACACACCGCTCGGGCACCTCAGCCGAGCGGTACCGTTTTCAAAAATCCGGGTATATATTGGCATGAAATGGGCTAAAATGGCCAAGAAATGCTGAAGAGGCCGCTCATCAGCCAGAATTCGGTCATTTTTTGCCATCTGACAACAATTGCTTGCGATATCTACCTGGATTTTTGAAAAGGTGGCTCCTGAAGATTTGCCCACTTTGGCCGGAACGACACCGAAACCGGGTTTTTTGGACTCCCATGAGCCTAGAAACCACACGGGAGAGAAAAGAGAAGGGAGGGGAGAGAGGGGAGAAGAAAAAAGGACTGCTGGCACTCATGATTTTTATATTGCCTACTTTGGAGATAGTTTCTGAACGACAAAAAAGTGCTCGCGACACACCGCTCGGGCACCTCAGCCGAGCGGTACCGTTTTCATAAATCCGGGTATATATTGGCATGAAATGGGCTAAAATGGCCAAGAAATGCTGAAGAGGCCGCTCATCAGCCAGAATTCGGTCATTTTTTGCCATCTGACAACAATTGCTTGCGATATCTACCTGGATTTTTGAAAAGGTGGCTCCTGAAGATTTGCCCACTTTGGCCGGAACGACACCGAAACCGGATTTTTTGGACTCCCATGAGCCTAGAAACCACACGGGAGAGAAAAGAGAAGGGAGGGGAGAGAGGGGAGAAGAAAAAAGGACTTGTGGCACTCATGATTTTTATATTGCCTACTTTGGAGATAGTTTCTGAACGACAAAAAAGTGCTCGCGACACACCGCTCGGGCACCTCAGCCGAGCGGTACCGTTTTCAAAAATCCGGGTATATATTGGCATGAAATGGGCTAAAATGGCCAAGAAATGCTGAAGAGGCCGCTCATCAGCCAGAATTCGGTCATTTTTTGCCATCTGACAACAATTGCTTGCGATATCTACCTGGATTTTTGAAAAGGTGGCTCCTGAAGATTTGCCCACTTTGGCCGGAACGACACCGAAACCGGGTTTTTTGGACTCCCATGAGCCTAGAAACCAAACGGGAGAGAAAAGAGAAGGGAGGGGAGAGAGGGGAGAAGAAAAAAGGACTGCTGGCACTCATGATTTTTATATTGCCTACTTTGGAGATAGTTTCTGAACGACAAAAAAGTGCTCGCGACACACCGCTCGGGCACCACAGCCGAGCGGTACCGTTTTCAAAAATCCGGGTATATATTGGCATGAAATGGGCTAAAATGGCCAAGAAATGCTGAAGAGGCCGCTCATCAGCCAGAATTCGGTCATTTTTTGCCATCTGACAACAATTGCTTGCGATATCTACCTGGATTTTTGAAAAGGTGGCTCCTGAAGATTTGCCCACTTTGGCCGGAACGACACCGAAACCGGGTTTTTTGGACTCCCATGAGCCTAGAAACCACACGGGAGAGAAAAGAGAAGGGAGGGGAGAGAGGGGAGAAGAAAAAAGGACTGCTGGCACTCATGATTTTTATATTGCCTACTTTGGAGATAGTTTCTGAACGACAAAAAAGTGCTCGCGACACACCGCTCGGGCACCTCAGCCGAGCGGTACCGTTTTCAAAAATCCGGGTATATATTGGCATGAAATGGGCTAAAATGGCCAAGAAATGCTGAAGAGGCCGCTCATCAGCCAGAATTCGGTCATTTTTTGCCATCTGACAACAATTGCTTGCGATATCTACCTGGATTTTTGAAAAGGTGGCTCCTGAAGATTTGCCCACTTTGGCCGGAACGACACCGAAACCGGATTTTTTGGACTCCCATGAGCCTAGAAACCACACGGGAGAGAAAAGAGAAGGGAGGGGAGAGAGGGGAGAAGAAAAAAGGACTGCTGGCACTCATGATTTTTATATTGCCTACTTTGGAGATAGTTTCTGAACGACAAAAAAGTGCTCGCGACACACCGCTCGGGCACCTCAGCCGAGCGGTACCGTTTTCAAAAATCCGGGTATATATTGGCATGAAATGGGCTAAAATGGCCAAGAAATGCTGAAGAGGCCGCTCATCAGCCAGAATTCGGTCATTTTTTGCCATCTGACAACAATTGCTTGCGATATCTACCTGGATTTTTGAAAAGGTGGCTCCTGAAGATTTGCCCACTTTGGCCGGAACGACACCGAAACCGGATTTTTTGGACTCCCATGAGCCTAGAAACCAAACGGGAGAGAAAAGAGAAGGGAGGGGAGAGAGGGGAGAAGAAAAAAGGACTGCTGGCACTCATGATTTTTATATTGCCTACTTTGGAGATAGTTTCTGAACGACAAAAAAGTGCTCGCGACACACCGCTCGGGCACCTCAGCCGAGCGGTACCGTTTTCAAAAATCCGGGTATATATTGGCATGAAATGGGCTAAAATGGCCAAGAAATGCTGAAGAGGCCGCTCATCAGCCAGAATTCGGTCATTTTTTGCCATCTGACAACAATTGCTTGCGATATCTACCTGGATTTTTGAAAAGGTGGCTCCTGAAGATTTGCCCACTTTGGCCGGAACGACACCGAAACCGGGTTTTTTGGACTCCCATGAGCCTAGAAACCAAACGGGAGAGAAAAGAGAAGGGAGGGGAGAGAGGGGAGAAGAAAAAAGGACTGCTGGCACTCATGATTTTTATATTGCCTACTTTGGAGATAGTTTCTGAACGACAAAAAAGTGCTCGCGACACACCGCTCGGGCACCACAGCCGAGCGGTACCGTTTTCAAAAATCCGGGTATATATTGGCATGAAATGGGCTAAAATGGCCAAGAAATGCTGAAGAGGCCGCTCATCAGCCAGAATTCGGTCATTTTTTGCCATCTGACAACAATTGCTTGCGATATCTACCTGGATTTTTGAAAAGGTGGCTCCTGAAGATTTGCCCACTTTGGCCGGAACGACACCGAAACCGGGTTTTTTGGACTCCCATGAGCCTAGAAACCAAACGGGAGAGAAAAGAGAAGGGAGGGGAGAGAGGGGAGAAGAAAAAAGGACTGCTGGCACTCATGATTTTTATATTGCCTACTTTGGAGATAGTTTCTGAACGACAAAAAAGTGCTCGCGACACACCGCTCGGGCACCTCAGCCGAGCGGTACCGTTTTCAAAAATCCGGGTATATATTGGCATGAAATGGGCTAAAATGGCCAAGAAATGCTGAAGAGGCCGCTCATCAGCCAGAATTCGGTCATTTTTTGCCATCTGACAACAATTGCTTGCGATATCTACCTGGATTTTTGAAAAGGTGGCTCCTGAAGATTTGCCCACTTTGGCCGGAACGACACCGAAACCGGATTTTTTGGACTCCCATGAGCCTAGAAACCACACGGGAGAGAAAAGAGAAGGGAGGGGAGAGAGGGGAGAAGAAAAAAGGACTGCTGGCACTCATGATTTTTATATTGCCTACTTTGGAGATAGTTTCTGAACGACAAAAAAGTGCTCGCGACACACCGCTCGGGCACCACAGCCGAGCGGTACCGTTTTCAAAAATCCGGGTATATATTGGCATGAAATGGGCTAAAATGGCCAAGAAATGCTGAAGAGGCCGCTCATCAGCCAGAATTCGGTCATTTTTTGCCATCTGACAACAATTGCTTGCGATATCTACCTGGATTTTTGAAAAGGTGGCTCCTGAAGATTTGCCCACTTTGGCCGGAACGACACCGAAACCGGGTTTTTTGGACTCCCATGAGCCTAGAAACCAAACGGGAGAGAAAAGAGAAGGGAGGGGAGAGAGGGGAGAAGAAAAAAGGACTGCTGGCACTCATGATTTTTATATTGCCTACTTTGGAGATAGTTTCTGAACGACAAAAAAGTGCTCGCGACACACCGCTCGGGCACCTCAGCCGAGCGGTACCGTTTTCAAAAATCCGGGTATATATTGGCATGAAATGGGCTAAAATGGCCAAGAAATGCTGAAGAGGCCGCTCATCAGCCAGAATTCGGTCATTTTTTGCCATCTGACAACAATTGCTTGCGATATCTACCTGGATTTTTGAAAAGGTGGCTCCTGAAGATTTGCCCACTTTGGCCGGAACGACACCGAAACCGGGTTTTTTGGACTCCCATGAGCCTAGAAACCAAACGGGAGAGAAAAGAGAAGGGAGGGGAGAGAGGGGAGAAGAAAAAAGGACTGCTGGCACTCATGATTTTTATATTGCCTACTTTGGAGATAGTTTCTGAACGACAAAAAAGTGCTCGCGACACACCGCTCGGGCACCTCAGCCGAGCGGTACCGTTTTCAAAAATCCGGGTATATATTGGCATGAAATGGGCTAAAATGGCCAAGAAATGCTGAAGAGGCCGCTCATCAGCCAGAATTCGGTCATTTTTTGCCATCTGACAACAATTGCTTGCGATATCTACCTGGATTTTTGAAAAGGTGGCTCCTGAAGATTTGCCCACTTTGGCCGGAACGACACCGAAACCGGATTTTTTGGACTCCCATGAGCCTAGAAACCACACGGGAGAGAAAAGAGAAGGGAGGGGAGAGAGGGGAGAAGAAAAAAGGACTTGTGGCACTCATGATTTTTATATTGCCTACTTTGGAGATAGTTTCTGAACGACAAAAAAGTGCTCGCGACACACCGCTCGGGCACCTCAGCCGAGCGGTACCGTTTTCAAAAATCCGGGTATATATTGGCATGAAATGGGCTAAAATGGCCAAGAAATGCTGAAGAGGCCGCTCATCAGCCAGAATTCGGTCATTTTTTGCCATCTGACAACAATTGCTTGCGATATCTACCTGGATTTTTGAAAAGGTGGCTCCTGAAGATTTGCCCACTTTGGCCGGAACGACACCGAAACCGGGTTTTTTGGACTCCCATGAGCCTAGAAACCAAACGGGAGAGAAAAGAGAAGGGAGGGGAGAGAGGGGAGAAGAAAAAAGGACTGCTGGCACTCATGATTTTTATATTGCCTACTTTGGAGATAGTTTCTGAACGACAAAAAAGTGCTCGCGACACACCGCTCGGGCACCACAGCCGAGCGGTACCGTTTTCAAAAATCCGGGTATATATTGGCATGAAATGGGCTAAAATGGCCAAGAAATGCTGAAGAGGCCGCTCATCAGCCAGAATTCGGTCATTTTTTGCCATCTGACAACAATTGCTTGCGATATCTACCTGGATTTTTGAAAAGGTGGCTCCTGAAGATTTGCCCACTTTGGCCGGAACGACACCGAAACCGGGTTTTTTGGACTCCCATGAGCCTAGAAACCACACGGGAGAGAAAAGAGAAGGGAGGGGAGAGAGGGGAGAAGAAAAAAGGACTGCTGGCACTCATGATTTTTATATTGCCTACTTTGGAGATAGTTTCTGAACGACAAAAAAGTGCTCGCGACACACCGCTCGGGCACCTCAGCCGAGCGGTACCGTTTTCAAAAATCCGGGTATATATTGGCATGAAATGGGCTAAAATGGCCAAGAAATGCTGAAGAGGCCGCTCATCAGCCAGAATTCGGTCATTTTTTGCCATCTGACAACAATTGCTTGCGATATCTACCTGGATTTTTGAAAAGGTGGCTCCTGAAGATTTGCCCACTTTGGCCGGAACGACACCGAAACCGGATTTTTTGGACTCCCATGAGCCTAGAAACCACACGGGAGAGAAAAGAGAAGGGAGGGGAGAGAGGGGAGAAGAAAAAAGGACTGCTGGCACTCATGATTTTTATATTGCCTACTTTGGAGATAGTTTCTGAACGACAAAAAAGTGCTCGCGACACACCGCTCGGGCACCTCAGCCGAGCGGTACCGTTTTCAAAAATCCGGGTATATATTGGCATGAAATGGGCTAAAATGGCCAAGAAATGCTGAAGAGGCCGCTCATCAGCCAGAATTCGGTCATTTTTTGCCATCTGACAACAATTGCTTGCGATATCTACCTGGATTTTTGAAAAGGTGGCTCCTGAAGATTTGCCCACTTTGGCCGGAACGACACCGAAACCGGATTTTTTGGACTCCCATGAGCCTAGAAACCAAACGGGAGAGAAAAGAGAAGGGAGGGGAGAGAGGGGAGAAGAAAAAAGGACTGCTGGCACTCATGATTTTTATATTGCCTACTTTGGAGATAGTTTCTGAACGACAAAAAAGTGCTCGCGACACACCGCTCGGGCACCTCAGCCGAGCGGTACCGTTTTCAAAAATCCGGGTATATATTGGCATGAAATGGGCTAAAATGGCCAAGAAATGCTGAAGAGGCCGCTCATCAGCCAGAATTCGGTCATTTTTTGCCATCTGACAACAATTGCTTGCGATATCTACCTGGATTTTTGAAAAGGTGGCTCCTGAAGATTTGCCCACTTTGGCCGGAACGACACCGAAACCGGGTTTTTTGGACTCCCATGAGCCTAGAAACCAAACGGGAGAGAAAAGAGAAGGGAGGGGAGAGAGGGGAGAAGAAAAAAGGACTGCTGGCACTCATGATTTTTATATTGCCTACTTTGGAGATAGTTTCTGAACGACAAAAAAGTGCTCGCGACACACCGCTCGGGCACCACAGCCGAGCGGTACCGTTTTCAAAAATCCGGGTATATATTGGCATGAAATGGGCTAAAATGGCCAAGAAATGCTGAAGAGGCCGCTCATCAGCCAGAATTCGGTCATTTTTTGCCATCTGACAACAATTGCTTGCGATATCTACCTGGATTTTTGAAAAGGTGGCTCCTGAAGATTTGCCCACTTTGGCCGGAACGACACCGAAACCGGGTTTTTTGGACTCCCATGAGCCTAGAAACCAAACGGGAGAGAAAAGAGAAGGGAGGGGAGAGAGGGGAGAAGAAAAAAGGACTGCTGGCACTCATGATTTTTATATTGCCTACTTTGGAGATAGTTTCTGAACGACAAAAAAGTGCTCGCGACACACCGCTCGGGCACCACAGCCGAGCGGTACCGTTTTCAAAAATCCGGGTATATATTGGCATGAAATGGGCTAAAATGGCCAAGAAATGCTGAAGAGGCCGCTCATCAGCCAGAATTCGGTCATTTTTTGCCATCTGACAACAATTGCTTGCGATATCTACCTGGATTTTTGAAAAGGTGGCTCCTGAAGATTTGCCCACTTTGGCCGGAACGACACCGAAACCGGATTTTTTGGACTCCCATGAGCCTAGAAACCACACGGGAGAGAAAAGAGAAGGGAGGGGAGAGAGGGGAGAAGAAAAAAGGACTGCTGGCACTCATGATTTTTATATTGCCTACTTTGGAGATAGTTTCTGAACGACAAAAAAGTGCTCGCGACACACCGCTCGGGCACCACAGCCGAGCGGTACCGTTTTCAAAAATCCGGGTATATATTGGCATGAAATGGGCTAAAATGGCCAAGAAATGCTGAAGAGGCCGCTCATCAGCCAGAATTCGGTCATTTTTTGCCATCTGACAACAATTGCTTGCGATATCTACCTGGATTTTTGAAAAGGTGGCTCCTGAAGATTTGCCCACTTTGGCCGGAACGACACCGAAACCGGGTTTTTTGGACTCCCATGAGCCTAGAAACCAAACGGGAGAGAAAAGAGAAGGGAGGGGAGAGAGGGGAGAAGAAAAAAGGACTGCTGGCACTCATGATTTTTATATTGCCTACTTTGGAGATAGTTTCTGAACGACAAGAAAGTGCTCGCGACACACCGCTCGGGCACCTCAGCCGAGCGGTACCGTTTTCAAAAATCCGGGTATATATTGGCATGAAATGGGCTAAAATGGCCAAGAAATGCTGAAGAGGCCGCTCATCAGCCAGAATTCGGTCATTTTTTGCCATCTGACAACAATTGCTTGCGATATCTACCTGGATTTTTGAAAAGGTGGCTCCTGAAGATTTGCCCACTTTGGCCGGAACGACACCGAAACCGGATTTTTTGGACTCCCATGAGCCTAGAAACCACACGGGAGAGAAAAGAGAAGGGAGGGGAGAGAGGGGAGAAGAAAAAAGGACTGCTGGCACTCATGATTTTTATATTGCCTACTTTGGAGATAGTTTCTGAACGACAAAAAAGTGCTCGCGACACACCGCTCGGGCACCACAGCCGAGCGGTACCGTTTTCAAAAATCCGGGTATATATTGGCATGAAATGGGCTAAAATGGCCAAGAAATGCTGAAGAGGCCGCTCATCAGCCAGAATTCGGTCATTTTTTGCCATCTGACAACAATTGCTTGCGATATCTACCTGGATTTTTGAAAAGGTGGCTCCTGAAGATTTGCCCACTTTGGCCGGAACGACACCGAAACCGGGTTTTTTGGACTCCCATGAGCCTAGAAACCAAACGGGAGAGAAAAGAGAAGGGAGGGGAGAGAGGGGAGAAGAAAAAAGGACTGCTGGCACTCATGATTTTTATATTGCCTACTTTGGAGATAGTTTCTGAACGACAAAAAAGTGCTCGCGACACACCGCTCGGGCACCTCAGCCGAGCGGTACCGTTTTCAAAAATCCGGGTATATATTGGCATGAAATGGGCTAAAATGGCCAAGAAATGCTGAAGAGGCCGCTCATCAGCCAGAATTCGGTCATTTTTTGCCATCTGACAACAATTGCTTGCGATATCTACCTGGATTTTTGAAAAGGTGGCTCCTGAAGATTTGCCCACTTTGGCCGGAACGACACCGAAACCGGATTTTTTGGACTCCCATGAGCCTAGAAACCACACGGGAGAGAAAAGAGAAGGGAGGGGAGAGAGGGGAGAAGAAAAAAGGACTGCTGGCACTCATGATTTTTATATTGCCTACTTTGGAGATAGTTTCTGAACGACAAAAAAGTGCTCGCGACACACCGCTCGGGCACCACAGCCGAGCGGTACCGTTTTCAAAAATCCGGGTATATATTGGCATGAAATGGGCTAAAATGGCCAAGAAATGCTGAAGAGGCCGCTCATCAGCCAGAATTCGGTCATTTTTTGCCATCTGACAACAATTGCTTGCGATATCTACCTGGATTTTTGAAAAGGTGGCTCCTGAAGATTTGCCCACTTTGGCCGGAACGACACCGAAACCGGGTTTTTTGGACTCCCATGAGCCTAGAAACCAAACGGGAGAGAAAAGAGAAGGGAGGGGAGAGAGGGGAGAAGAAAAAAGGACTGCTGGCACTCATGATTTTTATATTGCCTACTTTGGAGATAGTTTCTGAACGACAAAAAAGTGCTCGCGACACACCGCTCGGGCACCTCAGCCGAGCGGTACCGTTTTCAAAAATCCGGGTATATATTGGCATGAAATGGGCTAAAATGGCCAAGAAATGCTGAAGAGGCCGCTCATCAGCCAGAATTCGGTCATTTTTTGCCATCTGACAACAATTGCTTGCGATATCTACCTGGATTTTTGAAAAGGTGGCTCCTGAAGATTTGCCCACTTTGGCCGGAACGACACCGAAACCGGATTTTTTGGACTCCCATGAGCCTAGAAACCACACGGGAGAGAAAAGAGAAGGGAGGGGAGAGAGGGGAGAAGAAAAAAGGACTGCTGGCACTCATGATTTTTATATTGCCTACTTTGGAGATAGTTTCTGAACGACAAAAAAGTGCTCGCGACACACCGCTCGGGCACCTCAGCCGAGCGGTACCGTTTTCAAAAATCCGGGTATATATTGGCATGAAATGGGCTAAAATGGCCAAGAAATGCTGAAGAGGCCGCTCATCAGCCAGAATTCGGTCATTTTTTGCCATCTGACAACAATTGCTTGCGATATCTACCTGGATTTTTGAAAAGGTGGCTCCTGAAGATTTGCCCACTTTGGCCGGAACGACACCGAAACCGGGTTTTTTGGACTCCCATGAGCCTAGAAACCAAACGGGAGAGAAAAGAGAAGGGAGGGGAGAGAGGGGAGAAGAAAAAAGGACTGCTGGCACTCATGATTTTTATATTGCCTACTTTGGAGATAGTTTCTGAACGACAAAAAAGTGCTCGCGACACACCGCTCGGGCACCACAGCCGAGCGGTACCGTTTTCAAAAATCCGGGTATATATTGGCATGAAATGGGCTAAAATGGCCAAGAAATGCTGAAGAGGCCGCTCATCAGCCAGAATTCGGTCATTTTTTGCCATCTGACAACAATTGCTTGCGATATCTACCTGGATTTTTGAAAAGGTGGCTCCTGAAGATTTGCCCACTTTGGCCGGAACGACACCGAAACCGGGTTTTTTGGACTCCCATGAGCCTAGAAACCAAACGGGAGAGAAAAGAGAAGGGAGGGGAGAGAGGGGAGAAGAAAAAAGGACTGCTGGCACTCATGATTTTTATATTGCCTACTTTGGAGATAGTTTCTGAACGACAAAAAAGTGCTCGCGACACACCGCTCGGGCACCTCAGCCGAGCGGTACCGTTTTCAAAAATCCGGGTATATATTGGCATGAAATGGGCTAAAATGGCCAAGAAATGCTGAAGAGGCCGCTCATCAGCCAGAATTCGGTCATTTTTTGCCATCTGACAACAATTGCTTGCGATATCTACCTGGATTTTTGAAAAGGTGGCTCCTGAAGATTTGCCCACTTTGGCCGGAACGACACCGAAACCGGATTTTTTGGACTCCCATGAGCCTAGAAACCACACGGGAGAGAAAAGAGAAGGGAGGGGAGAGAGGGGAGAAGAAAAAAGGACTGCTGGCACTCATGATTTTTATATTGCCTACTTTGGAGATAGTTTCTGAACGACAAAAAAGTGCTCGCGACACACCGCTCGGGCACCACAGCCGAGCGGTACCGTTTTCAAAAATCCGGGTATATATTGGCATGAAATGGGCTAAAATGGCCAAGAAATGCTGAAGAGGCCGCTCATCAGCCAGAATTCGGTCATTTTTTGCCATCTGACAACAATTGCTTGCGATATCTACCTGGATTTTTGAAAAGGTGGCTCCTGAAGATTTGCCCACTTTGGCCGGAACGACACCGAAACCGGGTTTTTTGGACTCCCATGAGCCTAGAAACCAAACGGGAGAGAAAAGAGAAGGGAGGGGAGAGAGGGGAGAAGAAAAAAGGACTGCTGGCACTCATGATTTTTATATTGCCTACTTTGGAGATAGTTTCTGAACGACAAAAAAGTGCTCGCGACACACCGCTCGGGCACCACAGCCGAGCGGTACCGTTTTCAAAAATCCGGGTATATATTGGCATGAAATGGGCTAAAATGGCCAAGAAATGCTGAAGAGGCCGCTCATCAGCCAGAATTCGGTCATTTTTTGCCATCTGACAACAATTGCTTGCGATATCTACCTGGATTTTTGAAAAGGTGGCTCCTGAAGATTTGCCCACTTTGGCCGGAACGACACCGAAACCGGGTTTTTTGGACTCCCATGAGCCTAGAAACCAAACGGGAGAGAAAAGAGAAGGGAGGGGAGAGAGGGGAGAAGAAAAAAGGACTGCTGGCACTCATGATTTTTATATTGCCTACTTTGGAGATAGTTTCTGAACGACAAAAAAGTGCTCGCGACACACCGCTCGGGCACCTCAGCCGAGCGGTACCGTTTTCAAAAATCCGGGTATATATTGGCATGAAATGGGCTAAAATGGCCAAGAAATGCTGAAGAGGCCGCTCATCAGCCAGAATTCGGTCATTTTTTGCCATCTGACAACAATTGCTTGCGATATCTACCTGGATTTTTGAAAAGGTGGCTCCTGAAGATTTGCCCACTTTGGCCGGAACGACACCGAAACCGGATTTTTTGGACTCCCATGAGCCTAGAAACCACACGGGAGAGAAAAGAGAAGGGAGGGGAGAGAGGGGAGAAGAAAAAAGGACTGCTGGCACTCATGATTTTTATATTGCCTACTTTGGAGATAGTTTCTGAACGACAAAAAAGTGCTCGCGACACACCGCTCGGGCACCACAGCCGAGCGGTACCGTTTTCAAAAATCCGGGTATATATTGGCATGAAATGGGCTAAAATGGCCAAGAAATGCTGAAGAGGCCGCTCATCAGCCAGAATTCGGTCATTTTTTGCCATCTGACAACAATTGCTTGCGATATCTACCTGGATTTTTGAAAAGGTGGCTCCTGAAGATTTGCCCACTTTGGCCGGAACGACACCGAAACCGGGTTTTTTGGACTCCCATGAGCCTAGAAACCACACGGGAGAGAAAAGAGAAGGGAGGGGAGAGAGGGGAGAAGAAAAAAGGACTGCTGGCACTCATGATTTTTATATTGCCTACTTTGGAGATAGTTTCTGAACGACAAAAAAGTGCTCGCGACACACCGCTCGGGCACCACAGCCGAGCGGTACCGTTTTCAAAAATCCGGGTATATATTGGCATGAAATGGGCTAAAATGGCCAAGAAATGCTGAAGAGGCCGCTCATCAGCCAGAATTCGGTCATTTTTTGCCATCTGACAACAATTGCTTGCGCTATCTACCTGGATTTTTGAAAAGGTGGCTCCTGAAGATTTGCCCACTTTGGCCGGAACGACACCGAAACCGGGTTTTTTGGACTCCCATGAGCCTAGAAACCACACGGGAGAGAAAAGAGAAGGGAGGGGAGAGAGGGGAGAAGAAAAAAGGACTGCTGGCACTCATGATTTTTATATTGCCTACTTTGGAGATAGTTTCTGAACGACAAAAAAGTGCTCGCGACACACCGCTCGGGCACCTCAGCCGAGCGGTACCGTTTTCAAAAATCCGGGTATATATTGGCATGAAATGGGCTAAAATGGCCAAGAAATGCTGAAGAGGCCGCTCATCAGCCAGAATTCGGTCATTTTTTGCCATCTGACAACAATTGCTTGCGATATCTACCTGGATTTTTGAAAAGGTGGCTCCTGAAGATTTGCCCACTTTGGCCGGAACGACACCGAAACCGGATTTTTTGGACTCCCATGAGCCTAGAAACCACACGGGAGAGAAAAGAGAAGGGAGGGGAGAGAGGGGAGAAGAAAAAAGGACTGCTGGCACTCATGATTTTTATATTGCCTACTTTGGAGATAGTTTCTGAACGACAAAAAAGTGCTCGCGACACACCGCTCGGGCACCACAGCCGAGCGGTACCGTTTTCAAAAATCCGGGTATATATTGGCATGAAATGGGCTAAAATGGCCAAGAAATGCTGAAGAGGCCGCTCATCAGCCAGAATTCGGTCATTTTTTGCCATCTGACAACAATTGCTTGCGATATCTACCTGGATTTTTGAAAAGGTGGCTCCTGAAGATTTGCCCACTTTGGCCGGAACGACACCGAAACCGGGTTTTTTGGACTCCCATGAGCCTAGAAACCAAACGGGAGAGAAAAGAGAAGGGAGGGGAGAGAGGGGAGAAGAAAAAAGGACTGCTGGCACTCATGATTTTTATATTGCCTACTTTGGAGATAGTTTCTGAACGACAAAAAAGTGCTCGCGACACACCGCTCGGGCACCACAGCCGAGCGGTACCGTTTTCAAAAATCCGGGTATATATTGGCATGAAATGGGCTAAAATGGCCAAGAAATGCTGAAGAGGCCGCTCATCAGCCAGAATTCGGTCATTTTTTGCCATCTGACAACAATTGCTTGCGATATCTACCTGGATTTTTGAAAAGGTGGCTCCTGAAGATTTGCCCACTTTGGCCGGAACGACACCGAAACCGGGTTTTTTGGACTCCCATGAGCCTAGAAACCACACGGGAGAGAAAAGAGAAGGGAGGGGAGAGAGGGGAGAAGAAAAAAGGACTGCTGGCACTCATGATTTTTATATTGCCTACTTTGGAGATAGTTTCTGAACGACAAAAAAGTGCTCGCGACACACCGCTCGGGCACCTCAGCCGAGCGGTACCGTTTTCAAAAATCCGGGTATATATTGGCATGAAATGGGCTAAAATGGCCAAGAAATGCTGAAGAGGCCGCTCATCAGCCAGAATTCGGTCATTTTTTGCCATCTGACAACAATTGCTTGCGATATCTACCTGGATTTTTGAAAAGGTGGCTCCTGAAGATTTGCCCACTTTGGCCGGAACGACACCGAAACCGGATTTTTTGGACTCCCATGAGCCTAGAAACCACACGGGAGAGAAAAGAGAAGGGAGGGGAGAGAGGGGAGAAGAAAAAAGGACTGCTGGCACTCATGATTTTTATATTGCCTACTTTGGAGATAGTTTCTGAACGACAAAAAAGTGCTCGCGACACACCGCTCGGGCACCACAGCCGAGCGGTACCGTTTTCAAAAATCCGGGTATATATTGGCATGAAATGGGCTAAAATGGCCAAGAAATGCTGAAGAGGCCGCTCATCAGCCAGAATTCGGTCATTTTTTGCCATCTGACAACAATTGCTTGCGATATCTACCTGGATTTTTGAAAAGGTGGCTCCTGAAGATTTGCCCACTTTGGCCGGAACGACACCGAAACCGGGTTTTTTGGACTCCCATGAGCCTAGAAACCAAACGGGAGAGAAAAGAGAAGGGAGGGGAGAGAGGGGAGAAGAAAAAAGGACTGCTGGCACTCATGATTTTTATATTGCCTACTTTGGAGATAGTTTCTGAACGACAAAAAAGTGCTCGCGACACACCGCTCGGGCACCTCAGCCGAGCGGTACCGTTTTCAAAAATCCGGGTATATATTGGCATGAAATGGGCTAAAATGGCCAAGAAATGCTGAAGAGGCCGCTCATCAGCCAGAATTCGGTCATTTTTTGCCATCTGACAACAATTGCTTGCGATATCTACCTGGATTTTTGAAAAGGTGGCTCCTGAAGATTTGCCCACTTTGGCCGGAACGACACCGAAACCGGATTTTTTGGACTCCCATGAGCCTAGAAACCACACGGGAGAGAAAAGAGAAGGGAGGGGAGAGAGGGGAGAAGAAAAAAGGACTGCTGGCACTCATGATTTTTATATTGCCTACTTTGGAGATAGTTTCTGAACGACAAAAAAGTGCTCGCGACACACCGCTCGGGCACCACAGCCGAGCGGTACCGTTTTCAAAAATCCGGGTATATATTGGCATGAAATGGGCTAAAATGGCCAAGAAATGCTGAAGAGGCCGCTCATCAGCCAGAATTCGGTCATTTTTTGCCATCTGACAACAATTGCTTGCGATATCTACCTGGATTTTTGAAAAGGTGGCTCCTGAAGATTTGCCCACTTTGGCCGGAACGACACCGAAACCGGGTTTTTTGGACTCCCATGAGCCTAGAAACCAAACGGGAGAGAAAAGAGAAGGGAGGGGAGAGAGGGGAGAAGAAAAAAGGACTGCTGGCACTCATGATTTTTATATTGCCTACTTTGGAGATAGTTTCTGAACGACAAAAAAGTGCTCGCGACACACCGCTCGGGCACCACAGCCGAGCGGTACCGTTTTCAAAAATCCGGGTATATATTGGCATGAAATGGGCTAAAATGGCCAAGAAATGCTGAAGAGGCCGCTCATCAGCCAGAATTCGGTCATTTTTTGCCATCTGACAACAATTGCTTGCGATATCTACCTGGATTTTTGAAAAGGTGGCTCCTGAAGATTTGCCCACTTTGGCCGGAACGACACCGAAACCGGGTTTTTTGGACTCCCATGAGCCTAGAAACCAAACGGGAGAGAAAAGAGAAGGGAGGGGAGAGAGGGGAGAAGAAAAAAGGACTGCTGGCACTCATGATTTTTATATTGCCTACTTTGGAGATAGTTTCTGAACGACAAAAAAGTGCTCGCGACACACCGCTCGGGCACCTCAGCCGAGCGGTACCGTTTTCAAAAATCCGGGTATATATTGGCATGAAATGGGCTAAAATGGCCAAGAAATGCTGAAGAGGCCGCTCATCAGCCAGAATTCGGTCATTTTTTGCCATCTGACAACAATTGCTTGCGATATCTACCTGGATTTTTGAAAAGGTGGCTCCTGAAGATTTGCCCACTTTGGCCGGAACGACACCGAAACCGGATTTTTTGGACTCCCATGAGCCTAGAAACCACACGGGAGAGAAAAGAGAAGGGAGGGGAGAGAGGGGAGAAGAAAAAAGGACTGCTGGCACTCATGATTTTTATATTGCCTACTTTGGAGATAGTTTCTGAACGACAAAAAAGTGCTCGCGACACACCGCTCGGGCACCACAGCCGAGCGGTACCGTTTTCAAAAATCCGGGTATATATTGGCATGAAATGGGCTAAAATGGCCAAGAAATGCTGAAGAGGCCGCTCATCAGCCAGAATTCGGTCATTTTTTGCCATCTGACAACAATTGCTTGCGATATCTACCTGGATTTTTGAAAAGGTGGCTCCTGAAGATTTGCCCACTTTGGCCGGAACGACACCGAAACCGGGTTTTTTGGACTCCCATGAGCCTAGAAACCACACGGGAGAGAAAAGAGAAGGGAGGGGAGAGAGGGGAGAAGAAAAAAGGACTGCTGGCACTCATGATTTTTATATTGCCTACTTTGGAGATAGTTTCTGAACGACAAAAAAGTGCTCGCGACACACCGCTCGGGCACCACAGCCGAGCGGTACCGTTTTCAAAAATCCGGGTATATATTGGCATGAAATGGGCTAAAATGGCCAAGAAATGCTGAAGAGGCCGCTCATCAGCCAGAATTCGGTCATTTTTTGCCATCTGACAACAATTGCTTGCGATATCTACCTGGATTTTTGAAAAGGTGGCTCCTGAAGATTTGCCCACTTTGGCCGGAACGACACCGAAACCGGGTTTTTTGGACTCCCATGAGCCTAGAAACCAAACGGGAGAGAAAAGAGAAGGGAGGGGAGAGAGGGGAGAAGAAAAAAGGACTGCTGGCACTCATGATTTTTATATTGCCTACTTTGGAGATAGTTTCTGAACGACAAAAAAGTGCTCGCGACACACCGCTCGGGCACCACAGCCGAGCGGTACCGTTTTCAAAAATCCGGGTATATATTGGCATGAAATGGGCTAAAATGGCCAAGAAATGCTGAAGAGGCCGCTCATCAGCCAGAATTCGGTCATTTTTTGCCATCTGACAACAATTGCTTGCGATATCTACCTGGATTTTTGAAAAGGTGGCTCCTGAAGATTTGCCCACTTTGGCCGGAACGACACCGAAACCGGGTTTTTTGGACTCCCATGAGCCTAGAAACCAAACGGGAGAGAAAAGAGAAGGGAGGGGAGAGAGGGGAGAAGAAAAAAGGACTGCTGGCACTCATGATTTTTATATTGCCTACTTTGGAGATAGTTTCTGAACGACAAAAAAGTGCTCGCGACACACCGCTCGGGCACCTCAGCCGAGCGGTACCGTTTTCAAAAATCCGGGTATATATTGGCATGAAATGGGCTAAAATGGCCAAGAAATGCTGAAGAGGCCGCTCATCAGCCAGAATTCGGTCATTTTTTGCCATCTGACAACAATTGCTTGCGATATCTACCTGGATTTTTGAAAAGGTGGCTCCTGAAGATTTGCCCACTTTGGCCGGAACGACACCGAAACCGGATTTTTTGGACTCCCATGAGCCTAGAAACCACACGGGAGAGAAAAGAGAAGGGAGGGGAGAGAGGGGAGAAGAAAAAAGGACTGCTGGCACTCATGATTTTTATATTGCCTACTTTGGAGATAGTTTCTGAACGACAAAAAAGTGCTCGCGACACACCGCTCGGGCACCACAGCCGAGCGGTACCGTTTTCAAAAATCCGGGTATATATTGGCATGAAATGGGCTAAAATGGCCAAGAAATGCTGAAGAGGCCGCTCATCAGCCAGAATTCGGTCATTTTTTGCCATCTGACAACAATTGCTTGCGATATCTACCTGGATTTTTGAAAAGGTGGCTCCTGAAGATTTGCCCACTTTGGCCGGAACGACACCGAAACCGGGTTTTTTGGACTCCCATGAGCCTAGAAACCAAACGGGAGAGAAAAGAGAAGGGAGGGGAGAGAGGGGAGAAGAAAAAAGGACTGCTGGCACTCATGATTTTTATATTGCCTACTTTGGAGATAGTTTCTGAACGACAAAAAAGTGCTCGCGACACACCGCTCGGGCACCTCAGCCGAGCGGTACCGTTTTCAAAAATCCGGGTATATATTGGCATGAAATGGGCTAAAATGGCCAAGAAATGCTGAAGAGGCCGCTCATCAGCCAGAATTCGGTCATTTTTTGCCATCTGACAACAATTGCTTGCGATATCTACCTGGATTTTTGAAAAGGTGGCTCCTGAAGATTTGCCCACTTTGGCCGGAACGACACCGAAACCGGATTTTTTGGACTCCCATGAGCCTAGAAACCACACGGGAGAGAAAAGAGAAGGGAGGGGAGAGAGGGGAGAAGAAAAAAGGACTGCTGGCACTCATGATTTTTATATTGCCTACTTTGGAGATAGTTTCTGAACGACAAAAAAGTGCTCGCGACACACCGCTCGGGCACCTCAGCCGAGCGGTACCGTTTTCAAAAATCCGGGTATATATTGGCATGAAATGGGCTAAAATGGCCAAGAAATGCTGAAGAGGCCGCTCATCAGCCAGAATTCGGTCATTTTTTGCCATCTGACAACAATTGCTTGCGATATCTACCTGGATTTTTGAAAAGGTGGCTCCTGAAGATTTGCCCACTTTGGCCGGAACGACACCGAAACCGGGTTTTTTGGACTCCCATGAGCCTAGAAACCAAACGGGAGAGAAAAGAGAAGGGAGGGGAGAGAGGGGAGAAGAAAAAAGGACTGCTGGCACTCATGATTTTTATATTGCCTACTTTGGAGATAGTTTCTGAACGACAAAAAAGTGCTCGCGACACACCGCTCGGGCACCACAGCCGAGCGGTACCGTTTTCAAAAATCCGGGTATATATTGGCATGAAATGGGCTAAAATGGCCAAGAAATGCTGAAGAGGCCGCTCATCAGCCAGAATTCGGTCATTTTTTGCCATCTGACAACAATTGCTTGCGATATCTACCTGGATTTTTGAAAAGGTGGCTCCTGAAGATTTGCCCACTTTGGCCGGAACGACACCGAAACCGGGTTTTTTGGACTCCCATGAGCCTAGAAACCAAACGGGAGAGAAAAGAGAAGGGAGGGGAGAGAGGGGAGAAGAAAAAAGGACTGCTGGCACTCATGATTTTTATATTGCCTACTTTGGAGATAGTTTCTGAACGACAAAAAAGTGCTCGCGACACACCGCTCGGGCACCTCAGCCGAGCGGTACCGTTTTCAAAAATCCGGGTATATATTGGCATGAAATGGGCTAAAATGGCCAAGAAATGCTGAAGAGGCCGCTCATCAGCCAGAATTCGGTCATTTTTTGCCATCTGACAACAATTGCTTGCGATATCTACCTGGATTTTTGAAAAGGTGGCTCCTGAAGATTTGCCCACTTTGGCCGGAACGACACCGAAACCGGATTTTTTGGACTCCCATGAGCCTAGAAACCACACGGGAGAGAAAAGAGAAGGGAGGGGAGAGAGGGGAGAAGAAAAAAGGACTGCTGGCACTCATGATTTTTATATTGCCTACTTTGGAGATAGTTTCTGAACGACAAAAAAGTGCTCGCGACACACCGCTCGGGCACCACAGCCGAGCGGTACCGTTTTCAAAAATCCGGGTATATATTGGCATGAAATGGGCTAAAATGGCCAAGAAATGCTGAAGAGGCCGCTCATCAGCCAGAATTCGGTCATTTTTTGCCATCTGACAACAATTGCTTGCGATATCTACCTGGATTTTTGAAAAGGTGGCTCCTGAAGATTTGCCCACTTTGGCCGGAACGACACCGAAACCGGGTTTTTTGGACTCCCATGAGCCTAGAAACCAAACGGGAGAGAAAAGAGAAGGGAGGGGAGAGAGGGGAGAAGAAAAAAGGACTGCTGGCACTCATGATTTTTATATTGCCTACTTTGGAGATAGTTTCTGAACGACAAAAAAGTGCTCGCGACACACCGCTCGGGCACCTCAGCCGAGCGGTACCGTTTTCAAAAATCCGGGTATATATTGGCATGAAATGGGCTAAAATGGCCAAGAAATGCTGAAGAGGCCGCTCATCAGCCAGAATTCGGTCATTTTTTGCCATCTGACAACAATTGCTTGCGATATCTACCTGGATTTTTGAAAAGGTGGCTCCTGAAGATTTGCCCACTTTGGCCGGAACGACACCGAAACCGGATTTTTTGGACTCCCATGAGCCTAGAAACCACACGGAGAGAAAAGAGAAGGGAGGGGAGAGAGGGGAGAAGAAAAAAAGGACTGCTGGCACTCATGATTTTTATATTGCCTACTTTGGAGATAGTTTCTGAACGACAAAAAAGTGCTCGCGACACACCGCTCGGGCACCACAGCCGAGCGGTACCGTTTTCAAAAATCCGGGTATATATTGGCATGAAATGGGCTAAAATGGCCAAGAAATGCTGAAGAGGCCGCTCATCAGCCAGAATTCGGTCATTTTTTGCCATCTGACAACAATTGCTTGCGATATCTACCTGGATTTTTGAAAAGGTGGCTCCTGAAGATTTGCCCACTTTGGCCGGAACGACACCGAAACCGGGTTTTTTGGACTCCCATGAGCCTAGAAACCAAACGGGAGAGAAAAGAGAAGGGAGGGGAGAGAGGGGAGAAGAAAAAAGGACTGCTGGCACTCATGATTTTTATATTGCCTACTTTGGAGATAGTTTCTGAACGACAAAAAGTGCTCGCGACACACCGCTCGGGCACCTCAGCCGAGCGGTACCGTTTTCAAAAATCCGGGTATATATTGGCATGAAATGGGCTAAAATGGCCAAGAAATGCTGAAGAGGCCGCTCATCAGCCAGAATTCGGTCATTTTTTGCCATCTGACAACAATTGCTTGCGATATCTACCTGGATTTTTGAAAAGGTGGCTCCTGAAGATTTGCCCACTTTGGCCGGAACGACACCGAAACCGGATTTTTTGGACTCCCATGAGCCTAGAAACCACACGGGAGAGAAAAGAGAAGGGAGGGGAGAGAGGGGAGAAGAAAAAAGGACTGCTGGCACTCATGATTTTTATATTGCCTACTTTGGAGATAGTTTCTGAACGACAAAAAAGTGCTCGCGACACACCGCTCGGGCACCACAGCCGAGCGGTACCGTTTTCAAAAATCCGGG
>CAXHKT010000278.1:41608-55253 GCA_964017195.1 Siderastrea radians | reverse complement strand
TTGTACAAGAGCTGGTTGTGCAAGTCTTTCCTGCTCGATTCAACCACTCACATCGTGCAAAACAGAACACAGTAAACATCAAACCAGCTACACATCATTTGCAGGAAATATTTCCATGCTAATAGCTGTTCTTCTTTGAATAATTCTTTGGTGACTCTCTTTCTATTTATTGATGCCATAAATATTGCAGCTTTCTCATTTAACATTCCGGTTTTGAAAACAAACATTTAATAACCCCAAGGGGCTATCGCTGAAAAAGATCTAGCAATAGACCTACATGTATTGAAAGCCTTCAGATATATTTGTAAAAAATCTTCAATAATGTAACCTCTTTTATTTCTTTTTTTTTTAATACCAAGATATATATATATATATATTGATATGGCCTTAGTGTGACACAAAGACAATGGAGTTTCCACATTTAATTCATTTTAATTCATAGTTTTGCAGGACTGCATAATTTTTTTTGACTTGTAGCCAAATGAAAATAGAACAAAATATATGGCCTAAGATCTTGTATTTTTGTTTTAACTTAACACTCTATTGTCCAGACCCCCCTGACACATGATACAATAGTTCGGATAATTGAGTTTCTGTAAAATAATAATTATGACTAATTATGTAAATGAGAGGCTTGGAACATCAGAACAGATTATCGGTCTGATAAAAATAAATAAATAGGAATTCAAAGGAAAAAAACATTCTAGAACATACTTTTATATATTTTGATCTCCATGACAGATGTTCCACTGTACTACGTTTGGACATTGAATGTTAAGATTCCTCCAAATTAGTGTGTTTATAGCTAAAGCAATTGCAATTAAAAATAACTGTTTGAAATGGGTCGTATTCTATGAGTGATTGTATATTTTTTTACATTGCTGTTATTCAAACAGTTACGCAGATGCAATTTAAAATACTACCTTGAAAAGCTGATCAATAAAACAACCGAAATTGTTCACTACTTTGAAAACCTTTATTGGCTCCAATCAAATTGTTAAGAGCTGCTGAAAAATTTTTATGAGGAAGTAGGGGTGTGCACCTTTTGTTTGGTAATGCCATTTCAAGAAAAGGGTTTTGAACTACCGTAATGATTCGATTTAGCACCCGGGGCGCTTATTTTCTTTTGAAACCTCAAAGGAGGGCGCTTATTTGAGACAGGGCGCTTATTCGGGACAGGGCGCTTATTTAATTTTTGGAGAAACAACCAATTGTTCAACTAACAATAACAGAATTAACTGTCACAGTAACAAATTGTTGAAAGTTCATAAAAGAATTTTCATTTTAGCGGTAACAAATATACATGTCCGGTACGATGAAAATTTAGGAGTGTCATCTATTCGACGACGATTAGATAAAGAAGAATGGGGGCACTTATTGGAATAGGGGCGCTTATTGACAAAAACACATTCGAAGGGGGCGCTTATTCGGAAGGGGGCGCTTATTGGAAGGAGGGCGCTAAATCGAATCCTTACGGTAATAATGACCTTCATCAGACCTGGGTAAATGTCATGACACAGTTCACTCTACATCTGGAGTGTAGATGGGTTCCCAAGTTTCAAACAGATCCACCATCCATTCACGGAGGTCCCTGTAATCGAGACCATTGAGAAGGCTTGACGGGAATTTGGGAAATGAAGGATGACCTTCTCTTCCAGGATGGTGCTGAAATGCTTTGATCTGCATCAGGTCCTTAGTGATCTGTGCCACTGCTTCTTCTGGTTTCCCCTTTGATCGATACCCCTTTGTTGCTTTCAGACCACAGTCCTCGTCAACACGATCTAATATTATCTCCACTGGCTCAACTGTGTTAGCCAGTCTTGAAGCAGACTCCTCGGTCAAATTGGCACCTAGTGACCTCCACATGGTTTTGACAATTTTGTTGTATTGCTCCATGCGGAGATCCAGTGGAATGTTTGCCCCTTTGCCACCATACTTGCTGAAAAATCTGTTCCATTTCAGATTGTGTGCGTCACTTTCTGACAAAATAGCTTCAAGCTGGACAAGGTAGAGGAGGCAAGCATAAGCATATTTTGTCTTGTGATTGGCTTTGAATAGGAGCAGTAGTAATCTGTACAGGTCTAGGAGTCGTTCACCATCCCCTTCCTTGATTGAGTCATGATATTCAAACAGTGTCAGCCCAAACACAAGTTTTGATCTGTGATAATTGAACATGTAGTCCTCAGAACTGCTACCTTGGACTTGATCATCATTGCCATTAGCCACATCAGCATCTGGGTGCTTGTTCTCTTCATGCCTGTAGATTTAAGTGGGATAGTTTTAATCCACATCATTTGTCAGGTTAGGGTGTTTTCTTTTGGCGGGGGAGGGGGGGGGGAAATTCAAGAATGTTTTGTTAGACAAATTACTGCTGGAAACCTCTACTTACATGTTTCTGATTGACTTTGTCGAGAAGACTAATCCACATGCTGCTCGACAATGATAGTACCCAAATGTATCCATTTCATTTCTACCATCATAGGGGCAGTGAATGTACCCGTGCTTTGTAACCTCATGCCTGGAGGAAAAGTCGTAATTAAATATCAACAGTGAAACATATTACTACTGTAACGTACAGACCTTTAGCGTGCAAAGCAGGCGGTTTTTGCGGGGGAAATGGTTCAAAAACAGCAATTATGAAGAGTGGTCACCATTTTGAATGCGTGAACAAGGGAAAAACTGGGGAGAGGAACTGTAATAAGTGATGAAAAAAGAAATAGTTGTTTTAACACCTCAAGGAAATAAACATACTTAACACGGAAATAAACATACTTAACACGTCCAGAATGGTGAATGTAATTCTTTCCATGGCATTCCTCAACACGGCAACTGAATCCTTGGTTGATTGCTGTATCCAATTCCTGCACTTGCTGAACCAGCGGTGTGACTTCGTCAGTCTGAATGAGATACTTCTCCACAAATTGAACACACAATTCCAACAACCACTTACGGCGAGTTTCTCTTGGAACATCTTTGTCTGGGATTATGTAGTTGGGATTGTCTGAAATATATAGTGATTGGCTTGTGCAAGTGTTTTTTGCATTATTTTGTGGGTGTAAGTGCTCAAAAAAGAATGGAACAACCTGCCACCAAGGATTTCAGCATTCAACCCCCTCCCCACATTAACCTTGTATGTATTGTGTGGTTCCAAAAATACATGTATTGATACCTTCACCAAAGATGATTTTGTTTGGGCCCTCTCACCCCCTTGGAATTTGCAGGCTTGCTCCATACTTTTGCTTAAAATTTTTTCGCTTTCGTGACTCCTTGGGCTGGGTATGGATATTTCCTGGAACCACACATTTTGATTTTTGTGCCTTAAATGTCATCAATAATAAATTAACACATATAGCAGTAGGCTATTGTTATTGCCAAAAAAGGTTACCTTCCATTGATAACATTCCAGACATCTCCATGAAGGAGGCACAGATATGTGCCTCAACTTCACACTTGTGAAATTCCTTGTACTCATTGTAATGGCTGCTGACACCTTTGGATGCATTTGTCTTCCCTGTCCTGTTTATGCTGGCACGAGTAGTTCCAATTTCAGCGGAAGATGAGTGAGAAACAAATGTACTGAACTCAACCTGAAGAACATTTTTGCTAAAATTTAACAGTATGTCCAAATATACATCCATTTATATATCATTGATGACTATTTGCCCTTTAAATAACATAAAGAGAGCCAATATTTTTCACCATAAATTTCATGGGAACTATTACATTATCAAGTAGTTTGGAGTCTGTCCCTAACCAAAGTTAGTAACCATGTCCTACATAGCTCAAACATCTTTACTTGTTTACTTCATACTTACATTAAAGGCAACCCTCAAAAAACAGTCTCATCAAAAAATGTATACTAACCATGTAAGTGTTTAACTTTCCATGCCAATCTGCATATTCAGTTTGGAGGCCTTCTAGACTATCAAGAGGGTTATCTCCATCCTGGAATGTCCACTGTACATGCCGTCCTCTTTCCTCAAACAACTGGTCACCATGTAATGGAATTGGTTGAACAATAGTATCAGAGATCACAGGGACATATTTCTCTTGTGTAGCCATAAGTAACTGTGCCATTTCTCCAGCAACATTAGGGTTGAAGAACTGAACTCCAAGGCTGCACTGTAGGGAGTAGAAAAAAATTAATTTGAATTTAGGTCATAAATAGCATTAGCAGTTTTCTTTGTAGGTCTTTAGAGAAAGAAGCAAAAGGGGTGAAAATACAGAAAAGCCACTAGAGAAGGAATCTTAGATGACACCCCAGCACAATGACACAATATTAGGAGTTCTGGCATTTTTTTCCAAGGGATCTTTCCTCCTTGTAAAACTGTTAATCATGTCATGGGTATTGTTTAGTTGACAACTGAAACTGAATGCCTTCTGATCAGTAAAGTTTTCATTAGAATGAATTTCTCTTTGTATTTAAGCTGAAATTCCTTTAAATTGTCTAAAACAGTATATTAGTCATAGCTGTCATAACTTACAGTCTCTGTTTTAGAGGCCATTTCCTTTGAGTAGGGATGTGGAATGTGATGGATAACTGCATCTCTCAAATGTGCAAACTTGGGCAAGTAAGTGCATACAACCCTGCTAACAAGGACAGCAAATCTCTGCTTAAGCCTTTCTTGAACATCCTTATTTGGTAGAACATCTCCAGGCTGAACCTCAGATAATGCTTTCCTGGGTGCATTAGCACTAAGGGAAGGCTCTACTACTCGATTCAATGCAGCGTACTCCTGTGTCCAATGAATGGATCTATTCTGGTGCTCTTCACTTTGTATTCTTGCATGCACCATAAGATCGATGTTATCTCCAACCAACCTTTGTGAAAAGAAATATTTTTTTAAAAAAAAAATAGAACCTAACATGGCTTTGAACTAATGAAATATTGTTTCAAATTGCGTCCTCCCAAATTTCATTGGACATTTAATTAAATTACAGCAGGCCTTTCATTTTGTATTAAAACAGACAGGTGGTTGATTGGGTGACTGTAAGATTTGTGGGGCAATCACAATTTCACAGTTTACTCAGAACATTCTTATTTCTACTCCTCTGATATCAACCCCTTAAAATGTCAATATTTTTTCTCACCAGTTCATTGAGAGTCAATAAGAAAAAAGTAAAAAGAACTCTCCCAACCGATGTCAGGTCCCTTATTCCATCAGTGGCTGGTTATTAATATTTGTAAAGTTTTAACACTCTTGTTAATTACTTGAGCATCTGGAAAATCAGTAGAAAAATCGATGACAATTTACTTTCTATACTAATATTAATTTTTTACTTACTTGTAGAATGGGAGTCGGGCATTTGAAAGATTGGTCAATGCATAATCGAGATCCCCCTCAGTCAGAGCTCCACTCTCTTCCTTAGTTCTGTCCAAAATGGCCTTGCATGTGTCGTACACGTCTTTGTAATAATTATCATACCCGTTTATCGTTTCCTCCTCAAAATCGATCCAGCATCTACTGCCATGTCATCGTCTGCCACAGTGCACTTGCACTGTTTCGCTTTCACCTCCGATAACAAACGCCTGCACCCCTCATTTCTTTCTATCTCTTTCTTCCACACCTTAACCTTTGCCTCGCAGCTCTCTCCCATCTTCTTCTGGAGGTTAACAATCATGTCAGCAGATATACACACTCCCAGTTTGTGAAGTCTTGCAATGTCTGCGTGCTTGACGCCACTGTGAAACAAGATGGTTGAGATTCGGTACGCAATTGCAGACATCTTCTGGTTCCTGCATCGTGCAGCAACTGCAGAAGCCAGAGCAATCGAATTGGTTACTTTCACATCTCCATCGTCCTTGGCAGAGGCATTGCAGGCTCCCCAAAGGCATGAATACCAAAAAGGACAGTTAATTTTCACTTCGTGAGCAACTAGCTTGTTCGACAAGCTGGCCAGTTCTTCAGGGGATTTCCTGGTCAGAATAGAGTCTGTTTTATCACGACAATATTCTTTGAATTCTATACGGACGGTATTTCCCACGGTTTCTATCACCTCACTACGAAGATCTTCGTGCTTCACAACAATATTCGCAACTGCTTTCCATTTTTCTCGGCAACAGTTGACAATAAGCGATGTCGTTTCGCGAGAAAACGAACGTGAACTATGTGTCTCAGTAGCGCCACTTGGAAAAACGATCACGACCTTGACTTCTGTACTTGTGGATTCGACGAGTTCCTCGATGTTAAGGTTTGACAGAGCAACTTCGTTCAGTCCAAAAGTGCTACTTGGGAATGAGACTTTATCCTGATCGGCGTCAGGCTCGATGTGGACGGATTTGCTCTGGCTAAACAACAATGTTTTCTTAGCTGGCGGACGACACGTTTTGATATCTGTAGATTTCGCACCTTTCCTGAATCGAGGGCTTCGATCTGGAGAATTCACCGAAGTGGGAAGTTGGCGCTTGAATCTCTCGGTGTCGCTGGCATTTGCAGCCTGGTCGTTGGCTTTATTGATTGATAACACTTGCTGCTTCACCGCATGAGCGTTTCTCACTTTTCTGCCGCATGGTTTGCAAACACGATCGGATAAATGGTCAGATTTTACCACTGGCGTTTCGATCAGTTCTTCGCAGAGCTCTGCTAGCGGTCGAGAGCTACAATCTTTTCTGTTCGATTCTTTGAATAGGTTTTCCGTTGAAATATATTCAATCTTTTCAAATCACCGAATTTTCGTTTTAGGGCACAGTTACACAATCTGCAAAAGTCGTTTACGGTCTCCTCTTTAGGTTTTCTTCCCCTCTTTACCGGTTTCTTTGGAGTTTCTCTTTTATCCGCCATGAGCTGTCATGTTCCACGTGAGTTTGTTTTCAATTCACGCTTGAGAGCCCATTTGACACTACGACATTTGACACTACGACATTTGACACCACGCTGGCAGATCGCTGACAGATCGCTGATTGGAGGTGGTGTCTTCAGAATTTAATTTCCGGGCAGGCGGTACTTCCCACCCCCCACCCCACCCCCTCCCCCTCCCCCTCCCTTTTCACTTTTTTCCTCTCCCCAGTTTCTCCCTTGTTCGCGCGTTCAAAATGGCGGCCGGTCGTTCGTAATCGCTGTTTTCGAATCATTCCCCCCGCAAAACCGCCTGCTTTGCAGGCTAGGGCAAGAAACATTGACGCTGGTGACATTATAGGCTATTGTCTGTTACTCAAGAATAAAGTGTGGAGGAATCCCAATTAGGTAGGATGATGACATCTTCTAGTTTCAGCTTACCGTCAGGTTTGACTGGTTTGTTAACTGTTTTGACAGGTTTTTGAATCTTTTGGACGAAGCATTCTTGTTGGCCGTCGTAGTTGCGCATATTTATTAACAAGCCCCAATACGGTTCTCTTTTGAGATTCAAAATCACTGAACCATGCTTCCATTTCATACTGCTGTGCGTGATTACTGCACACAAGCATTGTTCTTTAACTCTAGAAAACTTCGTTTTTTCAGTTCCCTGGTTCAGAAATTGTTCAAATTTATTTCAAAGGCTAAACTAATAAGTACAATGCAAAGTCACCAATACACAATTTATTGTTTCCTTCTTCGTCAGAAGGGTTTCGCTGACAGATGAATTGTATTTCAACAGACGTACATTTTTTCCAATCTTATCAATTTCGAGGCGATATTTGACTCAACAGTATCCTTGTTTAGTTATCACGGTCTCCGGCCTCCTCCACTTCCACAGTAATATTGCGCACCTACACAATTTTTTCCCTCCTCCTCCTCGTCCTCCTCGATCGTCCTCCTCTTCCACAATTTTATTTTGCCTCCTCCTGCACCACCACCACCATCATCACAATTCTATTATTTTCGCCACCACCATAATTCTTTTGTTTTCACCACCACCCCAATTATATTGTACCCTCTACCACCACCACAATTCTATTGTTTTCTCCATCACCACCGCCACCACCAAAGTTCTGTTGTTTTCACCAGACCACCACCAACCTCACCACCCGAATTTTATTGTTTTCTTTACCACCACCACCACCACAATTCTATTGTTTTCACCACCATCACCGCCACCACCACAAATTTATTGTTGTCACCACCACTGCTACACCAACCACCACAATTACCACGAAATTCTAGTGTTTTCTCCACCACCACAATTGTGTTGGTGTGGTGGCGGCGGCGGCGGTGAAAGCAAGAGAATTTCAGTGGCGGTAGTTGTGGTTGTGACAGTAGGACACTATAGTAGCTAATCAAATCTTTTGTAATCCCTTGACTCTGAGCTCTGCGGTCTTGCAAGCAAGGCACGTCCAGAACACACCAGTATTTGAACTAGTGTCTGTCTTGATCTGTGCGTTAACCAACGACTTGTTTCCTGTGCCAGGAACGGTTATTTCATAAATCAAAATGCCAACCGACACCCCAGACAGGCATAACACAAGAGACGTTGCGGAATCTCGTGGCTAAAGCCGCCCGAAAATTTGGATTTCAAAAGATCACGCGAACTTCCTCAAGCCTGGAAAAGATGGAAAGAAGAGTTCACTTTGTATAAGAATCTAGCAATGAAAGGAAGAGATGAGCAGACCAAGGTAAAACTCTTTCTCTATAGTATCAGCAACCAGGGACGCGAGGTTTACGACACGCTGACCTTTACGCTTGGTCCCAGCGAGCGACGCTTAAAGATATGATCGATGACTTTGAATCACGCTGCAACCTCAAGAGAAATGAAACGGTGGAACGATACAAATTTCTCCCCAGAGGGCTCATAGTTGACCTGAAGATTTTTGCTTCGACTTGTAATTTCTGCACCCTGTGGGACTAGTGCGTGATAGAATTATATGTGGGATCTAGATAAGTGCCTCAATTCCTGCAGAGTCTTGCAATTATCCAAAGATAGAATAAAAGAAATGGAGACTACGACTGAGACAGTGTACAACATGAAATGTGGTAACAAGAAAAGTCAAAGCAGAAAACACGACAAAGATGCAAACCCAAAGTGGATCTGAAAAAGTAAATACTGTGGGAGACAACACGGGCGTGGAAATCGCCAAGCGAACGGTGTAGAATGCCAAAAGGGGCCACAAAACAAAACACTTTGCTTATGTGTGCTTGTCAAGAAAGCAAACACAAGTCCACACCGTGGAAAGCGAAGGCAAAAATCACAGCGACTGTGACGGAATCAAAACAGTCGACTTTAAACCCGATGATGAGATAAACGCTGTTGCGGCAAGTAAATTTCCAAAGCAACTTTTCGCAACCATCAATATCGGCAGACCACTGGTGCGTTTTAACTCGACACCGGAGCCTCTTGTAACGTTATTTCCGCTAAACCCTTGAAAATTGCCTCGGTCCAGTTAAGTTGAAGGATACCACTAGAATGCTTTCCCCGCACAACCGCACAACCGTGCAACTTCTAGGATGTTGCCAGCTGGGACTGAGCAACACCAAAATTGGAAAGTGTATCAGGTATAATTCACAGTGCTAAAGGAAGAATGCACTTCACTACTTGGGACCGAGGCCGTTCAAGAAATCGATCTTATTCAAGTGCGCTTTGAGAACATTCTGTCCTTAGAAGTCACTTCAGAGAAAAAATCCTCTAACCAAAGGATCGCTGATTGAAGTTCCCAGATGTATTTGAAAGTATTGAAAAGCTTGAAGGTCGTATTCACCTGGAAATTGACTCAGATACCGTGCCCGTTGAACATCCCCCAAGAAAGGTTCCGTTGGCTATTAAGCCTCAGCACTAAAAGGGAACTAAAACTGGCGCACAAGCTCGGAATCATAGCCCCTGTTACAGAACTCACACCCTGGGTTCCCAGCATGGACGTAGTTCCCTGTGCTAAAAGAGTGTGAGCGGGAGGGAAATAATCGCTCGGAGGAATATCCACTTGAAACTCGATTATGCGCTCGGACATCAATATTGCGAGCACCAAAAAGCCTCCCTAGTGAGTAGACGCCTATCGATGTTATTATCACTTTCATTCAAAATATTTTCGATCACAATAAATTAAAAGTCAGACATGCAATGTTCTTCCTTATTAAAATTGACGGCTAATTCACGTGTTCTTTATATTAGACTTGTGATTCAAAATCTGACCTTGAACTCATTAGCTGTAGAGCCTACGTACTGAACCTTACATTTTTTTGCAAATGACTACATAAAATACATTTTTGGATTTACAATTGAGATTTTGTCTGATGCTGTAAAAAAAATTTGTGAAGGAGCTGTGAAAAATCTTACTTTCTTTTAAATAGTTCTAACATAAGATTAAATAAGATTAGTTAGAAAACAAAGCTTTTTATCCTCTGTACAACGTAGCTTAAATGAGGCGACATTTTCCCCCATCAACCTTTTTACAAGGGATGTAGATCACGATGAGAAATCGTTGCTTAGCAAAGTTCCTTCTTTCTGTCCCGTCCCTCGGGATATAGGTAGACCTAAGTTGCAAGAAAAAAAACCGGCTTAGGGCGGGAACTTTTTTTTCACAATCAAAACGGAAATTTTAGTCCTATTGAAAAAGAAAGAGAGTCTGTCCTTCCAAGACTTAAGAAAGTTTCGTCATGGAAAGCTCCTGTTTCCAAATTTCTGGAAGTGGAGTTATTTCTTGAATCGGTTGAGAAGGAGTTGTTCGATCCCACTAATGTTGGTATCACCCATGACAATCTTACTGCTGGTGAGACAAAGGCTCTCTCGATTTAAAAGCTTGGATGAACAAGTCATCAGAATCCAAGATAAGGGCTCAAAATTTGTCATCCTTGACAAAACAGATTATTCCACCAAAATGCTCGGCCAACTAGAAAATCCGCTCCATTACAAAACACTAGACTCAGATCCCAGCGGTAACTGCTTTAGCACTATTTCGGGGTGGAGTAATAAATGGTTGCATAAGGGGCAAATTGACCAAGATAGTGCCAACTGGGCGGTTAATAGCAAGGCTAGACCGGGTAAAGCCTTTTGCACCATTAAGACACACAAGGAGGGAAACCCGCTCAGATTAATTCCTTCTTGTTGTGGGACAGCCATTGAAAATCTTTCGACCTTTATGGAATTCTATCTTAAACCTTTGGCTCAAAAATTACCATCATTTGTCAAGGACACCACTCACTTATTGGACCATTCCCTGAAGGTACCCTTCTTGTTTCATGGGTCGTTGTGTCAATGTTTTCTAATATTGACAACTACTTGGGAATAAAAGCCGTCGCTGATGCCTTAAATTCACGTGGATGGGTTTATTCAAACGGATATATATTGCAAACCTACGGACCATCATATTTATTTATTGCGTAACAGCGCCTACCCAACTGTCTGTACCAAAGCTATCCCATTTGGAGTTCCTAACAGAGTTCGCAGAGACTGTTCCGCAAATGAAAATTTTGAGAACGTAGTAAAGAGTATCAGAACTATCTTGTAGATCGGGGCTACCACCCTCAAGTGGTCAAGAAACAATTTGACAAGGCTAAAGCCTTACCCAGGGAGGAACTCTTAGTTCCGAAAATACGAGAGAGGAAATTGCTTTTCCCCCTCGTGGTCGATGTTAACCCACATTTGCCCAGGACGAGTAAACTCATTAAATCTCATAGCCACCTCATTTACATTTTACCTACACTCGCACAGATTTTTCCTTAGGGGTCAATCATTCCATCTTATAGAAGAGCTAAAAACATCATGTAGCTTTTATATATTTTGTTAAAAGGCAGCTTTTTTATGTAAAAAAAAAATTCACCTTTACGTAAAAAGACAGCCTTTTGTATTTGTAAAAAAGCTGTCTTTTACGTATAGATGAAGCCTTTTTGCGTAAAAGACATCATTTTTTACGTAAAAAGTAGTCTTTGAAGACACCTTTTTGCGTAAAAATTCTGTTTTTTTAATGTAAAAAGCTGTCTTTTTACATAAGGATGCAGCACTTCTACGTAAAATATCATCATTTTACAAAATATATTTGTAAAAAAGCACGTTTTTTACGTAAAGAGGATGCATTTTTACGTAAAAGGACAGCTTTCTTAAAAAATTCGTTTTTTTTTAACGGTCCTGAATCATTTCTTTATCTTTTTTTTAGTTTATCAGTTATCAAATAATTTGCTGACCAAACCAACACGTTAAACACGTATTGGAATTCAGTTTGCTTTCTTACTCTTAGACGTAATTTGTTTTCTGTATAGCAACTTCTTGTTAAATAACTCCTCGTGCGAACACCTTTGAAGTATACCGTTTTCGCTGCGACTGTTTGAAAACTATTTCTAAAACGTTAAGGCAAGGCGGAGTGATCTAAACACCTTCAACACCTTCAACAACAAACGCGAGCCGAGGTATTAGCATTGAAACAAAGAAAATAAGTGAAAAGTGAGTGAAAAGTTGCTCAATACAATAATTATCATGAATAGAATTTTCTGTGTGAATTCACTCCCGTTGAAATTGTCAGAAACAGTAAAATTGGTTCAAGATGCAAGAGTTAATGTGAGCGCGCTTAAGTGTATTTAGCGCGCCCGACCTGATAATTCCCGTTCCGCCTGCCAAATGCATTATGGTTTGACGCTATCTGGAAATGCGTTTTAAAAAGCTAACAGGAGATTTTTAAACGCTTTCTTTTACGAAACGAGTTATTTCATCTCATGTTCATAAGACAATAAGCTCTGATAGAAAAAGATAACGACACGGAAGATGTCGTAAGGACGGATTTATTAAACCCAAGACACAAGTGACAAATACTTTCACTTAAGAACAGACGCGCTCAATCAGGCTGGAAGTTAAACAAAATTGATATGCTCCATTTGGAAATAAATATTTCGGGACAGGATTTTTTCAAATATATATTTGTAAAAATGCAGCATTTTCAGGTAACAAGACAACTTTTTTTTTACATAACCTAGTGATGATTGCAAGGAAAAGAAATGATGAAAAAAAAAAGTAAGAGTGATAAAATAACACGATTAAGTTGTTTGTTCAGCGCCGGTCGTTCCCATTCAACATGAAGGGCTTCGTTGATCGTAAGTTGGAAGAGAATGGGAGTCTTGTTCAAGATGGACAAACAGCCGACAGTACATACATTTCCTTACATGACTCTGAAACCTGCAATTGCTTGAAGATGTGGAAATTACGACCCAAAAATAGATGATTGCGAACCTGGTGCCAAATATGTCTGGTAGTTTCACTGACATATCAGGGATGATTGCCTGCACGTGTAATTTAGCATACCATCTGGGAATGCAGCGACTTCAAGATCGAATCCTTTACACCAAAATTGTTTTTTAACTTGTAAGATTTTAAGGATAACCTAATTTTTAGGTCATTTCAATATCTCTGAGCAATAATATTGATTTTACGTTGTGCTAAAAGAGGCCAATAAAAGGTAAACTGATAAACTTTCACCTACTGAAAACTGGCAGGTTTTGATAAAATAAATTGTTTTAGAAACAAGAGAAACCCTAAAGGCATTAAACCCGACTGTCGTACCCCACCCTATCCTCAAGGGTAAAAAAGACACACTAAAGAGAAACAAGGTGCGATGGACTAGCATCCCGTCCAGGGGGGAGTAGCAATACTCTCAGTTGCTTCATTCTGGGATAAACCGGGATAAGCTCCGGCCGGCCTTTTGGGTCTCCTTGACCCAAGTGCGACTTAATCCTTATCCTTTATCAAGGCATTTATGGCTACATCATCGTTATTATTTATCTCCCTCTACATATACCTTGCTATCTGTTTTTAC
>CAXHKT010000278.1:10000-41585 GCA_964017195.1 Siderastrea radians | reverse complement strand
TGCGGAATAACTAAGACTAAATTCGTTAAACAGGCGGGAAACGGGCTGGCCCGTCGACAGGGGCGGGCGTACTAGATACAGTAGCATCAACTGGTACTGATTTATTGATTCACCACGGTATTCCTTGGCTGGGAAAAAAGGCTGTTGAAATGGGAAGATATTATGGATCAGAAGCCTTGAGAAACCCAAAACTGCAGAAAAAGGCTATCGATTATGCTCTCGTTGTTGTTATCATATTACGTTTTGTCCACCAAAGCCAGCTTTGGAGACGTCGTCGACGACGCCGGTACTGCTACGTAAGAAACTGTCAAGTTAGCTCTTGGTCTTCTTGGTCACCTTGCAGTGCTTTGAAGTGTGGGGTCTATGGCTCTCAGCATAGAACTAGGACTGTTATAACAAGCCCCCACTGTGGCGGGACACCTTGCCCTTCTAATATGCAGGAGACGCAAATGTGTTATGGAACTACAGCATCCAGTTGCGTATATTCTACGTGGTCCACATGGAGTGCGTGTTCCAACTGCAAATAGTTCCAAACAAGTAGCAGATACATAATAACAACAGAGCAATGTGGTGGCACGCCGTGTAACACAACAGCCTTACGTAAAACGCGAGTTTGCAAACAAACTCAGTGCTTGAACCAAGGAGTTCTAATTTATGGACAATGCTCCTGCCTGCCAGGTTATTTTGGAAGCTGCTGCCAGTATAATGGTAGGTAAACAGAGTGAGGCTACAGAATGAGGTGACATTTTATTTAATACTAAGCTGCGAGTATTGACCAAAACTTTACAGTTTGGAATTTATGTACCTTTAAACTTAGCTTCTATACATGTGTAGTACAGAGAGTCTTGAATCTACAATAGTATAATAAATTTAAGTGTAAACGGTTTTAGAAGATCTCTGCAACTCACTTCAGGAGGATGACGAAAGATGTAACTGTTGAAACTAGCAGAGCGGTTTCATGTTCTTCTCCCCGATTCCCTTTCACAGCCCCCCCCCCCCCCCCAAAAGAAAAAAAACAAAACAAAACAAAAGAAAAACGGATATAGGAAGAGACTGTTTGGAAAGACTGGCCTTTGACCTCCTCTTAGCTCTACGTCAATAACGCATGTGCAAGGTGTTGTGGTACTTCGATTAACTTAATTAACAAGCTCGCTTAAAATGTTGGCCTGATCATATATCATGGTGCGATCCAATTGCTCTTCCGCCGTTTTAAATGACACGAGAGACAATAGTCATACTAGGTGACCTTCTATTAATTATCTTAAGTTCCTTTTATCAACATTGCTTACGTATTTTTCATCCTTCATCCGCCTCCACTCCGTTTATATAAACATGGAAGCTGCAGTTCTTCTTTTGTTATGTATAAATTTTATTTCTCAAAGTCCACCACATCCGCACTGCAATCCACCGATATGGCGATAGACTGTCGAATGTCGGTGTGGTCCATTTGGAGCATATGCAGCACTAGCCCGGGAGCACTAGTAAGTGTGAAAGGTCTGGCTATCAAGTAAGGTCTATAATAACGCATCCTTGCGATGGAAAAGCCTGTCCGACTAATTTTCTCGAAACCAGGGTATGTTACGGAGCTACAGCAGTCGGCTGTGAATATTCTACATGGTCCACATGGAGTACATGTAGCCAGTGCAGAGAATTCCAAGCATTCACCAGGTACATAATAACAAAAGAGCAATGTGGTGGAACACCATGCAACATGACTGCGTTAAGTAAAACACGAGCATGCAAGCAAACCCAGTGTTTGAACCAAGGAACTCTGATCGATGGGCAATGCTCTTGTCTTCCGGGCTATTATGGCTGTTGTTGCCAGTATAATAACGATAAGAAAAACTTGCAATAAATGAAGAAAGAGAGAGGATAATTGTGAAATGCGAACATTGGATACAAATAAAAAAGTCATTTTAATTCCTATAAAGCCAACTCTGTCACATTTGGAAATGACTGCAATGGACTTTTGACCTCGCTTTTAATACAATAAAATCTTGTGCAGCTCACGATGATTAGTAGTGCATGTAAGTTTAACTTGGTTGAAGAGTGGGCTCGTGCAGTTCATTTCCTGCTTTAAAACCAAGTACTTCTATATTTACTAAAAAAACCGACAAACTGTCATCGATGCTTTTCGTGATCACTTGGTATGTTAATAACTGCGCGTGATTTGGCCGGACTGGATTACAGTGCCAAAAAGATAGGTGATATTTTGCTTCTTGGACGGTATTTCCTTGCACGTTTTTCGTGCTCTACATCAACTCTTTCAAGAGTTATATGTCAAAACATATAATTCAGACACAGAAACTTGCGATCTACAAATGATTCGTTTGTACACCTGGGGAGGGCTATTAATGTTAGTAGCATCATCAGTTCTTTCAAAAGGATCAGATCCTTGCCTTTCGTATGGTAAGCTGAATAATCCGTATCGAAGCACTGGCTATGTAGCAAAAGAAGGAGTCGATCCGTTAATTTGTGACTTGAATCTTAAAACTGGATGGTATCGCTTTACAAGCAAAGTAGGGGGAGAGATGCCAACTACGAAGGTAGATAGGCTTCACTGTGGAACGGACGCGCCAATTTGGATGCGAGGCACACATCCTTTAGTTGCAGAAGGCATTGTCGACCGAACCGCTTGTGTCAACTTTAACGACATACAAAATGGATGCATACCTATTGCTATAAAAGTAAAGAAATGCCCTGGTTCCTTTTACGTTTACCGTCTTGTGGCTCCCTATGGTTGTGCAATGGCTTATTGTGCAGGTATGTTTTAATGCTGGCGATGATACTCTGTGAACGTATAAGCGCAGTTTCTGTCTTACGAAAACTTTTGCAAAGGACTAACTAACATAGGTACATAGAGGTACGTTTTTGAGCGCGAGCGAGCGCATATAAACCAAAGAAATTGGAAATGTCAGTACATTCAACCTTAATAAGTGCGCCGTTTCTATAACGTACTGATGCGAAGTCAATGCTATGGAAACGAAAACTCGCGGTATCCATTTTCACTTCCTTATCAACAGAAGCTTGCATGCCTTGTAAACAATTTTACAACAGCATATGGCATGCGCTACGCTGTCTTTTATCTTTTTTCTTCGCCGAGGCTTAGTTTTGTATTCCTAGTGTCATAATAATTGTTGCGTGGATGATAACGATTAGCGACAAAAATGTCTAGGCATGTGATCCCGATGACAACTTTCGTGCGTGTATCTAGTCCTTCACTATCAGGAAATAGACTGCGCCAGAACTAAGAAACATTCTGAACATTCTTTCAGGTTGTCGAACGGGTTAAGATTACCAAATTCTGCATGAGTTGCGAGTTCTATATTTAGGCAACAAAACCTTTACAACCTTTGTTTTTTTTTTTAAGCACAAACTGACAGTTCAGGCCAAACTGACCAGTAACATTTTTTTATTTTATATCCGCTAAAGTGTAAACGAGATACAGGACGTGCGATTTCGCATCCCTTAAGTTGTTATCATGTGGCATCGCTCAGTATAGGATGGAACCATGACGTTTTAGAGCAAGAGAGAGCGGGCTCTTTTATTCCAAGTAAGCCTGACCAGCTCATGCTCTAGACTACGAGCAGTCTCTCTTTTCGCTCAAGGATAGTCAAGGGAAACGACCTCGACACGTGCGTCACGTTTCAACGCGGCAGGCGATTTCGCGCTCCCTCGCTTGTTTGCTCTCCTGCACTGGACTGCGAGTAGTCTCTAATTTTGGGGATGGCGATTGTGGGGCGAGCGAAATACACAGGAGGGAAGCGCCCTCGCGTCGCGCCTCCGCGAAATTTCGCACGCGCACTTGTGTATTTCGCTCGCCCCATAATCGCCATCGCCAAAATTAGAGACTTCTCGCAGTCTTTCCTCCACTAGAGGAAAGAGATACGGCTGCTCCTGCTGTCTGGAGCGATGAGGCCGCATAAATTAGATTGTATGCGACTTTATACCTTTTCAACGAATGCAGCCCCTGAAAATTGTTTTTATTCCGCCTGAAACTAAAATGTAGCAAAAAGCGAGCAGCTTCGTATTTATTACTGCTTCCTTTGCGCACTATGTGCCTAGCTCGGCCTCCATAGTTTCCTCTATTACACAGGTAAAACTGGAGCCCATCTGATAATAATAAAGAGCAGTGCAAAGAGTGTCCTTTGCGCTTTCGCCAATTTCCGCTTGGATTTTTCTTTTTATTCACTTTTTAGTTTCTAGCCCACGTTCCACTCGGGTTTTCATGGTTTTAGCAGCTGGATCAATTTTGCTGTAGTATGGAAATTAAAGAACCAATCTTCCAATTCGGGTTCCCGGGTGCCAGAGTTGAAACATTTATCGCCACGCTCTAACCGGTAAATGTCGTACATTTCCATTACATGTATATTTGGGCTGCGAGGGAAATTGTTTGGAGTAACTCTTATTTGAAAGTGGTTATTTGTAATTGAGGTGCTAGCTATCAACAATTCACGGCGTCACCCTTGAAAATTAAGGCTTGCTGTGAATCACTCTTTGAACAAATCCTCCCCCCGTGCAGCTTCCGGTGTGGCAAAATTTGACGTTCGGACCCAGACTTGTCCGACAGTTTTGACCGACCCTCTACTAGCTATAGAATATCGAAATAAGGATAAAACATCTATAGGCCAGTCTACTTTCCAGTATTCGGCAGCTGCCGACTGGAGCAGGTTGCCAAGAAGTATGAGAGAAATTAAGTCATTAGCCGTGTTAAAGTGTATGGTTATCTGCGCTACCTGGATCGAGCCACGCATCGTTGTAGTTGTTAGACCTGTAGTTATTTAACAATTTAGTCAGTATTTTACAAGTTTTATAACCTGTAGTTATTTGACAATTTTTATAGGACAAATTCATTATTTTGTTAATTTATCTTAGCTGTACATGGGTCAGTATACCAGTCCGTACTATTGTATCAGCTGATCCATTCTGCAGGGTAAACATTATTATTATTACTATTATTATTATTATTATTATTATTATTATTATTATTATTATGATTAGGTTAACGATGTCGTTGTGCTCTTAAAATTTTTTAGAATAGTCAATGCAGTTGATTCAACAAGTAAATGAAAACTTAGTATTCTGAAAGAAAAATTACAAATAACGAAACCTCAGAGAAAACTTGTTGATTCATGTAAATAACATTAAAAACATGAAGATTTTAACTAATGTGATTTTCTTTTGGCATTTCTCTGGGGGCTGTTCAGTGTGTGAGGGTTACTAAAGGGGAATGCATGTACTGAAAACTGTTATTCTAAAGTTTAGAAGTCCCAGTTTGATATTCCTTTCTCAGAGGTTTTCTGGAAGCATTTATCTAATTAATTATCATTTATTACGATTTGCCACAAGCCTAAAATAAAGAATATAATAATAACTAAGGGCAAGATAACACTAGGCAAGATTCAATAACAGGGCTTACATCCTAAATGAAAATAAACTCCCCCCCCCCAATAAAAAAGGGAAGGTGGAGCTAACAGTTCATGATTGTAAGCTTAATAAAAATAACTGGGGGGGGGGGGGGTGAAAAAATAGCTTATTGTCCTAATGTCCTTAAAAAAATCTGCATATAAGTTAGGTAAAGCAATCTGGTCCTAAATCAGGCGAAGTTCTAGCAGCTCTTACAAGACTAGGGCAAAGCACTCCACCATAAGCAGTTAATTGTGATGCCACAAGGTAACAGCCATCTAGGAAAAGGCAAAACTCTAAAACAATTCTATTTACTTTAGGTAGCTTAAAGTAACACGGTAATTGTTTGGGTAAGAACGTGGAGTTGAATAATGAGAATTGGTGGTACTATTGTATTTTCGCAATCAGCTTGCATAAAACCATTATAATAACAACTGTTTCTTAGAGATTTAAGAGAATATTTTACGTGTTCTCTTGATTTAATTTAAGACACCCTTTGCTGAGAATGTTTCCAGTTTCGTATGCATAGTGCCCCAGCAGTCACTGAAAAATAACATATTCTGCTGATTTCTCTTATGAAAGGCGACCTTTTTAGATAGGGTTGCCAAAAGAAATTTACACTGAGGAACTCTTTTTAACCGTCAACAGGTACAATGAGGCCTTGTCCAAGAGGTCAGGTTGGCTTATATCCAAACTGCACAGGTAAGTTACATGCTGATTTCGTTTCCTGAATACAAATTTTCACCCATCTGTTTTTTTTTTTAGTCTTAAGACAAAGATGGAGAATTGGCCGTTCGAGTTTGTAGATGTAATATTGATATATTTTCTCAAGTTGGTTTGATCGTAGCCAGGATTGGTTTAAATCCCATGTACGCATTTTACCGGTTTGAACGTTTTTGTTTTGTTTTGTTTGGTTGGTTTGTTTGTTTTGTTTTTGTTTTTTGGCTTTTGATGCCTGCTTTTCCCTGCCTTCACAACTGAAAACGCAAAGAGCACGTGCAAACGCTGATGAAGTGAATTTGGCGGGGTATCTTATTTTACATATGTTGTTGAGGCCGAACTTTGAGGTGGAAATTATGGAATACTCAATGCCAAGATGGCCGCCATTTTGGACTTGACACCAAATTAGAAACTATAAAAAATACAGCGGAAATTTTTACGTTAGACATGTAGAATGCTGTTTTGTTTTAGCATTCTATACTTTTTAACCGAAAAAGGTGAAACGTGACCTAATTTTTGACCTCCCTAGTCTGAAATAATATCATCAAATAAGTTAGATAACTTCCTCGAACGTCCGTATCAATCTACATATTCACGAAGGCTTACGGCCTTTTGCGATTTCTACAGCTTACTACTCTTGTACGAGGCATTTATCTCTGTTATGATCCAGTTAGTTCCAGTGCATAATTTAAAAAGACTGTTTATGTTTCATGCATGGCTTTACCACTTGCTTTATTTAGTTCAACAAAAACAGGACTTCCCGTTTTCTGACGTACCAGTTCCAAAAGTGACCTACCTAGATGATGGAAAAGAGGAAGTTACTTTGAAGTGTGATTTTGACGTTCCTACATGGGGCAATGTTTCCTTCGAAATTCAGTGGTTTGTTAACGGCAGAGGTTTGGGACCTGCTGAATGTGACGATCCAGATAATAACAAATGCTCACATTTGGGAACGACGGACTACAAACTAGGAGACCGGGTAGTCTAATTTGTCCTATTCTTTATCACTTTGCCTGTATTTTTATCAATGTATCAAGGTGGCTCTCTTCAAGCACAGCCATTTGCAAACTAACGTTTTTTCACGATAAGTAAAAAGTTTATCCAAAATATGTATTTTAAGGGGAAAGTGGAAACGTTTTCAAATTAAAAGCTTTCCGTGCGCAAGTAATTTTCAAACCTCTGCTTTATCAACACGCAGAGTATTTTCTCGACTAAGTTGTTACTTTTAAATTCCCAACCAATCTCTGGATATCCTTGTAAAGTAAAATAACTATGTTTTGCATTTTCCAGAAAATATTGTCCAGGGTGTAACAATATCTTCAAATACTAGTAAAACGTCCACGCTTTCCAAAATGTCCACCTTGAAAAGATCGGCGTTGCACTTCCAAATAAGGGCAGCTGCAAATATTGTTCAATACCTGTCATGTACAAATGACAGGAAACAAAAGCTTCCCGCCCATATATATGGGCAGGGGACAAATTGATGAATCATAACAACTGTTTTTGCATTCTGGAAGTCATTTCGTTTGGGAGACTTGCTTTTTTTCATAATGGTCTAGCAATTTACCTAGTGACGTGTAAAAGCTACAAGTGTCATTATGTTTTCGGAAAGTGCTTCTTTTCTGGGCCGTCCAGTTTTGTGATGGTGGAGGGGGGAAGGGGTGACAGAGGTTAAGCAGTGCTAAGTGTTACCCAAACACGTTAACAATGCGTATAATATATAGATTTAGCCGAACCTAAAAGCGGAGGTCCACCCTTTTTTTTCGTTGGTACTTATTAATTTCTGAAAATGCTCTCATTGAATACAAGAAGGGCATTAGCCCCCACCGTTGTTCTCCGGCTCCCTTATCTAAAGGTGCAAAATACATTACAGTCATTCGCTCAAGATATGAGGCCTAGCCTGTGAAGCGAAAGACGCGACAAGTATTTGTTTGGCCAAGCGAAAACAAGATGTCTCGGGTAAGTGAGTAAGTGACCGCGAAAAAGAGAAAAAAAGGAAAAAAAAAAACAGGAAAGAAAAAATATAGGGCCCGAATGAGACTATGTGTTCTGCTGGTATAGAGCTGTATCCACAGCTTTTAGGGAACACAGCGTTTAAGGCTGGTTTTCACTAGGACATAAGCATAAGAACAAACACAAGCTTAAGACAAGCATAATCAAGTGAGAACACCGGCGACTATAAGCATAAGGACATACGCACCCGCAGAATATCCCACTAGAAGAACGAACACGGTGTTCTCACTTGCCTATGCTTGCCTTATGCTGATGCTTGTGCTTATGCTTATGTCCTAGTGAAAACCAGCCTTTAAAATCAGATTTAATTGAGTTCTTACGTCTACTTTTGAAGAGGATGAAAGTTTTTTTTTTAAGTGTGACTTTATTATTGCTGTTGAATTCAACTTTCTTATTGGTCGTGAAAGGCAGAAGTAAAAAAAAAAAATAAAACAAAAAGACAAAAGTTTTTCCCTCCTTAGCATGGTATCGATCTGGGTTCATTTGCTTCGCAAGCGATTGCACTTCCTCTAGGCACTAGCTCCGTTATGTTTGGGACCGCTGCCAAATGCTGCGAACTCAAGCGATGTGCCTACCGAGTTCGCAGCGGAACTCAAGAAAGAAAAGTCCTAAACGACAAATTTCGGTTCGTAACTTGAACTCTTCGCCTTCCACTTTTACAGTATAAATATTGCTATTTTTTCCTTAAGTTTAATACTGTCGGAACAATTATTTTTGACTTTTGTTGTCTTTTCTAAAACGTGGCTCAAAGTATACAGCACAGGGTTATCTGAAGTGTGTGCTACCTCATATTGGTGACCCTGTGGTGCGGACGAACAGTCTTGCGACTATTACGTCACTACAAGAGAGATGGTCACTACCAAAATTTCGTGGCTTGATAGATAACCAGACAAGATAGATCTCTCACTAGAAGAGAGGATTTTATCCTCTCTTGGTCACTACGAAAATTTCGTGGCTTGATAGATAACCAGACAGGATAGAGGGCGGGTGCCGATGGTGCCCGCCCTCCCCCGGAATTTCAATGTTTTAAACTTTTTTAACACCTTTTGCCCTTCATTATATATGAAAATAAATAATAAATTTTCATTTTAATTTATAAAAATTCAATAACATTTACGGAATTTCATTTTCGTAGAGGCATTTTCATTCTACTTATTCATTCTACTTCATTAGGGAGGAAAACGTGTGAAGTGAAATTCAATAATAACGTTTTAAGATTTTCATTTTCATGTTGTAGATGGTCTATTGCGTTCTTAGACAATCAGTGACACGTATTGCAACATCGTTAACATTTATCGAATTTCATTAAAATTTTAGTTGTTATAAATTCGTTTTACAGTGTATTTTAAACGAACAAAAACTATAAGCATGCCTATGTACACTGTGGATGTATAAACGACAGCGTTTTGTTTATGTATCTTTAAACGTTTAATTGTAGCCACGCTAAGAGGATGGAGCGAGTGCCTAATAAAGCCTAGGAAAGAACTATATACGATAATAAGATATTAAGATAATTAGGAAGACTTCGTGGCTGATGTCAATTCTGTAACCAGTGTGAAATAAAGTTGAAAATTGAAAGCTGAAGTTGAAAGCTGAAGTTCTGCCAGCGGCATTGAATTGCATATCACGTGAACATTAGTCACGATGCTAAAAACAGTGAAATTCATTTTTCGCGATGATACTGAATGAAAATCCCTACACGTAAACGCCGTTGCAAACCTGTTATTGATTTTCTGAAGACGATTTACAACATGACTTGAAAAACTCAAAACGCTATTGTATTTCACTTCACACGTTTTCCACACTAATGGAGCATCAAATAACTAAAATGTTTTTTTTTTCACGAGAATAGAATTTCACAAATCCTATTGATTTTTTCTAAACGAAAATGAAAGTTTCTTTACTGCTAATGAAGGGCAAAACACCAAATTTGGGACTTTTTCTTCCTATAATTATCTGCCAGCAGTTTGACGTATTCTTCTTTTCAGGTAAGATGCGACATTCGGGCGAAATACACTACTCACCCTGACAACAAATGGTCACAAGCAAAAGCAAGTCAATTGTTTTTCGCCGGAATTGAGGTTAGTTCACTGAGTGCTGACGCTTGTTATTTTCCTCTTTGTGGTTCGAAATATTTAGATCCGATAGGCCACCGAAGAAGAATTCTTTTACACGGCTGTATGCATTCAAATGAGCCGACATCGTTTGTATTTCTATTGTACCATCTTCTTTATTTAGTTAGTATGTGTAATCAAATGGTGACGAGTGAAATTAGGAAATAATTTCACGCCCGTTTTGTCAAAATTCTAATATTATTAAAATTTTGACAAAACGCAAGTGAAATTATTTCCTAATTTTACGAGTATACCATTTGATTACCTATTGATATCATGGGTGACAAATTACACTCGCAATCGTGGGGTTTTGACTTGTTTATCGCATCGACAACTCCTTGAGCATTGAAACGGTTTAACGGCTAAAGTTCACATTTTGCTGAGTAAAATAATGAAAAAATCTTGTGACAAGTTTTTACCACGCTTTGACGATTTCGTGTTTTTTGTAACCGACAGCAAAATACACCAGACTCTGAATTTTTACTTGAGAAGTACCAAAGCAAATCGCTTGGCAAAGGTTATCCGCGTTTAATCCGGCAAATTCACTGAATCGTGCACTACGTTGCTCCATCGAGCAAGGCTCAGAAGGCTTCACAAATACATTCAAAATACGCACAGCAAACTTGTTTTAACGAAAGTAAACTTCGGAAGCAAATTTGTATTTAAAAACTGACCTTTATTCCATTCGAAGAAGTGCCCAAATCCACTGAATTACTTCTCTGAGTTCGCGGTCAATCACTCGATCGCTGCAACTGACTCGCCGTTCAAAAATTTTTGCTGTCACACTATCAAAAACAATCTCTTCTTTTTAACTCGCAGGTGATTTCTGAGAAGTTCAGTCAATTAAAAGTCAAAATTTACAGATTATCAATTGTGTCCTCAATGAATATTTCCAGAATTGCCATAGTTCATCATTAACCTCAACGCCATCTTGGCGCTGAACTATAGACCCGTTGCCATGGCAATTTTGTAATTTCACATGTGAAATTATAAATTAACACTGAAATTTCGCGCCAAAATTAAGGAGTAATTTGTCACCCATAATATTTTGCATGTAATTGCATTTAGTAGGCCTCGAACTATCTGTGACATTCAGTGTGCAGTCATAACATTATGTGAGGAAGCCAACCAAAATAAAATTATCCGAGAACTTTAACAGGAAGTACACCCTATTGAGTCCATGTTCGAAGGAACCTCATGTTTTGTTTTCTTATTTTTCTTGATACCATAACCAGGAATTTATTGTAATCGCATTGTCACTGAAAAGCCCCTTTGGGGAGTGCCAATAAAGTTTGTATTCTATTGTATTACCTTAAGGACGGTGCCTCCTCAATCTCGTCCTCAGAGCCTGTTTTTCCCTCTTCCCCAGAACTCGCTTCCCTTTTGGTCAGCAGCTTCGTGTCCTTGGAAACCAAAAGGAAAGCGCGGGCTCTGGGGACTGCTGACAAAAAGGAAAGCGGGCTCTGGAGACGAGATTGGTGCCTCCTTCTGTTACTGCACATATGTTCTGCGCGGTGTATGACTATGCGGTAAAAGCAGATCTTAGTAAGGGGTATTAAAATCTACACAGAAAATTTGGGGTAACGATCAATTTTTTCAGAGATAATTGAGCTAAAAAGCCTGTGGGTAAAGTGCATTACAGCTAAAAGAGTCGCTTGTTACAGGTTGTTACAGATTTGCAAACACACAAGCGAAATAATTACAAAAAACAGTAACAGGGTTTTCCTTCAATTTTTCCAAAAATAGTAATCATCTGCAGCCGTCTTTTTCAGTAGCTGTGTGCATGTCCCTTACACACATGTTGACACAAGTTTAGTGATAATCGGTTGCTATGGTTACGAGATATAACGTCAGAAGTAGCGGGTGGTCAAGCCATTTTTGAAGAAAAACACGTGTTTATAATCTTTACAAAAAAAAATCAGCAAAGTGTCATGCATCTTTTTTTGATAATTTTTAATTTGGGGTCAAATCTAAGATGGCAGCCAAGATGTCATAGGCCCCCAGCAGCGGTGTAGCCCATAATGTACACATCATGTTGTAGAGCAGATCACAGGATATGTATCAAATGAAAAGTATTTTCGAAATATTCATTGTAAAACAGCGAAAAACCCAAGGGGCCCCATTACCCCACTCCATCCCTTATTCAACGGTGGGGGTGTGACTTTGCTTGTACTTCCGAGGGTTAACTCTTGTATCACTTTCGGTTATCTCACAGATAGCCAAGATTGAGAACCCTATTGGCCAGTGCATCGCTACAGGTGACCCGCATTACACCACTTTTGACGGAAGGTACGTAGAAAGCGTTTTCAAATTCATATGTGTTAAACTATGCAAATACGGCTAGTGACCCCGCGCGCTGCAGTTTACGCAACGAGTAATTTCTGCAAAAGAAAGGTGTGTTACACTACAAATCTCATCACAACAATGACAATGATATTTACAAGCATTTCGGAAACTCGTGTTGGATACGGGGTGATAAAGTGAACCAACGGTTTCCGATTAAACTGGGTACTCGTCGATAATGTTTTGCCATATTTCTGGACACAAATTTTCTTTCGAGGCGATACCCTTTGAACCCTCGGCACTCGAGCTGACATTACCTTCGATTTTCTTATAAGATAAAAACAGGGTTACTTGTAGAAATTCAAGCATAATTGAGGTTGAGAATTTGCCCTGCATCTTCTCTTGAATGAAAATAATAATCCAACATTTATCTAGGAATGATAGGCATTTATCAAACGGCGTCGAGCGTGGCTGTAATTAAGCTTTACATTACAGTAATCATAATGCAACAATAATGTTGGAATTACAGATAGTTTGCTGAAAGTGAAATGCCTTTAGCCGTTATGACGGCGATTGTGACAATTTCACTTCTTACCGCAAGCCTTTCTTTGCCGATGGTGTCAAATAGTTAGGCGTTATTTGTAGCACAACGGCTTCCAATGATTGGTGTATTTTGACATTCATTATTCAAGAGATCTCATGTTTCATAGGTCCACTCCAGTACTGATTCTTGTATGTTTCTCAACCAAGGGCATGAGACTTCATAGCACTTCCGAAATACTGGTTCTCTAGGAATATCAGACACTTTACCTATATTGGTCCTTTCATCACTGTTGTTAATGTAAGGGTGAAGACTAATCTGCATAACTCCCTTGATCCTACTTGATCGAGCAAAAGTGACCGTAAAAAGCATCTGTACTACAAGTAAGTACGTTTTACCTATTACTAATACACATGTTACCTTTTGTCTCCTCTTTAGGTATTATGACTTTTACAGGCCGGGTGATTATGTTCTGTACCGCAATAAAGACCGGCATTTTGAGGTAAAAGGGGTAATATACGCACCAGAAAAAATGACAAACAATACAAATAGAGTATATAGTAGCAGCACATACTGGGTAATGCTCTTTTATTTTATGTTTTTTTTTTTACATTTTTGTTTTTGCTGATAATAAACTCGAAACTCGACATCTTTCATGGAAAAGTTCTCTGCTTCACTTTTTTTTTTTTTACAAAATCCGTAAAGGAACTTCCCCCAATCTCTCACTTTTCCTGAGACTAGTGTAATTAAGATATGAGATTGAGTCAAAAGGTGGAGATATAAAGAAATGGGAACCTCTTGCAGGATGTATTTAATTTAGATTATTAGGAGTAAAAAAGAATGTATCTTCCCGTCGTTGCATAAGGCACAATCATCTTTCTTTCATTTGAACGAAAGCTTCTCTACGTTATACCCCTCATTTACTTTTCTGTATTATGATTCTTATTATTTTGTTGTTTTTATTTCCGTTAGTAGCACGCAATTGCTCTCTTTTTGTATTCGTTTGTTTAACTTATTTGCTAGGTAACTGCTATTGTAGCTAATCATAAGTAAACACCATTGTAACTGCACTTTTTTGTACTTGCTATTCGTCAATAGAAATGAAAAAAAAAACATAAAAAACATCTGTAAAGGAGCGGTACTTTCTGTTTATTATTGTTCACTGAGCCCATGAAGGGGGTCATGGAGGAGGGGGGGGGGAGGAGTTGTTACTGCTGGAATTAACTTATTCATTATTCTACCCAGAGTCGATAAATCAAGTGATTATAACCAATACGGCACTACACTCTTAATTCTTTGGTTATTTATCATTTGATATAGGCCACACCTTTCCTGGTATAACGTAAAATAAAAAGACAAAACGAATAAAAGAAATTTTGTTCATAAAGTAAATGCAATTATCTATACGCGGGTTGGTAATAATAAATATGTATTTTTTGTAAACAGATCCACACTCGGCTGTGGACTTGTTGGAGTGTATCGTGCAACTGTGGAGTAGCTATCAGAGAAAAGCAAGACGTTATTGTTCTAAATACCTGCAGTCAAGATCTAATATCGAGGCGTGGCATGCCTATGAAAGTTTCAATAACTAGCAAGAGACGCTTAACAAAAGGAACGAAGATCTTTGTTCGACACCCTGGAGGTTACAGCGAATATAAGGTCAGGAGAACTTTAACATACTGTCTACTTGCTGTCTAGCGAGAGAGAGAGAGAGAGAGAGAGAGAGAGAGAGAGAGAGAGCCAGAGGAAAGGGCACTTTTGTAACGAAAAAAGGGAACTTTCGTAACGAAAAAAGGGAACTTTTGTAACGTCGGGGAATTTTGTAACGGAAAAAGGGAACTTTTGTAACGATTAATGGAGAACTTTTGTAACGACAGGGAACTTTGGTAACGGCAAGGAACTTTTGTAACGTAGAAACAGGGAACTTTAGTAACGAGTGTAGGGACAGTGTCCCAGAGTCACCTATTTAATCAACCTCAGTAGAAAAATGGGGATTGTTCCAATAGTCAAATCTCTTTGCTGATTTCGTCAAAATACATCGTTACAACCTGCTGTTAACGATTTCTTAACAAAACCAGCTGGATCACCCTCAGCGTCCGTACGGAATTTAAGCGGCAAAATTCCACACGTTTGTCCATACTATTTACCAACCAGTCATTTTTTTTTAATTTTTGCCAAGCCTAAGCTGCATGTCAAAAATATGACAAACATTTTTCATGCAGGCGGAACTCATATAGATTATACCCACTAAGGAGCTCTATCCCTTTTCCGGACAAAAAGTAATAATTGTCTATTCTTTTTCCGGGTAGGATAACCTGAAATGATTGGTATACTGCACTTAGCTGAAACTGCGACTACGACATTTGTTGGAACTCAATGCACACATAAACCCTCAATTTAAACTACCTTTTAGTCAATTTTTTGCTCTAAAAGCAAGATGCAATGAACGGTCATTTTACATAAGAAAAGAACCGTCTTGATCCAAATGCAACAAATGTAAGTGTTGTTACACAAAAATCAAAAAACTGAAAATAAGGAAAACTAAAAGGGTTTTTGGGTTGTTACAAGAATTAAAAGAACATCATATAATTAGTAGACACAAAGAACAAGTGAGCTGGTTTAGGTATCACTAGGCGTCAGTGGATTCTGTGGAAGGGAGAAAGCCTTCTGACATGCCATGAAAAATAATACAACACTTAAGAAAAGGCAAGACCAAGAAGTGAAATTTAAGATTTGTGATTGTTATGGGCCGGTGATAGGTTGGAAAAGAAATAACACAAACGTCTACCTGTGTTTTCTATCTCACACCAACTGTATCTAAGACATGCGACGTTTATGTATAAAAATGTTTGAACGGTCTAGCTCCTGTGTACTTCCAGAGCTTGTTTACCTTGAGGTGTAGTATTCACAGCCTTAACACCTGGTTTAATAATTAGTCGCAGGTCCCAAGTGCAGGGTTGCCCTCGCACAAGATGCCTCGCAATGTTATGCGCAGGTTAGTTTTTTTTTTTTTTTTTTCATTTTTTATGTAAATCAAATTTTTCTTATTTTCATTTTATTTTTTTCTTCACTGTAATTATAAGTTATTATAGTCAAAAAACGTTGCAAATTGGTTTTCAAAATCCTCAGGAGAAAATCAATAAATGTACTTGTATCTCTATCCCGCGTTCGGGTGAGGCATGCAGTGTTCACCTTGCGCTCTTATTGCGTAGGCAAACAAATTGCTGTGGAACTTCAACGTTCATGTGGCATAAGATAGACGTTTTCCAATCTCAACGACGCTTTTCATCTCAGCAACCTATTAATTCAAAAGATGAAGGATATAAGACTTCTTGGAACTTATGGCCAGCTAACAAGTAGTGCAGGCTCCTATAAGGTTCTTAAGTGACTTTCCTTAGTAATTTGCACTAATCACTTCCCTACCCTGCGTGTAGCTAAATAGGCAAGGACTTTTCTTGGACGCCTATGTAACGGTATAGATCGGGTAACAGTCTTACAGCTGATGGCTTTAAACCCTATTTAGCTTGGGAGGTGGGGAGAACAAAGTGCCCGCGCTCAATTTGAACGCTAATAAATTTGTAATATGCAAGCAAAAGCCACCAAACTGTGTTACTTTCCCTAAAATTTATCTAGAAGCAATTTAGTGTGACACGTCCTTGTTTATTCTATTTGTTGTTGCCATGGCAACCATATTTTGATAGGTGCTTTTTCACAATTTTAAGTTTTACTGTTTTAAATAAAAAATTCTATTTCCACTTCGCTAACTTTTACATTTTTACACCATTTGAGTCCTCTTATGTTGCTTTTCAATGGTTATTGACCAATGTTAATGGTTTCTTAAGGTTTTAGACAAAGCAAGGAATTACGCCAGGTGACGTCATCAAATGTTGTCATTGGACCTCAAAGGAAACGTTTTGGGACACCTATATCACCCTCGAGATTTTCTTGTCAAGGCTTTAATACTCTCGGAGTTGGATTCAATTTTTTCCTCACAATTCTTAACCTCGGACGTACAAGGGATGGGGGGGGGGGGGGGTGCCAGCCCCTATAAGGTTTTTCTTGAATTTTCCTAATATGATTTTTCATCAGCACCTGCCATTTTCAGTAGCTGTACGCATATCCCTTAGACACATTTTGACCTAAGTTTGGTGAGAATCGTTTACTACGGTTACGGGATATGACGTCATAAGTAGCAGGTGGTCAAGCCATTTTTGAGTAAAAATGCGTGTTGTTAGGTGATAAAAGATAAAGAAGCAAAGTGCTTAATTATGTCATATTCTACTTGTCTAACATTAAAAATGGCAATTTCCGCCTTTTTATGAGAACTTCTACAATACTAGATGGTGTCACAGGTCCCCAGCAGCGCCACAACCCATAATGTATAACTCATCTTGTAGAGCACATCACAGACTAAAGGCAAAATGTTTTCAAAACATGGCAACATATAAGAAACCCAAGAGGGGTTCCATCACCCCCTCCTCCCATTGTACCACGCTGGGGGTATGACTTTTCCCGTGCGTCCGAGGGTCACGACTTCGCTCAAAAAAAGCTTCATGCTATATGTTACATTTTAAGATCATTTTGATCATTCATTTATTGGTTTGAATTACTGTTAGGCCAATTTTGGTGGTTTTCAGAGGTTTTGACAAAAACAGGAAATCTTAGATGACGGATTCAAGATGGCCGTCATTTTGGCAATAATGACGTATTACCCACATCATGTGACGTCATCAGGTCATGTTGCGAACTTCAAAAGAAAGATTTTTGGACGTGCTATCGAAGTTTCGTTGTCGTAGCTTAAACTTTCTTGGAGTTAAGAAGGCGGCATTTTGTGCCTCCTCCAAGCTCGGGAACAAAAAAAGCCCAAGCTGAATAGGATTAAGAGTGGACCCTGTAACAGTTAAAAGTGGAATTTTTAGCAACTTTTAACTGTTACTGCCGTTTATTTGAACAGATGATATTAAATGGCGCGAAATAACTTGAAAATGCCGTTCACCACTACAATGTACATAAATAGTTAAAAAAATTAAAGCCACTTACATTAAGACCCCATTTGGAACCTCTAGCTAATTAAGCGCAATAATATACAAAGATATCAATCAAGGATAAGTTAAAAACATTAAAAAAGTCAAATGAAAGCAGAGAAGTATGAATAAAGTTTCCTGCAGACCAGTAAATAGTTCAAAAGGTTGTCCTAACTTTGCGCTACAAATCAGACCGCGTGAAGGCTTGCACTACAAGTGTAGTGGGTGATACTCAATCATCATCATCTTACATACATACTTTATTGTTACCTCCCCAATGGGGCTTTTTCATCTTGTTTATCATTCTTTTGTTCATCTTCTTTTTACTTGAAGTAAAAAGTACACGTTCTTCATAAATACTATTACTACTAAATGCACTCCTCTGCAATATTTTATTTGAAGTTGTCCCGGAGCTACGCCCTCTTTCTTGTACGACAAAACGATGGTTGTCTCGGGTACTGTATAAAACTTCACCGTTTTGTGCATTGCTTTGGAAATGTTTCTAAGCAACAGAATAGCTCACAGGCAGTCATTTGTATATTACACAATTAGTATTACCCGTTTTAACTATAATTCAGCGATACATTGAGTCGTATATACAGTTCCTGCAACCATATACCCTTACGGCCATTACCGCGAAAAGCGCCAAAGTAGAATAAATACATTTCCACAGCTCTAACTCCTCTTCCTTTTTTAGGACAAAGTTCAATTTTTGGTCAACTATTTCTCTCATACTAAAGTTTAATTTGATTGCATTAAACTTTACAATCTCTCAAGAAATTATTGTGAAACCACCTTCTGGAACTTCTAGCAAATAGGGAACTTTTGTAACATCGCCGCTTTTTTGACATTAGTAATTTGAAATCTCCGTAAAAAAATAAGGATTTATCCGATTCACTTCAAGTTTTCTTTGTTGCATTGGCAAAAGATAGCTTCAACTTCCCATAAAATTATAGCACGATTGACCGACTTAAATTGTCAAACTCTTTTGTTCAAATTCGTGATGTAAAAAATGGGCTTTTTCCGAATCGTGATTCTTTTCATGGACATGAAAAGTCAGACACATACACGGCAGATTTTTGTGAGCCAAAATAACTCAGATTTAAAGTGCTGTGGTAATTGAGAGAATCGTTTGGCGCATAAATGGTAAGGCAATAGCTACAATTTAGCACAGAAATGGATTTTATTGCTTTTAAACAAACAGTTACCTCAACATAGGGCACTTTCACCTCTCGAGGACACATCAGAGCCTAATACATGCACATTTGTGTGGTATTAACTGACTACTTGCATGCAGTGGGTTTACAGCAGTAAGTATTCCCATGATTTTATTTAGTTTTTTCTGCAAAGATCTAAGCATAGCTATCATCAAGAGAGACAAAAGCTACAAAAGTGCCCGACTTTTCTTCTGGAGAGAGAGAGAGAGAGAGAGAGAGAGAGAGAGAGCCAGAGGAAAGGGCACTTTTGTAACGAAAAAAGGGAACTTTCGTAAGGAAAAAAGGGAACTTTTGTAACGTCGGGAACTTTTGTAACGAAAAAAGGGAACTTTTGTAACGATTAATGGGGAACTTTTGTAACGACAGGGAACTTTGGTAACGGCAAGGAACTTTTGTAACGTAGAAACAGGGAACTTTAGTAACGAGTGTAGGGACAGTGTCGCACAGTCACCTATTTAATCAACCTAGAAAAATGGGGATTGTTCCAATAGTCAAATCTCATGGCTGATTTAGTCAAAATACATCGTTACAACCCGCTGTTAACGATTTCTTAACAAAACCGGCCAGCTGGATCACCTTCAGCGTCCGTACGGAATTTAAGCGGCAAAATTCCACACGTTTGTCCATACTATTTACCAACCAGTCAGTTTTTTTTTTTAGTTTTTGCCAAGCCTAAGCTGCATGTCAAAGATATGACAAAACTTTTTCATGCTGGCAGAATTCATATAGATTATACCCACTAAGGAGCTCTATCCCTTTCCCGGATAAAAAATAATTTTCCAATCTTTTTCCATGATACTGCATTTAGGTATACTGCATTTAGTTGAAACTGCGACTACGACATTTGTTGGAACTCAATTAATGGAAACATAAACCCTCAATTTAAACTACCTTTTAGTCAATGTTTTGCTCTAAAAGCAAGGTGCAATGAACGGTCATTTTACATAAGAAAAGAACCGTCTTGTTCCAACAAATGTAAGTGTTGTTACACAAAAATCAAAAACTGAAAATAGGGAAAACTAAAAGGGTTTTTGGGTTATTACAACAATTAAAAGAACATCATATAATTAGAAAAACATAAAGAACATGCGAGCTGGTTTGGGTATCACTAGGTGTCAGTGGATTCTGTGGAAGGGAGAAAGCCTTCTGACAAATAATACAACACTTAAGAAAAGGCAGGAACAAGAAGTGAAATTTAAGATTTGTGATTGTTACGGGCCGGTGATAGGTTGGAAAAGAAATAACAGAAACATCTACCTGTGTTTTCTATCTCACACCAACTGTAACTAAGACATGCGACGTTTATGTACAAAAATGTTTGAACGGCCTAGCTCCTGTGTACTTCCAGAGCTTTTTTTACCTTGAGGTGTAGTATTCACAGCCTTAACACCCGGCGTAATAATTAGTCGCAGGTGTGAAGTGTAGGGTTGCCCTCGCACAAGATGCCTCGCAATTTGATTTATGCGCACGTTAGTTTTTTTTTATGTAAATAAAATTTTTCTTATTTTAATTTTATTTTTTTCTTCACTGTAATTATAAGTTATTATAGTCAAGAAACGTTGCAAATTGGTTTTCAAAATCCTCAGGAGAAAATCAATAAATTTACTTGTAATTTTATTCTATCCCGCGTTCTGGTAAGGCAGTGTTCACCTTGCGCTCTTATTGCGTAGCCCACAAATTGCTATGGAATTTTAACGTTCATGTGGCATAAAATAGACCCTTATCCAATCTCAACTACGCTTTTCATCTCAGCAACCTATTAATTCAAAAGATGAAGGATAAAAGACTTCTTGGAACTTATGGCCAGCTAACAAGTAGTGGCTCCTATAAGGTTCTTAAGTGACTTTTCTCAGTAATTTGTAACTAATCACTTCCCTACCCTGCGTGTAGCTAAATAGGCAAGGACTTTTCTTGGACGCCTATGTAACGGTATAGATCGGGTAACAGTCTTACAGCTGATGGCTTTAAACCCTATTTAGCTTGGGAGGTGGGGAGAACAAAGTGCCCGCGCTCAATTTGAACGCTAATAACTTTGTAATATGCAAGCAAAAGCCACCAAACTGTGTTACTTTCCCTAAAATTTATCTAGAAACAATTAGGTGTGACATGTCCTTGTTCATCCAATTTGTTGTTGCCATAGCAACCATATTTTGACAGGTGCTTTTTCACAATTTTAAGTTTTACTGTTCTAAATGAAAAAATTCTATTTCCACTTCGCTAACTTTTACATTTTTACACCATTTGAGTCTTCTTATGTTGTTTTTCAATGGCTACTGACCAATATTAATGGTTTCTTAAGGTTTTAGAAAAAGCAAGGAATTACGTCAGGTGACGTCATCAAATGTTGTTATTGGACCTCAAAGGAAACGTTTTGGGACACCTATATCACCCTCGAGATTTTCGTGTCAAGACTTTAATACTCTCGGAGTTGGATTCAATTTTTGTCCTCACAATTCTTAACCTCGGAAGTACAAGGGATGGGGGGTTGGGGGGGGGTGGAGGGGGTGCCAGCCCTTATAAGGTTTTTCTTGAATTTTCCTAATATGTTTCTTCATCAGCACCTGTCATTTTCAGTAGCTGTACGCATATCCCTTACACACATTTTGACCTGAGTTTGGTGAGAATCGTTTATTACGGTTACGAGATATGACGTCATAAGTAGCAGGTGGTCAAGCCATTTTTGAGTAAAAATGAGTGTTGTTAGGTGATAAAAGGTAAAGAAGCAAAGTGCTTAATTATGTCCTATTCTACTTGTCTAGCATTAAAAATGGCAATTTCCGCCTTTTTATGAGAACTTCTACAATACTAGATGGTGGCGTTACAGGCCCCCAGCAGCGCCACAACCCATAATATATAACTCATCTTGTAGAGCACATCACAGACTAAAGGCAAAATCTTTTCAAAACATGGTAACAGATAAGAAACCCAAGAGGGGTTCCATCACCCACTCCTCCCATTGTACCACGCTGGGGGTATGACTTTTCCCATGCCTCCAAGGATCACGCCTTCGCTCAAAAAAAGCTTCATGCTATATGTTACATTTTAAGATCATTTTGATCATTCATTTATTGGTTTGAATTACCTTTAGGCCAATTTTGGTGGTTTTCAGAGGTTTTGACAAAGACATGAAATCTTAGGTGACGGATTCAAGATGGCCGTCATTTTGGCAATAATGACGTATTACCCACATCATGTGACGTCATCAGGTCATGTTGCGAACTTCAAAAGAAAGATTTTTGGACGTGCTATCGAAGTTTCGTTGTCGTAGCTTAAACTTTCTTGGAGTTAAGAAAGCGGCATTTTGTGCCTCCTTTAAGCTCGGGAACAAAAAAAGCCCAAGCTGAATAGGATTAAGAGTGGACCCTGTAACCGTTAAAAGTGGAATTTTTAGCAACTTTTAACTGCTACTGCCGTTTATTTGAACAGATGATATTGAGTGGCGCGAAATAACTTGAAAATACCGTTCACCACTACAATGTACGTCAATAGTTAAAAAAAAAAAATTAAAGCCACTGACATTAAGACCCCATTTGGAACCTCTAGCTAATTAAGCGCAATGATATACAAAGATATCAATCAAGGATAAGTTAAAAACATTAAAAAAGTCAAATGAAAGCAGAGAAGTATGTAAAAAGATTCCTGCAGACCAGTAAATAGTTCAAAAGCTTGTCCTAACTTTGCGCTACAAATCAGACCGCGTGAAGGCTTGCACTACAAGTTTAGTGGGTGATACTCAATCATCATCATCTTGTTTATCATTCTTTTGTTCATCTTTTTACTTGAAGTAAAAGGTACACGTTCTTCGTAAATACTTTTACTACTAAATGCACTCCTCTGCAATATTTTATTTGAAGTTGTCCAGGAGCTACGCTCTCTTTCTTGTACGACAAAACGATGTTTGTCTCGGGTACTGTATAAAACTTCACCGTTTTGTGCATTGCTTTGGAAATGTTTCTAAGTAACAGAATAGCTCACAGGCAGTCAGTTGTATATTACACAATTAGTATTACTCGTGTTTACTATAATTCAACGATACATTGAGCCGTATATACAGTACCTGCAACCATACACCCTTACCGCCATTACCGCGAAAAGCGCCAAAGTAGAATAAATACATTTTCACAGCTCTAACTCCTCTTCCTTTTTTAGGACAAAGTTCAATTTTTGGTCAACTATTTCTGTTATACTAAAGTTTAACTTGATTGCATTAAACTTTACAATCTCTCAAGAAATTATTGTGAAACCACCTTCTGGAACTTCTAGCAAATAGGGAACTTTTGTAACATCGCCGCTTTTTTGACATTAGTAACTTGAAATCTCCATAAAAAAATAAGGGTTTATCTGATTCACTCCAAGTTTTCTTTGTTGCATCGGCAAAAGATAGCTTCAACTTCCCCTAAAATTATAGCGCGATTGACCGACTTAAATTGTCAAACTCATTTGTTCAAATTCGTGATGTAAAAAAACGGGCTTTTTCCGAATCGTGATTCTTTTCATGGACATGAAAAGTCAAACACATACACGGCAGATTTTTGTGAGCCAAAATAACTCAGATTTAAAGTGCTGTGGTAATTGAGAGAATCGTTTGGCGCATAAATGGTAAGGCAATAGCTACAATTTAGCACAGAAATGGATTTTATTGCTTTTAAACAAACAGTTACCACAACATAGGGCACTTTCGTAACCTCTCGAGGACACATCAGAGCCTAATACATGCAGATTTGTGTGATATTAACTGACTACTTGCATGCAGTGGGTTTACAGCAGTAAGTATTCCCATGATTTTATTTAGTTTTTTCTGCAAAGATCTAAGCATAGCTATCATCAAGAGAGACAAAAGTTACAAAAGTGCCAGACTTTTCTTCTGGAGAGAGAGAGAGAGAGAGAGAGAGAGAGAGAGAGAGAGAGAGAGAGAGGAAAGGGCACTTTTGTAACGAGAAAAGGGAACTATTGTAACGATTAATGGGGAACTTTTGTAACGACAGGGAACTTTGGTAACGGCAAGGAACTTTTGTAACGTAGAAACAGGGAACTTTAGTAACGAGTGTAGGGTCAGTGTCGCACAGTCACCTCTTTAATCACCTCTTTAATCAACTTAGCACAGTCACCTCTTTAATCAACCTAGAAAAATGGGGATTGTTCCAATATGAATTTCATATATTCATAATTTCATCTTCATCTTTCCCGGGTATATTACGAACCAATTTAATGACCAGCTCCCAGTTGGCTTGTTAGCTCAATTGGTTAGGGCGCTGCACCGGTATCGCAGAGGTCAGGGTTCGAATCCCGGCAAGCCTGTTTTTTTCAGGCTTTCTTTTCGCAACTGCATAAGTTGCGTTAATAAATGCGAGGATCTTCTTTACATTTATTTCTTCATTCTGCAGTTCAAATATATGAATTTCACATATTCATAATTTCATAGTCAAATCTCTTTGTTGATTTCGTCAAAATACATAGTTACAACCTTCTGTTAACGATTTCTTAACAAAACTAGCTGGATCACCTCCAGCATCCGTACAGAATTTAAGCGGCAAAATTCCACACGTCTGTCCGCACTATTTACCAACCATTTTTTTTTTAATTTTTGCCAAGCCTAAGCTGTCAAAAATATGACAAAATGTTTGTCCATGCAGGCAGAATTCATATACATAATACCTACTAAGGAGCTCTATCCCTTTTCCGGACAAAAAAATTCCAATCTTTTTCCAGCTTGGATAACCTGAAATGACTGGTATACTGCACTTAGTTGAATCTGCGACTACGACATCTCTTGGAACTCAACGAACACATAAACCCTCAATTTAAACTATATTTTAATCAATTTTTGGTTCTAAAAGCAAGATGCAATGAACGGTCATTTTACATAAGAAAAGAAACGTCTTGGTCCAAGAAATGTAGTGCTGTTGCACAAAAATCAAAAACTGAAAATAAGGAAAATTAAAAGGGTTTGGGTTGTTACAAGAATCTAAAGAACATCATATAATTAGTAAACATAAAGAACAAGCGAGCTGGTTTAGGTATCACTAGGTGACAGTGGATTCTGTGGAAGGGAGAAAGCCTTCTGACATGCCATGAAAAATAATACAACACTTAAGAAAAGGCAAGACCAAGAAGTGAAATTTAAGATTTGTGATTGTTACGGGCCGGTGTTAGGTTGGAAAAGAGATAACACAAACGTCTACCTGTGTTTTCTATCTCACACCAACTGTATCTAAGACATACCACGTTTATGTATAGAAATGTTTGAACGGTCTAGCTCCTGTGTACTTCCAGAGCTTGTTTACCTTGAGGTGTAGTATTCACAGCCTTAACACGTGGCGTAATAATTAGTCGCAGGTCCCAAGTGCAGGGTTGCCCTCGCACAAGATGCCTCGCAATTTGATTTATGCGCACGTTATTTTTTTTCCTTTTTTATGTAAATCATTCATAATTTTAATTTTTTTCTTCACTGTAATTATAAATTATTACTGTCAAGAAACGTTGCAAATTGGTTTTCAAAATCCTCAGGGGAAAATCAATAAATGTACTTGTAATTTTATTCTATCCCGCGTTTGGGTAAGGCAGTATTCACCTTGCGCTCTTATTGCATAGGCCCACAAATGGCTATGGAACTTCAACGTTCATGTGGCATAAAATAGACGTTTATCCAATCTCAACGACACTTTTCATCTCAGCAACCTATTAATTTAAAATATGAAGGATAAAAGACTTCTTGGAACTTATGGCCAGCTGACAAGTAGTGGCTCCTATAAGGTTCTTAAGTGACTTTCCTTAGTAATTTGTAACTAATCACTTCCCTACCCTGCGTGTAGCTAAATAGGCAAGGACTTTTCTTGGTCGCCTATGTAACGGTATAGACCGGGTAACAGTCTTACAGCTGATGGTTTTAAACCCTATTTAGCTTGGGAGGTGGGGAGAACAAAGTGCCCGCGCTCAATTTGAACGCTAATAACTTTGTAATATGCAAGCAAAAGCCACCAAACTGTGTTACTTTCCCTAAAATTTATCTAAAAAACAATTTCGTGTGACATGTCCCTGTTCAACCAATTTGGTGTTGCCATGGCAACCATATTTTGACAGGTGCTTTTTCACAATTTTAAGTTTTACTGCTCTGAATGAAAAATTTTATTTCCACTTCGCTAATTTTTACAGTTTTTACACCATTTGAGTCTTCTTATGTTGCTTTTCAATGTTTATTGTGAAATGTTAATGGTTTCTCAAGGTTTTGGAAAAAGCAAGAAATTACGGCAGGTGACGTCATCAAATGTTGTTATTGGACCTCAAAGGGAACGTTTTGGGACACCTATATCTCCCTCGACATTTTCTTGACAAGGCTTTAATACTCTCGGAGTTGGATTCAATTTTTGTCCTCACAATTCTTAACCTCGGACGTACAAGGGATGTACGTCCAGCCCCCATAAGGTTTTTCTTGAATTTTTCTAATATCATTCTTCATCAGCACCTGCCATTTTCAGTAGCTGTACGCATATCCCTTAGACACATTTTGACCTAAGTTTGGTGCGGGTTACGAGATATGACGTCATAAGTAGCAGGAGCAGGTGGTCAGGTCATTTTTGAGTAAAAATGCGGTTGTTAGGTGATAAAAGATAAAGAACTAAAGTGCTTAATTATGTCCTATTCTACTTGTCTAAAATTAAAAATGTCAATTTCCGCCTTTTTATGAGAACTTCTACAATACTAGATGGTGGCGTCACAGGCTCCCAGCAGCGCCACAACCCATAATATATACCTCATCTTGTAGAGCACATCACAGACTAAAGGCAAAATCTTTTCAAAAATTAAACATGGTAACATATAAAAAACCCAAGAGGGGTTCCATCACCCCCTCCTCCCATTGCACCACTCTGGGGGTATGACTTTTCCCGTGCTTCCGAGGGTCACGACTTCGCTCGAAAAAAGCTTCAGCTAAAGGGGGAGAAAAGGAAAATTTTAAACTTAATTGTGCTATATGTTACATTTTAAGATCATTTTGATCATTCATTTATTGGTTTGAATTACTTTTAGGCCAATTTTGGTGGTTTTCAGAGGTTTTGACAAAAACATGAAATCTTAGATGACAGATTCAAGATGGCCACCATTTTGGCAATAATGAAGTAATACCCACATCATGTAACGTCATCAGGGCATGTTGCGAACTTCAAAAGAAAGATTTCTGGACGTGCTACCGACGTTTCGTTGTCGTAGCTAAAACTTTCTTGGAGTTAAGAATGCGGCATTTTGTGCCTCCTCCAAGCTCGGGAACAAAAAAAGCCCAAGCTGAATAGGATTAAGAATGGACCCTGTAACAGTTAAAAATGGAATTTTTAGCAACTTTTAACTGTTACTGCCGTGTATTTGAACAGATGATATTGATTGGCGCGAAATAACTTGAAAATACCGTTCACCACTACAAAGTATATAAATAGTTAAAAAAAATTAAAGCCACTGACATTAAGACCCCATTTAGAATACAAAGATATCAGTCAAGGATAAGTTAAAAACATCAAAAAAGTCAAATGAAAGCAGAGAAGTATGTACAAAGTTTGCTGCAGACCAGTAAATAGTTCAAAAGGTTGTCCTAACTTTGTGCTACAAATCAGACCGCGTAAAGGCTTGAACTACAAGTTTAGTGGGTGATACTCAATCATCATCACCTTGTTTACCTTCACCTTTTTACTTGAAGTAAAAGGTACACGTTCTTCATAAATACTTCTGCTACTAAATGCACTCCTCTGCAATATTTTATTTGAAGTTGTCCCGGAGCTACGCCCTCTTCCTTGTGCGACTAAACGATGGTTGTCTCGGGTACTGTATAAAACTTCACCGTTTTATGCATTGCTTTGGAAATGTTTCTAAGCAACAGGATAGCTCACAGGCAGTCAGTTGTATATTACACAATTAGTATTACTCGTTTTTACTATAATTCAGCGATACATTGAGTCGCATATACAATTCCTGCAACCATACACCCTTACCGCCATTACCGCGAAAAGCGCCAAAGTAGAATAAATACATTTCCACAGCTCTAACTCTTCTTCCTTTTTTAGGACAAAGTTCAATTTTTGGTCAACTATTTCTGTCATACTAAAGTTTAATTTGGTTGCATTAAACTTCACAATCTCTCAAGAAATTATTGTGAAACCACCTTCTGGAACTTCTAGCAAATAGGGAACTTTTGTAACATCGCCGCTTTTTTGACATTAGTAACTTGAAATCTCCATAAAATAGTAAGGATTTATCCGATTCACTCCAAGTTTTCTTTGTTGCATTGGCAAAAGATAGCTTCAACTTCCCCTAAAATTATAGCGCGATTGACCGACTTAAATTGTCAAAATCATTTGTTCAAATTCGTGATGTAAAAAATGGGCTTTTTCCGAATCGTGATTCTTTTCATGGACATGAAAAGTCAAACACATACACGGCAGATTTTTGTGAGCCAAAATAACTCAGATTTAAAGTGCTGTGGTAATTGAGAGAATCGTTTGGCGCATAAATGGTAAGGCAATAGCTACAATTTAGCACAGAAATGGATTTTATTGCTTTTAAACAAACAGTTACCACAACATAGGGCACTTTCGTAACCTCTCGAGGACACATCAGAGCCTAATACATGCAGATTTGTGTGGTATTAACTGACTACTTGCATGCAGTGGGTTTACAGCAGTAGGTATTCTCATGATTTTATTTAGTTTTTTCTGCAAAGATCTAAGCAAAGCTATCATCAAGAGAGACAAAAGTTACAAAAGTGCCCGACTTTTCTTCTGGAGAGAGAGAGAGAGAGAGAGAGCGTTACCTATTTATTACTGATTTTCGAGGGAACTCAATTTCAGATCCATATTTCACGAGGCTTTATTTTTGCAAGTGCTATCTATTAAAAAAGCGAAAAACAAAAGACAAAAACAAAACAAAAACAAAACAAAACATAAATAAAGACTTTATCAAAGGTTGTGTTGCTTTAATTTCCAATACGTCCGCTTAATTTTAACGGTTTTTGCTACGATCATGACTTTTTTCTACTATCATGCGAAATTGAAGATCCCTCGAAAATAAGTATGAGTAATATTCTTTTCACCCCTTTAAAGGCACTTTGCTTTTTTTTCAAATTACGATGGGTTTCTTTCACTTTTGCATTTAAACCCTGAGTTATCGTTATTTCCATTTTTGTCTTTTTATCATTCTTTCTGTCATTTTGTCTTTCTAGTCAGGAGGAGGCTCTATTTCACGAAAATCACTCGTTCTTTCTTTAAACCTGTCTTCTTGCTTGTTTTGTGTAGGTTATTCTTCCGTCAGGTACAGTGGTAACACTCAAGCGCTACTACTGGGGAAATGATATAACAATGCAAGCCCCGCAATCAGACAAAACGAAGACAGAAGGCATGTGTGGAAATTATGACGGCGATCCGAATAATGACTTCAAAAATGGAAAAAAGACCTACACAGACCAAGATGCGTTTGGTGAAAGCTGGAGGTAAACGGAGGGTTAACGTTTATTTTAAAATTTACATCACGGCGGAGTTTTCCAAAGCAGGGCTAAGCTAACTAGCCATTTCCCCTTTTTGTTTAGAAAAGCAATTAGTAAGTAAATGCGGGTATGTTCAACGTAGACAATTAAATGGCAATAAACGTAACATAGCCTCCACTTTGATTTTAGTGACTTGTTTGACAGTTAGATCTACGAAGCAGAGCCCAGCTTTGCTGGTTCAAAGCAAACAAACAAATGAAAACTGTTAACTCAGGTTCTTGAATTTATATGCACCATGCTATAGCTGAGACGTGCTTTTGCTGTAGAGGGGCGATGGAAAGAACAATTTGAAAAGAAACGTCTGTTTTTGTCAAAGGGAAATCAAACATTCGAAATATGATTGTCAGTGATTTTTCTTTAACTGACACTATTTACAATTTGTGCATTGACAACTCTTTTTTCTCTTTTGTTAACAGGGTGGACAAATCAAAAAGTCTTTTTCACATAGTGCCTCCATGCGTTGCGAAAACATGTGAGAGCTCTGAGCTGGACATGGATCGCTGTAAATGTACTAAAACGGGCGGATCGATGTCAATTAAATGCAATCTCAAACTGATGCAGTTTAATGGTATTGGGAATCAAGGATTTCAAGACAATACTGACCGATTTCAAACTTCTAATCGAAAGAAACGCGACCTTGTTTACAGTGACGACATTATTTACCTTTACGATGATCATGAACCAGAACAAAACATTTATCTGACGAGAAAGAAACGCGCGGTGGCTGTGAAAATGTCACTTGAAAATGCAACTGAATATTGCAGGCAAATCATTCTGAACACAGCCGCCGCAAAAGCCTGTCTTGAAATAACTGGAGTGAACGCCAGCAGTGCCATTCAGTCCTGTGCAGCTGATTTACAAGTAAGGAGCTTACTTTAACTCTAGTTTCTCTGTCACCTCCTTTGGTTTTTAAATATCTTATGATACTATAACAGTTATCAATTTGAGCAGTCTTGTCACTATTCTAAAGCTGGTTTGCTCATTATATACTCGCGCAAGCTATGATGTTCACACATACATTGTACAGTGAGAAAAAGCACATGATGTGTGATGTGTGCGGCGTCTGTTTTGCAGGCATTGCATGAGCCGATCATCTTTGGTTGTGGTGATAAGTGCTGTTGCTGTACCTGCTCAGTTTATTTATTAAACTTCGAACGGTTCTAGTGTTATTCGATTCTAAACGCTGTTTGATATGTTTTAAACAGGTAGCGTATCGTCGTAAGGGGTCGTTCTTTCGAGAGAACTTTAGGGAAAAATGCGTATAGACTAAAAAGAAAAAAGCATGATTCCCAGCGTACCTTGGGCAGGTTTATACTGTAATTAAGACGAATTACATTCGGTGAAAGTAAAGAATATGCGTGTTTTAGCTAAGGTTCAGTTTGTTACATGAGCTAACTGTTCTTGTCGATTTCTCTTGTCTTAGATGTCTTAGATTTCTCATTACTCAATTTCGCTGTAAGGAAGCTAAGCTAATTTCCAAATTATCATGTTTAGTTCTAGCTTTGAATAGTTATTGAAAATTAGTATAGATTATAGTATATATCTTTCGTTACAAATTAGTATTAGTCATCTGATTCTTTTTAATTTGCATAATTGTAAGAGCACTAGCTGAGACTCTGTTTAAGTGCTCCTAAAACTGAAATATTATTATATTATTATTATTGTCATCAGTAATCTGTGCACTGCCGTTTTCATTTTGAAGATTAGCGGAGCAATTGCTTGAAAGTAACGGCTGTAAACATACT
>CAXHKT010000278.1:0-7500 GCA_964017195.1 Siderastrea radians | reverse complement strand
TATTATATGGCATCATTTTTCGTACGAAACAACACTTCTGGTAGTTCATTCAAGTCAATTTCCGGCGCGATGTCAAGGAAAGAAGCCAGCGATTTTAACTGGCTTTCGAATCAGTTTGATGATCGTTGCTGTCGATCGGCGAAAACTTGCGTGGCTCTTGAATGAAAACCGCTCTGCGTTTAATATATGTGTCAGTTTTTCGTCATCCTCTACAACACAAGATAGTTTTATTTGAAACTACGTCTTCGTTATGGGCGGAGACAATTCGGGGAAAAGAAGAATAATGAAAAGGCCGCGATAAAATCTCAGAAACGTGCTTCTCAAACTGGAAATTGTGGCAGCGTGTTAGTCCGTAATGTGAACGAAGGAACCCTCGAACTTAAAAAAAAGGCCCTGGAAATTATCTCTCCATCGAATACTGCAAGTTGTTTGCTTCAGTGGCTTTATGGAGAACTTTGTGGATGCTGAGAGCAAATTTTCGTCGCACCTAACAAAGTTGTTTTTAGCGCGAACCACAGCAAGAGCGGACTTGTGAACAAGCTAAAACTATTTTCAAGGATGTCCACTACAAGAGCAAAAATCTCGCTGAGGAATTAAGGTACACGGTTAGTTTAATACATGTACGTGTAGCTTTAATGTTCTTGTGGAAAGCGCTGACCGAAGCGATGGCCAATATTAAACTAGACAAGAACATGATCGTTTCCTTTCGATTTACAGTTGCTGATGAAAGCCGTTTGCTAGTTGTTTTGCAGTTTTCAGTTTTTTTGGCCGAGAGGTTTTCTTGTGAGAAACGTACTCTTTTGTTAATGCTGAATTTTAATGATTATTGTTTAAGTGTTGGCCGATCGCGATTTACGCGGCTCTTTACAGTTTACAGTCTAATAGCCGCACAAAAAAACAATAAACACACAGTCACTGAAGAACGTTCGCCATGCTTTCGATTCACTGCTGGCGCGTGTTTTGCTTATATCAAAAAGTTGGTAAAGTTAATTGAAGAGCGCTCTTTCTAAACAGGCGTATTTACTTCGTTCATCCCGGTTTTGTACCAGCTCCAAACCTTTCCGGTTTTTTTTTCTTCTTTCGTTTTCGGAGATTGAATTTGACGCGAGCGTGAGCGCGAAAAAAAAAATATCCAAAGAGGACCGTTTCCATAGTAATGGTTCGTACTGTAGAATCCCGGCCAAAAACTTACCAATCAGAATACTCGATTTAGACTGGAGAATTGCTTGCCATATAATAGATTTAATAATTCAATAATTCAATTTTGTATCGACTGAGTTGATACAAGGTGAATTGGCCACCGAGAAGACCTTTCTAGCCTTAGCCGTTCGTCAGAGCAATTCCCTGGATATAGTTAGCGTCCCTAATCTATTCCTTTTTACAGGTTTTAAACGTTTTAAACTAACGCAATTAGGTTTTCAACAGGTCTCTCCGGGCAAATGGATTCCATCAAACAAAACCAAGACGCTCAATGGGAGTAAAACCGACTTGTTTGCTATTGAATGCCATCTCCCCAAGCCTCCAATCAACCTTGGTAATTTCGATGAAGAAGGGAGTCCAGCAGCAGGATATATTATATCTGTTTCCAATGACAAAGTCCATGAAAGTGTGGAAGCGCTGAAATTAATCACCTTTGACTCGGTTTGCCAGGATTGTAACATATCGCATGGTTGTTCTCTTAAGGTAATGTGCACTGGAATTTTGCCACAGTGGCTAGAAAGTGAATGTAATGGTGAAATTGGAATACATTTGAGTGTTCACAAGTCACTTTTCGATGTGAGGTTATGCAGCATTTGTTAATTATCCCCAGCTTCACATTATCAATTGTGTCGGAACAATAATGGTATATTGCTAGCAAGACCGCGGTTCAAAAGGAAAAAGACTATGCAAGGGGGATCGCTCGTTTATACTAGCTGCCCCAGTCTTGTAGAACAGCCTTTCTTTGTCAGTAAGACAAGCAAAGAACATTGACGATTTTAAGCGTTCAGTCAAGTATTATTTATTTTCTAAGGCCTTTTGTTTAGATTTTATGTACAAGGATATAAATTAGATTATAGATTAGTTGGTAGTTTTATTATCTATTTGAAATTTGCAATAATACATTATATTAAGGTGGCTCGAAAGGGTTTTTAAATGTCATAAACCTTTTTAAACGAGGAATGATTGCAAGGAAGTATTTCTGAGCACATGGGCAATCTATGAATATCTTGATAACTCTTTTTTCGGGCAATACTTTAAGGCTGGTTGTGACGTCATAGCCGTTACCATGACAACCCTAAAGGTCCACAAAAAGAACCCCCGAATTTTAGTTTTCGTCGATTATCCGAGAAACTAAGTCGGTGACCTACCCTTTTTATTACATTTTTAGAGAGCTCCCTAAATTATTTGACTTCTCTGACGGTATGGCAAAAATTATTCAGTAGAACTTGAGTTATATCGAAAAAGCCATTTTATGAATTACAAAAAATTCCACTGAATAACTTTCTTCCAAAATATTCTATTTGAATTGGTACGCTTAAAGCTACATGCATGCAAAAAATCAGGATGGGTCACCGAGCAAAATTTCGAGATAAAAACAAATGTTTCGTGCAAGTTTTATTTCCGGTTTTCGCGATTTAACTGAGGCATTTAACTTCCGGTATTTTGCGCGCCCGACTTATCAATAGAAATTTGGATTCACTCAGCTGACACGTACATTCTTGCTATGTCATGTGTAGGCTACGCGCGCGCGCGGCCAAAAACCCTTTCGAGCCTCCTTAAGGTGATTCCATTCAGTTGCATTGCGCATCCTTTCTGTGCGTTATTTTTTGCGTGATTAACGGGCGCACGAGCGCGCGCAGGTTCGGAACTTGGTAGGTTTTCTATGAAAACTGAGCTGTTCAGAGAAATGAATTGTCTTTTTCTCCAAAACGAACTCGGTGACTCCACTTTTTTACTCCATCTATTTGAAGAAAATACAACTCTGCATGATTATCCAAAATTCAAGAATTTTTTATTATTCAATTTTCAAATATTCCGATTAACTCGCTATTACAATCTGATTTTAGGCATTTCACTGGAAGCGTGCAGATGCTCGATTTGCCTATTATTTTATTAATTTCATTTTAAAGGCAATTTTAAGGCGTTATACTGTAACATTGTTTTGCCATCACAAGAATAAGGCTTATACTTCATTGCTAGTGATAACTTTGTTAAAGTAGTGGGTGTCTCTGGTACAAGGATAGGTTTTTTATTATTGCTGTCGATAGCTAGCAAGGCACCTATATACTACAGCCCTGTAGCGTGAAATCAGATACGGTGACCCCCTCTTTTTATTTTATTTTTTCAATGTACTAGATAGAAATTAATGACTGTGCAAAGTTTCAACAAATTCTCATTGCAACTTCTTTTTCGATGGAATCACCTTAAGTGTAATGCGCCTTTGTTAATTTTTATAGAAAAAGCGCAATATAAGTAACAAATATTATTATTATTATTATTATTATTATTATTATTATTATTATTAAAAGTCACGACAAAGATAGACAAATTTGGACAACTCTTCGAAAATGGCCAATGATGTGTCAAATTTAACAAATGGTAACCAGGAACCAACAAATTATTCAGTGACAAGGGATCCTTTTTACGTATAGTTAAGTAAATCATGTATTTATGTGCATGTAGCATATGCCTGATCTAAATCCACTAAACCTTGAAAAGCTAGTCCCAGAATTTCCGTTGTTCCGTTGTGACGTGTTATGGGCATTTGCTTATTTTTTTCTCCATTTGTGCTTGAATGAAGCTGATATTCATGTCGTCATCTATGTTCGTCTGATTGCAGGACGGTTCTTGTTTGATCAAAACCCATTGTTTCGCCGAGGGTGATCCGAGTCCCAAAGACTGGTGTCTGCAATGTAATACATCAGTTTCCCAGTTTTCCTGGACGAGAAGAATAAGTAAGTAAAACCTAGTATTATGTGTTGTTTTACTGATTGTTTTACGCGCTTCGATATTTAAGACACATTTAGGAGTAAATGTATTTTGTTTCTAACCTACAAAGGTAATCTAAATCGATATAATAACACTAAATTGGACTAGAAATGTAAAATATACTTCAGCAAAGTTACACAAATATGGTTACGCGCAATTCGATGAATAACGACATGCAATACCAAATTCTTTCCAGGAAAATAAGGAAAAGTTAAACGTTTTGCTGACTCTACTTGCAAATCCCTTGCAGCATGCTCTCACCCCCTTCCGAATAGGATTAACGACAATAGATATCATTTCTTATTCGATTATTTTCATATAGTATTATCCAAGATAGAGTCTTATTTGTTGATGTCTAAATTTCATATCTGTATCTGTGCTTTTCATCATAGTTAATCTTCCTCCAAACATTACTACACCAAGCCAAAGATTCGTTCTTCTTCAAAGTAGATCTTCAGTTACAATTAGAAGGAGAAGATCCTGAAGCCAGGCCTTTCATAATATCTTTGATGAGTGGAAGTCCAGCACAAGCAAAATTAACGAACAGGGGCGTTCTTTTGTGGAAGCCTGAGTCAACGAGGAAAGAAAAGTTTTACTTTAAAGCCACTGATGAATGTAACGCTTCATCTATATTCGAAATGACCATAGAAATAATAACCTGTCCTTGTACAGACAAAGGAACCTGCAAACCGGATCCTAACCATCCACGGGGCTCAGGCATGTACTACTGCGAGTGTCAGCCTGGCTACGAAGGACAGAGATGTGAAAAAGAGATCGATGAGTGCCACTCCAATCCTTGCATTCACGGTGAGCTTGAAAGACCCTTGTTGCACTTACACATTTATTTTAAATTTATTTTTGGAATGTAGACAACTGAAATACAGTTTGCTGTCTGCTGTCTGCTGTCTGGAAATAATGTCCGATTTTCACACTTTCTCAGAACATTGGAAACGTACCTCACGGCGTTTCTAAAATGGCGGCGGAAAACTAAAAAAAGCGAGTTCTTTATCAAGAAGTGGTAACATCAAAATAGCTAGTTCGATGATAAGATAAATAGGGCTAACACATTTTAAAAGGTACACAGAAAAAGGAAGATCTGACATTGACTGATCTGCCTTTGAGCTCATGCTGTGTTCAGTAAACAACAACCTAAGCTTAAAATAGCTGATTTCAGTTAGAAAAATTACATACTAGCTACCATACTGGAACGTCACTTGCATTCTGCATCTCTCAATACTAGATAATTGCTTGTTATGAACATATAGTTAGGAAAATCGTGCTTAGCTGCAACCCACTGATTCGATAAGCACACTGAGGCTTGCCATAGCCATCGTTCTACAATACCAGTGGAAAAAGAAATCTCTGGCTGCTCGTTTAGTGAGGTAGGCAGTCACCCATGAAAACTTTACTGCTCTTTTGTTCTTGCTTTGACGTGGCAAGGAAGTCGCTCTGCATGTTGTGGAAGACCTCATATTCTCTCTCTTTTAAACAAAAGAACCAAATCTGAGCAGATAAATCTTTTATCTAGTGTCAATCTGTGCTTTTTCTAATTTACGCTTTCGTGAGCTCATTAAAATACGTGTTCAACGTTAATGTAAAATTAATGTAACAAATAAACTGGCCGCTTTTTCGTCCCTAAAGGATAGGTAAAAAGTAAAGTCGCCACAGGACTCCCACACACCTGGAGCTTATCCTCGGTTTCTCAAATAAGAGGATTGTTACCCAACCCTGGATAGGATGCTAGTTCATGCATCCCAGGGTTACCCCCAACAGTATGTTGATACACCTGGGTGGGGAGAGACAATATAAAGCAGAATTTCTTGTCTAGGGAAACAACACGATGGCAGGAAACATAGACTGCGAGTAGTCAGAAGAAAAACACACGCGTCGCATCTGTTCAAAATTTCGCGCGCGCGCGTGTGTACTTCGCTCCCCCCGCAACCGCCATCGCCAAAATTAGAGACTACTCGCAGTCTACAGGAAACAGGCCTCCAACCACCGACCGTCAGATCTAAAGTCCAGCGTACTAACCTCTACGCAGTCGCGCCCGCACGTTCATTTTTAAAACATCAGGGAAAATTTTGTCCATGATTTGATACTTGCGACAGCGATGCTATTGGGAGAGACCTATTCTCTTCCACGTCAAGAAAACAACAAAAGCAATTTATGAGCCAAAAAGAACAGGATTTCAGGGTTCGAAGTTTGGAAAACTGAAATGCTACTGTTCAACAGGTTTGAAGACAACTTTATACATAACTGCTGGTCATTGTTCTTTATTGATCAATCACAATAGCATCCATGCAAATAAATAATAAAACTCCACTAAGTTTTTTTTTTTCAACGCTACTAATGGTCTGTTTCTTTCTATAGGGACGTGCCTTGATGCGGTAAATAATTACACCTGCCAATGCCAGCCTGGTTACGTGGGCTACAACTGCAGCATAGAAGTCGATGAGTGCCAGTCTTCCCCATGCATTTATGGTGAATATAAAAGCTATTCGCTTTATCAAGCATTTCGTATTTTTTCTACCTTATGCATTATTTAAGCAATATACCACATATTTCTATGGTTTATTGGCTCAGTAATCCACGCGGAATAATGGAAGAACACGAGAAGAGATTTTAAGTCCCGAGCCGAAGGCGAGTGATTTACAAGCTTTTCGAGTGCTATTCCAACATCCCAACTGATTTATTGAGCCAATAAACCATTGAAATATGTGGTATATTGCTTTTATATCATAACTACATTTTCCATGTGGTTAACTGGTATAATAACCAATAGGTATTGACCACAGCGCGCGCATTATTTTCAGTTATTGTATAATGCTATATAGAGTGAAACCCTACGTGCGCTCTAATTGGCTAAAAAATACCTTGTCAAAGCACGTTAGTACAGAAGCACAGAAAAGCGTCGCGTGCTTTACTACTTCCGAGGTGATTATGGCAAGAGAACATTAAAACGCTATTTCAAGAAAATGTTTGCAAACAGTTTACGGTAGAATTTCTAGAAAAATAAAGAAATGATTTGTTGGAGGTATATTGGAGAACACTTCTGACTTTTGCTTTCTACATTTCTCTTATGTTCTCAAATGCCCATCCTGTTTTGTGATAATATAATGTATGATATCGTCTTCTTTATTTCCCGTTGCCATCCAAGCAGTTGTAAAATAAGACATTTTAGAAAAAATTCCACCCTCTGGAAGTAAGCGAACAAGCGATCCCATTCAGTTCAGTTGTCTGTCTGGAACAATCAATCATAGGCAAATCCTGGAAATTAAGTTATTCGCTAAAGATTGTTTAACCAAACAAGAAACTCGGTGTATGAGCTATTAATAGCTATTTTGATGGTTTTATTTCATTGACAATTGTTTTTTTTTGTTTTGTTTTTTGTTTTAGGAAATTGCACTGATATGGTTAATGGTTTTAGCTGCACTTGTCAACCGGGTTTCACTGGCCTTCGTTGCGAAGAAAACATAATTTCTCATACCCCAATGAAGACAGTGTTGCCGAAACGTCGGCAGTACACTTTCA
>CAXHKT010000276.1:104200-194200 GCA_964017195.1 Siderastrea radians | reverse complement strand
TTGGTTCTCATGTGACAGTTGACGGGACAATTGACACGAAACCATTTGGGGGCGTTCGAAAAATTGCCTGCGGTCAGCAGCAGGCATTTCCTTTCCTTCCTGGCCCCTGCCCCCTGCTTCTAATCTTTTTGCTCCTTTTCGCCCCCTGATCTCGCGCATCCCGCTTGGTTCACGCTTATCAGGGGGAACTATTGAAGGTAACAACTCGGAGCAACAGCTTGAGGTAGCAACTTGGGGTAACCACATGGGGCAGCAGCTAGGGGTAGTTGCTTGGGGTAATGACTTGCATAATTAATCCAGGTAATGACTTGAGGTAGCGGGTCGGGGTAACCACTTGTGGTAGCAGCTTGGGTGATGACTCAGGGTAACCACTTGGGGTGATGACTCGGTGTAGTGGTTAGGGATAGCAGCTTGGGGAACCACTAGGGGTAGCAACTTAAGGTAGCAGCTAAAGGTAATGACTTGCTGGTAATGACTCGGAGTAACCACTTAAGGTAACGCCTCATAATTATTGTACAATGATCACTTTTGGCGTACTCCCATTGGTCGAAATCGATAACCTGACGCGATAGTGTCTCTCCTCAGTGGGCGCCTATTAGCGCATACTACCCGTTTTACGTAATCTTTGTCCAACAGTTAGCGTTGTACAATAGAACCAAAACAGTCGTGCTTTCTCAGGCCCTATATGTGATAGATTCCCTCCAAAATTTGATGTTCAAACTTTATATAAGACCTGGAACTACGTTTTTGGGCAGATATTTGTTATGAACATCAAATGTTCTCGCCAACCTATCACACGATAGTGCCTTCGACAGAAGAACTCTATTGTTTAATTACTTCTATAACGCTATTCCCAAAAATAATTGTCGAATAGCGCTTTACTCAGGGTAACGACTCGGGGTAGCGGCTCGTGTCAACCACTCGGGGTAGCAGCTAAGATGTCATAACTCGGGGTAACCAATCAGGAGATCACCGAGGGCGGAGAAGGTTAAGGAATTAACTCCATTCTGTGTTCTAGTCCACCGACTAACAGGAATTCGATCTGCGAGACAGTTACATATCACACATGGAGAAGCAAAGAGGGAGGGTAGATAATATATCCGATCGACTTGGATTCGAGTTGACTCGATCGTTCCGTCTGTGTTGAAGTCGACCCGCCCGACGGGAGGTCGATTTACGAGACAAAGAAGGCCAAATTGGCTTGTACATTTGTTTCTTTCCTAACAGTGTGCATAGATTTTAATGACAGTGAAGGGAAGCGATTTTCCCTACTTGGCTTCGTAATTCAAAATTTTTGGCCCTTACATTGATTGTAGTCATGAAAGTTAGACTGTTATCCTTCTTTTGCTTTCTTTGTTTCAATACTAAAGCACGCGCACTTTGATTAAAACTTTCGTGCGGTTAAGGTGGTTTTAATTGTCTCAATGTTTTACAAAAGGTCTCGAACAAGCAATTCAAGGTGGTAAGAAAAAATCGGAGGCTAATTTCTTTCGTTAAGCTAAAAAATGTGTTTGCATATAAATGCAAGGCGCACGTGCATACAAGTGCAGCGTTTCAAAAACCGCAGATTAGTAAGGGATGTGACTCTTCAATTTCATTCTTTACTCTTTCTCTGCAAAAGGTAGCATAAAATTATTCCCCTTGCTTGAGTTTTCAACATTTTGAACTCGGAGCGGAGGTACCTGCTAAATCATAAAATCATAACCACTATCAGGGCTGTTGAAAGAAGTCAAGTTTTTGGTAAGTTTCCTGTTATGCAATCAACTTAGCTAAATATTCCATCTTTCTCATTTCTTTTCCGAGCTTAAGTGGCATTCTCACTAAAAGCGGTCCACTCGATTTCGCGACCAAAAATAGTTTTCCTTTATTTTTGTATGTGAAAAGGGTTTGGTACACATGTATCAAAACCACTTAATTTATCTTTTAATTCTTTATTTTTGCTTTGCTACAAGCCAAAACCCAGTTTTGCCCGCAACGGGGTTTCCGCCGGTGATCGAAAGGCTGAAATTTATGGATTTTGAGAGGCGCGCTACGGCCAATTAAATGCAGCTAACGAAATTTTGTTTTAACCTACCATCTAAGGCAGACCGACCAAGATCACAGGCAAAATGTGGAAAAAGTTAATAAATGTTTGAGCACGTCAGGTAAAGTTAAAGACAACCTACTCTGAAGCCTGTAATGAGATCCCAAAAATGGGCCAAGTACAAGAAACAATTTCGTATCGTTTGTGGCCTAAATTGGGTTAAAAAACAACATCACAGCAAAGTTCTTACCTTATTTAATCAATTTGTAAGCTCAAACGTGCGGGTATCTCCCTGGATCACAAGCAAAAACAGGTAAGAACTCCACCATTGACAGCGTATTAACGTAAATATCGCTCGTGACAAAGGTCACTTACATAACCCTAAAACTTGTAAAAATACATTTTTCGGGGATCCTAACCGTTGCTGTCCACCAAAATAAATGTTTATAGCTTCTTTTAATGCTCGTACATCCAATATTGATCCAGAACAGGATGAAAGTTGCGTTTATAAGTTGATAAATATACATGGAGGGGGACGCTCGACAAAGTAAACAACGTCGGGTATCGTAGTTGATCCAAATTTCTGCTCCGGTAAGGAATACAAAACATTTTCAAGATCCCTAGAAAAAAGAAAAGAAGTTGTGTAGTTGAACTATAACAATGAATTTAGACTGTTCAACACCTCCTGCAACTTGGACGCGGTCGAGGCAGAAAAATATAATTTGAAAAGTTGCAACGAAAATCGTGCTAGTTGTCCAGACTCACCTGGGAAGCCCGCCAGAAGGTGAAATGAAACTATTTTCGACTAAGTCGCCTGCGTTTCCGTTTTAGCCTTGGGTCTAGTCGTTCGGTAATGGACTATATGAATCTTCATTTGAGTATAAAGAGAACTTGTGAAGCTCGCAGTCAGTTAGAATTACTCATCTCAGAAGACTTGGGACGACCCCGACGTTTGCTTACGTCACAATTTGTCACACAATCTTATCAATGTCGCGCGACTAACTTAGTAGCAGGCGAAAGGAGAAATAAATTAAAAACTGAATCCTTTGCGCCTTAGGCCCATGCTCTTTATGATAATTTATGGAAAATGGTGAACAGGTTTCATCTAGCAAGTGAGAAAAAAAGTGCGAGAGTGACGGGGCGCATTGGCGTTCACCGAAAAGAGGATATTACACGGCGGCGCGAAGATAAGAATTTTATTTTCCAGTGGTAAAATATTGTCTTTTACCACGAGAAAATAAAATTCATATATTCAAGGCACCATGCAGTGCCGTAGCCAGACTTTCACAACAGATGAGGGAAGTGTCCCGAGAGCCAAAGGCGAGAGCTTCTTAGGGCCGGGTCTGGGGGCATGCCCCGGGAACATTTTTAAATCTAATTCCTCTGAAATCGTATTTTCAGCATTTTTTCAATGGATTTTTCATCAAAATTCAAACTCGTACAAGCGTAAAACGGCCGGATCTTTTAGTCTCTAATTAATACTTTCGTCTTTTATAAGCCATTATCCTGCCTGTTGTCGTAGCAATGTGCACGGGATTGAGTCACACAGCCACAATCTCGGCCAACCACTTGAGTCAGTTCAAAGCCTTTTTGGCACACCTAACTTGGGTTAATCTTTTATCTAACTGTTTATCATATTGTGGTTTAACTTCTTGACCAAACAGATCTTCTAAACCAAAATCAGGCACTTCATCATCAATATCAATTCCATAATCTGGAACAGGTCCCTTTTTCTTTGGTAATCTTCTCAATGGCATTTTTGGAGCTGCGATTTCCCTTAACCCGGATGTGATAGGCTTGAAAAGTTTCTCTGCTTGAACCTCACCTATTTGATCAGATATCCTTTTTTGTTTTATGGTCTCTCTTACAGCGTTTATTTTTTTACCTAGCTCAGATCGTCTCTCAGCTAATTCTTTCCATTTAAGTAAACTCATTATATCATTTGTTTACATAAAAGTTTCGTTTTTTTGTTTGTAAAAATTAGGATTATCATATATAAAAACGCTTGCATAGCGAGTCGCATAGCGTGATATGATGAGTCACTAATCAAAAGTTTATGTAATGTATTATCATATGAAGATTTACAATTATGACATTAAAGATTCTGAAAATAACAATTTCGTTCAATTACACGATTTCATGCCTGACAGAACCTTCCGATTGCTTCTCGCATCTCCAAGTGGAGGAGGAAAAACCAACCTTCTACTTGATATGATCTACAGGTTATTGTTCTTTGACAAGATATACCTTTACGCTCGCAATCTACAGCAAAGCAAATATAAGCACCTGTTGAAATCTTTCGAACCAATATCAAAAGAGGTCAGTTATGATGTGATAGAAGCGAGTAACAATGATATAATCCCTTTGACAGATTTGTGTGATGAAGGTCAAAAACTGGTGATCTTCGATGATTATTTGAATACAGGAAAGAAAAACGACGAAAGGATAAGAGATTATTTCACTAATAGCAGAAACAAAAACTGCTCTTGTATCTATTTGTCACAAAGTTATTATGGGACAGATAAGACAATCCGTTTGAACTGTTCACATTTTTGTGTTTTTGATTTTCCTTCTAGTAACGAGCAATCGATGATTTGTCGAGAACTGAACATAAATAAATCAGATTATCAAAAAGCTACTAAGGATCCATATAGTTTTTTGTATGTTGATAAGGTCAAAAAAATGTAGCCAAAAATTTTGAAAAAATCTAAACTAATATTATATGAGTTATGCTAATGGTATCCTTAATCATGATGCTTCTCAAGGACAAGGTCAGATAGGCCCTAGAGGGTTGCCTGGGTTACCTGGTCCTAAAGGCGATAAAGGTGATAAAGGTGATAAAGGCGATAAGGGTTCAAAAGGTGATAAAGGGCCACAAGGACCCCAGGGCCTAAAAGGCGACAAAGGCGACAAAGGTGATCGTGGACCTCAGGGTAGTGCCAGCGGTTCTGCTAATATTGACATGCAAAATAACTACGATATTTTGCGATTAAAAAGCAACCCTTATCCTGTCCACGGTGATCTGACAAAGGTAATAAACTATCAGGACACGAGAAATATCTTTCTTTCAAAAAAGGAAGGCGGAAAAATGGAAGCAAGCATTGATATGAACAATAATACAATCTACAACGTAAAAGACCCAGTACAGGCAGATCAAGCCACAAACAAAAAGTATGTCGATAATCAGCTTGTGAAAAAATTGGATAAAGAAGCTGATATTGATATGAAAAATAATTCGATTATCAATCTTGATCTTCCATCAAACCAAAGAGACGCCGCATGTGTCGAGTTTGTTAACAACAGAATTGATGACATGACACAAAAAAAGTTTCTCAAAGTTGATGGCACTAACAATATGACTGGAAACTTGAATTTAAATAACAATAAAATTATTAACTTACAAACCGATTACAAAGATTCGAAATCCGCAGTTAATGTTGATTTTATGCAAAATGAAATGACATCTATGAGAGATCTTGTCAGTGAAAAAATTCATGAATCCCATATCACTACCTCGGGACAAAAAAGGGACGCCTTCACATACTTGATGGAAGACACTGATGAATCTTCGAGTGAAAACAATATCGAGGTTTTGGGTATTAGAGATTTTTCCGAGTCTCCACATCAAATAAATAAAAAAGCTTACTCTCTCAAACTCCTGTTTGAAAAGGGCTCACCCAACCAGTACCGGTCACGCCTCGGTTTTAACCTATATAAACTTCCGATTGGTTACTATACTATGGTCGTTGAATGGTTTCCTCCAGAAATGAATGAGATAAGTGTTACACCACAAGGCACTACGATTTCAATTTCTAATCATGCAACCAAAACATTCGAGAAGTACACCAAAACAGTTATCAATTTTCACAGGTGGGGTAGCTCACCTTCACAATTCCTATATCTCGATCTGCACGGTACAGTTAGTAGTCCATCATTTTTAACAATTGGTCATCTAATTGTTTATGGTGTTAAAGAAACAATTTCAAACGTTGATCCAAGTGTCTATGACACTGTTTTTGTTATTGAAAATGGACAAATGGTAATGCAAACAGACCTGTCTTTAAACGGGCATCGTTTGCGTGGTTCCGTTCATTACATAAATGGGATTTTGAATACAAAAAATGGGAACACATTTTTATTAAACGGTTGTGACAAAACAATCATTCCAAATCATAGCCACATATTAACTATAACAGTTCTCTATTTCAAAGTCAAAAGACGATATACGCCTATTTCTTTAAAAGTAAAACACAGTGACCATTTAACTCAATCAATCACTTACACTTCAACCAAAGCAACTCGATCACAAACAATAATCATTAATTTAGTACTAGTATTCGGTCATTTGGGTATTGAACTGGGTTCAGTTGTAAAAAAATGAAGAACTCTTACTGTTGATTGAATATAGAGTGCCATAAAGAAAAATATAACCACACTGATACAATCAAGTATACATACAGCATTGAATAAATTCAAAGTTGAATCACATAAAGCTATAATAGAATTCAGATACGAGCAAATTCGTGGACGAATCGGTCGGAAGGCTCTCACAATACCGAAGACAAATCATAAGTGGATAAAATTACTTGATGCTTCAGAAATCGATGGAGTGACTACATTACAAGACATAGTCATACAAAATGTATATATCCGTCGCAATGACAGATACCATCATGCGAAATCAGATCTAGTCAGTAACAGTTTCGACCAGCTGTATTATTCGAAAAATAGATTTCAAAGAATATCACTGTTATTTTAATAACCATCCTTCAAATTGGTCGATGGAATGCTTTTTAGAATATATTGTTATCCCAAAAGAAAAAGCGTCGAGGATTCCAATGAAGAAGATAATGAATTATCTAACTTATATATATGAGAACAGCTATTTTAATTAATGAAATTCTCGAAAGCATAGAAAGATTGATCAAAAACATCAGAACATTATACTCAAATATCAAGTAGTCATTAAAGATGAAAAAAATGTAACATTAATATATAGAATGACTCATAGTCGTTAAAATATTTTCGATTGGAGCCACATATCAACTGAATTAACTAAAGATCAGATAGAAGAACTAAATGCCTATTATCATACTTATCATCGTAAATGTTGGGCTTATAAGCAAGCTGCAAAACGTTTCAAAAATTTGAAATTACTCGATGATTCTTTGTCAATTATTTTCGCATCAGGAGGTATTGCTACTGCAATAGCTACGAGTGGTGTGTCTCTTGTTGCAATCTCTTCAGTATCATTACTTATTCAATCATGGATGAAACATAAAGACCTTGATCTTAAAATACAAAATTGCATATATGCTTATCAAAGCTATCAACATTTACTGAATGCTATTAAAGATACTATGAGAGGAGGAGTTTTCAAACCAAGTCGTCTACATATCACAATGAACAATATCGACAATCACGTTGCAGACAACAGTCCTATCATCGATAAATATCTACGCAAATACGATGAACTTTTCACTGAGTAATATCCTTTATTCTATCACCAATGAGGGACAAGTAGTATAGTAAAATGGGGGTTCTGTAACAGTTTTCACATTGGGAAATTTATTTCAAGTTTTTAAACCGCCCACACATAAAACAATTTTGTCACAAAAAGTTTTATTCATTGGGAGATTTATTTCCAGTTTTTAAACCGCTCACATATGAAACAATTTTTCACATTGGTGAGAGAAAGTTTTATAACTGAGAGCTCTATTTCTGTTTTTATACCGATAGCACAAAAACCGGTTTTATATAGGTGGAAAAGGTGGAAAGAATGTTATTGCATCACTTTTTGAAAACCGCAATAATATATTTTGCAAGTTTTTTGTGTAAACTGTCACAGAATTCCAAAAAAATTTTTTCATTTAGAGATTTCTGTTTTGTTATTATATCAAAAGTGTTACAGAATTCAAAATGTCTGTTGCAAGAAATCAGAAAGATATTTTTCAAATGTTTTATGGTGAAATACCGGAAAAAATAAAAAAGAGTTTGCCTCGTCCATTAAAACCGCTTATTGAAATTGAGGATGAGTTTTACATATCAACAAACAATAATAATAAATGGCTTCATGTTTGGAAAATGGTTGTATCGGAAACAAATCCCCACAAAAAAGATCTTTTTGAGTTTGCAAGAGCAACAAAAGAAAGTTTTACAGATTTAATAAAAAGAGAACTAAAAGAGTTAAAAAATATAAAAGTAAGTCTTGAGATGAAAATTAAATTTAAAAAGGAAGAAGAAGGAAAACAAACTCAATACATGGAGCAATATTTTCGAGAAAATGAGCCACAGGTTTTTCACGAAAACGACGATGAAAACGAGATAGAAGAATATTTCGATAACATTTTTGAAATAATAAATGGAAAAATTGAGGCATGGGTAGCGGAAGGGTCAGGATGGGAATTAGAAAAAATAGAGCTTGTGTATGTGAATGTCGCACGTTTTCAGCCACTGCGTGGAGGAACATATTTGCCAATTCCAGCAAAGTTGAAAAACAAAAAAGCAGTAATTAACGTGCAAAACAAGGACAACGAGTGTTTGAAGTGGGCTGTAAGATCAGCTATGTTTCCCCCACCAGAAGGAAAAAATCCAAACAGACCAAGTTCTTACCCAGTTAACGATGGTATTAATTGGAGTGGCATTGTTTTTCCAACACCAGTAAAACAAATTGACAAGCTTGAGGCGCAAAACGAAAACCTCGCAATAAACATATTTGGCTGGGAAAATGAAAATGATTGTGTAATTGTGCATAGGATAAGTAAAAAAGAAAAAAGCGTGCTGCGGATAAGCCTGATGTTTATTGAGTCGGGTGAAAAACAGCATTATTGTTTTGTGAAAAGGGTAAGCGCCCTACTTTATGATCAGAGCAAACATCGCGATACAAAACATTACTGCATGTTGTGCTTAACAGGTTTTTCAAGAGAGGACTTGTTGGAAAACCATAAAAAATATTGCAATGCCTTAAAAGGAAAACCGACAAGGATTGATATGCCAAAAGAGGAGGAAAAAATAGTTTCATTTCAAAATTATTACAAACAAATGAAAGCGCCTTATGTTATATACGCTGACTTTGAGGCTTTAGTAAAAAAGATTTCTCTTTGTGAGCTTGGGCCAGAGAGCAAGAAAAAAAGTTACACCATGAAAACAGAATATCACAAGGCAAGTGGTTATTCTTACACGGTTGTGAGAAGTGACGGTGAAGTGTTTGGGTCAAATGTTTACAGGGGTGAAAACGCGGTTGGAATGTTTTTAAGTGACATTTTGCAGGAAGAGGTGATAATTAGAAAGAGTTTGGCTGTATATAAACCAGTTGTAATGACGGCCAAAGACTGGGAAAAACACAAAAACGCAACAGATTGTCACATTTGTAAAAAAAGTTTGATAAGAGATGAATTCTTAGACTCTTTGCCGGTTTGGAGCATAGAAGGTGTTGAAGACAGTGAAGACAGTGAAAACAGTGAAAAATACACTTATTGGGGTCAATGGCATAAAAATGTTTTTACAAAGCAAAGAAAAAAACCAATTTGGGGTTATTTGTATAAAAAAATTAACTGACAAAAAAGACACGTTGGAAGCAAAATTTCAGGAAAATTGTAGGTACTGTGGAAACTCTTTACTTCAGAAAAACTTCAGAGACGCAGTAAAAGACCATTGTCACATAACTGGAAGGTATCGCGGTGCGGCGCACAGCAATTGCAATGTAAAACTGCACATTAACTCAAAAACAACCCCCATACCTATTGTATTTCACAATCTAAGGGGCTACGACGCGCACCATTTAATGCAAGAGATGTCGCAACTCAATAAAGAGGTTAAATGCATTGCTAATAACATGGAGAAATATATCACATTTTCAGTCGGAGGTCTGCGTTTCATTGACAGCTTGAACTTTTTACAAGGAAGCCTTGATTCACTTGTAAGCGCAACACCAAAGGAGTCATTGAAAATAACATCAACCATTTCAAAAGGCAGCGACCTGCTTTACAAAAAAGGGATCTACCCTTACGAGTACATGGACTCATGGGGGGAGATTTAGCGAGACAAAGCTTCCGGACAAAGAGAAGTTTTACAGTAAGCTGAACGACGAGCACATAACAGACGAAGAGTATGCACACGCGCAGACTGTCTGGGAGACTTTTGAATGTAAAACGTTGGGTGATTATCATGATCTTTACGTTAAAACAGATGTTGCCCTGTTGGCAGATGTTTTTGAGAACTTTCGAAATCTATGCCAAGAGCAGTATGGGTTAGATCCAGCTCATTATTACACATCACCAGGACTATCTTGGGACGCTTTATTGAAAAAGACAGGGGTTGAGCTTGAGTTATTCACAGACCCTGAAATGTATCTATTTGTGGAAAGGGGAATGAGGGGTGGAATCTCAATGGTAAGCAAAAGATACGCAAAGGCAAACAACCCGTATGTACCTGGCTATGACCCCAGCAAACCGAACAAATTCATCATGTATCTCGACGCTAATAATCTTTATGGATGGGCAATGAGCAAGCCACTCCCGAAAAGAGATTTTAAATGGAAACGTGTTATGCCCACTGAGGAAGACATCATTAAGAGAAAAAGCAGGTTAAAAATGAATGGATGTCGGAATATCAACACAGTTTGATAAAAGACTTGGATCTGAAAACACCAAAATGCAACAAGTTGTTGTTGACTCTTCAAGACAAAAACAACTATGTGGTGCATTACCGAAACTTGCAGTTTTATCTGAAGCAAGGAATGAAACTGAAACGTGTGCACAGGGTGTTGGAGTTCGAACAAGAATGCTGGATGGAGCCGTACATCCGGATGAATACAGAATTCAGGAAAAAGGCAAAGAGCGACTTTGAAAAGAACTTTTACAAGCTCATGAATAACTCAGTTTTCGGCAAAACCATGGAAAACCTGCGTAACCGTGTTGACATAAAAATAGTGAGAAGCAATGAGACAGACAAAATAAGGAAATTGGTTGCAAGTCCTTTTTACTCAAGGCATGTTATGTTTTCAAACGACTTATTTGGAATAGACGTGCACAAAAGCCGGCTGCTGCTCAACAAGCCGGTCTACACAGGGATGACAATCCTTGACAACAGCAAGATCTTGATGTATGATTTTTTCTACAACGAGCTGAAAAAAAAATATGGCCCAAAGTGTGAACTTTTGTACACAGACACCGATAGCCTTCTGCTTGAGATTGAAACGGATGACATCTATAAAGATATCGAAACAACAAAAATCTAGATGATACGAGCGATTACCCGAAGGAGCATCCACTTTATTCAGACGCCAACAAAAACGTTTTAGGAAAAATGAAAGACGAATGCAATGGAACTTCCATAACAGAGTGTGTCTGTCTGAGACCGAAAATGTACTCGATACTGAAAGGCAATGAAAAAACTATTAAAAAAAGCGAACTGTGTGAAAAAATGTGTCGTTAAGAAACGAATAATGCATGAACAGTACAAGGAAACACTTTTTGGTAAGAAGCAGTTATGGCATGGAATGAACATTCTTCGAAGCCAGAAGCATGAGATTTACGGCATGTATGTTAACAAAATCTCGCTTTCCCCATTTGATTCAAAGCGATGGATAGAAGAAGATGGTATTCATACAAAAGCCTATGGTTATGAACCCTCATTCAAATTTACAGATGCTGAAATTGCTGCAATTGCTGCAGCCGAAGAAGAAGCTTTAGAGTTGCTCGGGTGGTAACTCTATGTTTGGAGGGACAACCAAAAGCTCTTCGCGGACAAACCAGCGTTTTGGTCCGTCAAACAAATAATAGATAACCGGAGCGTCTGGTTTTATCATAATTTTTTCAATCTCGTAAACATTCAAAGACCAGATTGGGTCGGTAGCTCTTCGCAGACCACCTTCAAGTTCACCAGGTTGATAGAGATAGCGAACACTTAAACCGGAGGGGAGCTTTTTTTCGTTTACGCCAACGGGTCTCAAATAAGGTGTCGAGGGTTTGGATGGAACAGTTTTCTTTTTGATGGCATCAACAGGTTTTTGACCAGTTAGTCGAGTGACTTCCTTATTCAAAGCTGAAATAACAGCGGGCAGTCGGGTCACCCATTCAGTCGATCTTTTGTATTCTGGTAGTCGCATTTCAACCCCATATTGGCGTCCAAACAATCGTTCAGCCAGAGTGCGGTTGAATCTTTCAACGATAGCTTGATCACGGTGAATATCCACACGACCACGTCTAATCTCGACATTATGTTTCGAAAGCAGTTGATTCACAGCACCCATGAACTCACGACCAGGATCGACCTGAAGCAGTTTCGGCCACTTCAAAGGACCACGACTATAAATCCGTTCCAGAGCAGCTGCAACTTCTTTAGCCTCTTTTGTGGCCAACGGTTCGGCCTCTTTGTATCGAGAGGCCACATCTACCACCGTGAGAGCATATTTAAAAGTTTTACGGGATCGTGGTGGGCGATCGTGTGGGAGATACAGAAGATCGGCTTGGTGAACTTTGTTTGGAACAGGAACATCAAATTTTGGCCTTGGAATGTAACGTGGGGCTGGTAAATAAACCTGCCAAAGAGGTTGCTTCATCAACCAGTTTTGAGCCACATCTTCCGAAACTTTCGCTGCCTGGGCTAATTTCTTAATTGCTGCAAACCCTTTCCAATACGCTTGCGGGCTGTAATAAATTTTTGACAATTTATTGAAAATACGTGAGCTCATTGTATACTATACACAATAAAAAATGGACGACCCGTTTGGTTGTTTGCAAGGTGAGAAAATTTCGTCGAAAATGATTCAAGAAATGTTGCAAAAAAAATGAAATAAACCTGTTATCAAAAAAGATTAATCGTTGTCCTTCATGCCAGGAGCAAATAGTTTATGTGGTGAATGAGTTATGTCTTGCATGTCAAAAATGTGGTAGAGTGATTGAATGTGATGATTATGAACATTTTGAAGAAGAAAATCGGAGAAGACGTTCCATTGCTCTTCCAACGAATAATGATCACTTAAAAGTTGTTTTACAGAAATGTAAAATTGACAAAATGTTTTCTTCCAGCGAGGTCGCTTTTCTTGGTAACGTTATTGCTCAATTTAAGCGGGTAACCGGCAAATCAGTGAACTACTCCTGTTTTCTGTACAATTATTTTGAAATGGTACCTTCTGAATGCTGGCCCAACAAAAAAGAAATTATGAAATCTATTTCTCATCACCTTCCTAAAGACTTAGAAAGAAGTTGGCGCGCAAAACAGGAGTTTGATAAATGGTGGTTGAAAACCAATCAAGGTTCTTCATAAACATTTTCATATTTGCCTGTTTTCGGATTTTTGACCAAACGCATGACAGTACCCTTTTTTGGATGAGTCCAAAATTTCTTGCTTGTGACACCAGTTGGTCCTGTGAAAGCATTTTTCGCAATATCACCTTTCCAATACCGATCGAAAACATGTTTTGTGGAAGGAATCATTTTTTTTTTGTCAAAGTTTCAGCAAATTTCGCTACTTCCAATGGTTTATCCAAATCACCAGTTCCCTTTTGTTGTTTCAAACCCAACCCTAACTTTTGTTTAGCATTGATTGCATTTCTTGCAGCCGCATGGCCCCACTGCCTCTGTTTGTAAGGAACTTCGTCAAGAAACCTTACCATTTTTTTATCTGCTTTGTTTTTGCATTTTTTGAGATTTTCACCGTATTTTTTTTCACGGTTGGCACAAACATCATAATCAACATCATGTTGCATAGCAATTGCATCTGTCGCGCCTGTTGGTGGTTGATATATTTCCAGAATTTCACCCGTTTCTGGATTGTATTTAACCTGCTTTACAAGAGGATTGTATGGCCCTGTGTAATTATGTCCCGGCAATGTCCAACCTTTTCTTGGTTTCGGAAATTTACCAATTGCTGCATGTATATCAATACCACTGCCCTTCACGTTTTCCGGCATAAAACTTGTTTTTGTTATTCCGCAACTAGCGCATTTTGCTTTCAAGAGTCTTCGATTGTTCTTTTCTGTGATTACAACCTTTTCACTTCCCTGCACATTGGGTGTGTTTCGCTTTTCTTTCACACAGTACAATTCCATTGCATATATATTTTAAGAAAAATAAATTTTCACTATTTCCTCGTTTTGAAGTAAATCGTTGGAGAACATTTTCAAAATATCGGCAAAACTTGTTCCTTTATTTCTTTCGTTTAAAAAGAGAAGGCAGTAGTAACCACATCTCACACTTTGTTCCCATTGAATTTGGTTATCATTTCTGAAAAAATGTGTCATCCAGTGCATTGACATTTCTTTTTCCCATTCCAAAGGTGGTGGAAAACCAAATGAATCGAAATACTCGTAAGTACCTTTGTCTTTGGCAGGCCAACAACATACCCAGTGAGTGCCCAAACTTCCAAAATCATCCAAGTTGATAATACAAGGAGAATGAAACAAAGGTTTTGTTTCGTTTCTGCTAAAAATACCTTTGATAGGGATTCGTAAAAAGTTGCACCATTTTCTCAAGTCAATGTTGGATAGAGGTTTATCTTCAAATTTCAGTTTTTTTTTAAATGATAATAATCCTCCCAAGTTCCGAAAAAAGGGGGAGGTTGAATTTGCATTCCTTTACCTTTAGGAGGTGGTATAGGTGGTGATCGTCTTGTTCGTGGTGGTTGCGTTTGCATACCTTTTCCGATTATTTTTCGGACTAAATCAATGGCCAAAGGCACTCCGATAGACGCCAACGTACCAAGGAAGCCGCCGTGTTGTGCTGAACCTCCCTGTACAAAACCTTGTCCAACAAGATATCGTTCTGCCGCCTTTTTCTGAGTAAGAGTCATTCGCTGGACAAGTTTGTAAAGCTCAATTTCCTTCGGTCCAAAACCCTTTCCAAATATCTTTTTCAGCACCTTTTCAGCACCGAAACTCAAACCTGCACTTGCCAATGCCCCAAGAGCTGGTTTTGCCAAACCTAACATAGCAGAAAACAAACTTCCACCACGCTGCACAGTATTCTGAATCTGTGTTTGGCTTAATTTTATTACCATTCCTTTCCCTGCCGCTGATCTTTTTTTCAATCGCGCGATTTGAGTTTCAGTGAGAAGAAGTTCGACACCACGCCCAATTTGGTCTGGTTTAACTTTCAGATTAACAGGTGTCTTCGTAACATAAGCTTTTTGAAGTTTCTTTTTCTGACCATCAGTCAGTGCGATTTTGAATGGATGATAAGTTGTGCTCATTGTGTATATTATATTCAGAATTTTTTTCAATTTTTTTAAACGACAACAAGCTCATTACCAAGTGATTCTAAAACAAATTCTTCTTCATTTATAACATATGCGTAGATAATGTATTGAAGGTTTGCTGTTTCGTTTAATTCGTATTCTAAAGTAAGATTAAGGGGATCATTTGTCATAACTTTTTCATTATTTCTTAGATCGAAGTGAATGATCGGGTATAAACTCTCGAAGTTTGCAATCTGTAGCTGAACACCGCTGTTGTAATCATAATTTCTGTAACTATAATTTAGCAAATGTTCGTAAATTCTCAATTTGTTTTTGTCTGAGAAATAAACCACAGGGTAAAAATTTTCACCATAATTTAGTCGACATCTTGTTAATTTTGCTGAGTTATCACCATCGATATTAAATGTGTCAAAAAAGTAGGGGTTTTGAGTGTAAGAATTTTTTTTACGATATTGTTGAAAAAACACGAAGACATGTTTTACATTTTTAATTGCAGATGTAAACGAACACGTACCACCAGTATCAGTTCTTGGGGAGCTTTCCATAATTCGTTCTTTCAAGAATTTTTTTTTCTTTGGTTTTAAAAAATTTTCATTCACAAATTTTTGCCCTTCACCGTGGAAAGATAGTTGTGAACCCATAACTCAAATTTTTTAACAACAATTCTTGGAGATGTTCCATCGTTTTGAAAAATAAGTTCTTTATCGTCTTGCAGAGTAATTTCAAACTCAATTTTCATTGGTGGTAAAAGAGTTTCGGAAAGATTTTCGAAAAATGAGTATCTTTTTAAAGGAATTTTTGTCTCAACTATCTTTCCACCATTTGAAAGAAGAGCTCTGTCACGCATTCCAGTATTCGACGCATTTGCATCAGTAACTGTGGTTTCGTCAACGTCAAGATACCAAAATTGATCTTTTGCCACAGTTCCCGAATAATCGTCTGAATAGTCAAGCAGATTTTTAATGAAAATGCCTTTGCGCTGATGAAACTCTCATGTTTTTGGTTAATGAAAAAGAACCATTTATCGGAGCAGATTCAGTGTCAGCTACAATGTTACCTCCATTTGCAGTTGCTTCAAACTTGAAATGAACTAAGAAATAAGCTCTGTACCAGTCATAAAAATGGTTTCTGTCTTCCATTACGAATTTATAACCACTTTTTTCTTGTGGTTGACCATTCCCAGGGTCTACTAACCGTTTTTCACATTCAATACGAATGTCTTCTGATCTTTTGAGGAATTGTGGAGTTCTGTACATGTTGCCAGTTATATTAAAAGAAAAAATTCTTTCTTTGATTAATATTTTGTCAAAATTCGATTTAATTTCACAAGAGCGTCTGATTTTTTTTTGTGTTTGGTTAAAATATTTGCAAGTTTCTTTTTCGAATCTTCAGACAACGGTTTTCTTTTTTTCGCATTTGTTTCGAACCTTTTTCAACAGTATCTGATTTTTTTGGTATTTGGTTTTGCAAAATATTTGCATCCTGCTGATGAGACAACTGTTTTTGTTTTTTTAGCTCTTGCAGTATTTTTCGTATTTGTTTCGAACCTTTTTCAACAGCAAGTTCACCAACTCTCTGACCCGCCTTTTCAGCAATTGTTTTTGTGGCTTTTTCGGTTGTTTTCTTTGCAACGTTCTTTTCAGTGTCTTTGAATACTTTACCGATGGTCATGAAGGTGTCACGGATCACACCCGACCCTTTGTGTTTATATCGATAACGTCCGGTGTTTTTGTCAAAGAATCTTGCCCACTCGCTCGGATGATTCATAACTGTATATTTATACCAAAAAAATCCTTACTCTTTTTCAATTATTAAACTAATTGCAATATCTGTCCCGTTGAGATCCAGGATATTGTTTCTTCCATCTGTCACCCAAACCCTTATTTCTTCAATATAACTTTTATTCACAGGTTGCCATTCAAGTCGACGCGGCTCTTTTCGAAATGGATAGCTAACGTGAAGATCTGATGTTGAGAAACTGTACAACACATCGTTTGGAACATTGTTTGTTCGGCGTGAGATAAGATCGCAGTGCAAATATACCCAATCAACACTTCTTGTGATATTTGGAACTTTCCTTCCGACAACATCTCCACTCAAGATACTTTTGCCATAACCAAGCAATTCAGCAAAATTTCCTTGAGAAAAGTCAAGCTCATAATCGTTATGTACCAAAGTCACAACCCTATAAATTGACATATCGAAATATATTGTGAAAATGTAATCACTGTCTTTGTTTGTCGGGTCTACTTTACCAGTGTGTTGCTGAATAAATGTGTTGATTCTTTTGTAATCATACATTCCATTCGGGAAAGTTAAGGTCTTCCACGCTTGTTCTGTTTTTTTCTTCCAGCGAATTTTGTTGTTGTCATAACGAGAATCGATGTTATTCCATGAGTAAGCCATTGTGATAAGTCTGTTTAGCGCAGCTTTATATTTTCCTTCGCCCAAGTCGATAGGGGGATAAAAATTCACTGTAAAATCGTGTGAAACATTCCGTTCTCCACCTATTTCTAGTTTTGCGAGGCTCGAGTCAAGCAGTATGTCAAAGCTCATTATTGTTTTATATAATCAGAAATAATTTTTTTCTTTTTCTTTTTATTGATTGTGCCGAGTTTAACTAGTGAATCAAGCAGATATAATACCTGATTTTTAAGTTTTATCGAGTTGTTTCCTGCTTCTATTGATCCTAAACTTAAATCAAGTTGGTCGATCAATTCAGCTTCATCAGCGAAGCCACTTCCTTCGGTTTCCCAATCCTGTTTAGAAAAGTCATCTTCATCGTCAGAAAGTTCAAAAGCAGGTCTTCGGCTCATGACAGCTTTTTCAAGAGGAGTTTTGGAGATTTCTCTTTTTTCTTGTTTTTTAGGTGGTTTCAATTTCGCCTTTTTTTCTTGTAATTGTGTTAATAAAGGTTGTTTCCTTTTAAGTAACTTTTCTGTATGTTCTTGATGTGCCTTAATTGTTTCGAGTTTAAGTGCCTCAGCTTCTAGTTCTTCCACATTATATCCATAATATTTTGATCCTTTACTTTTTACTTTGTAAGCTGGATCACTTCCAAATTTAGCAAGAATACTCTTAACATTTCTAAGCCGTTTTGACGTTTCTTCCCTTGTTTCATCTTTGGAAGATCCTGGCATAACAGTTTCTTCCATCAAAGGTGGAGGTGGTAATGGAAGATCATCAAATTCTTGATATGGGGGTGGAAGTGATGTTGGTTCTATTGGTGTTGTGGTTGTTGTTGGTGTTGTTGGTGGTGATGGCGCTGGAGTTGGTGCATCCGGTCTGAATTCGTCACCAAACGGGTTGATTTCGTCAAATTCATCCATTGTGTAATCAGGAACTTCCTGCTCCTCTTCTTCCTCTTCTTCTTCCACAGTGGTGCTCTTTTCATCAAGCCTTTTTGTGATTGGTTTAAAAAACTCTTCTCCTGAAAGCTGACCAAACTCTTTGTTTATTTTATCCATTTTAAATTTTTGGTGAATTTCTTCTCTTTGTTCATCTAGCTTCGACTTTTCTTCAGCCAACTGACGCCATTTTTTCATCGACATATTTCCAGCGTGAATATATAGAAGCGAAAAAAAAATGAAGATTCCAAATTATGACCCAGGTTCTTCCGAGAGTGACTACAAGCAAGGTCACCCTTGTATGCCAGCAGATGTTTTTCGGATGTTAATTTGTGGGCCCAGTAATTCTGGTAAAACAAACACATTACTCCATATGCCTTATGAGTTGTTAGAGTATGATAAAATTTACCTCTTTTCAAAAAACCTGCACCAGAACAAATATCAGAATCTTTTGAAAGAGTTTGCTGAAAAAATCAACCCCGACCCCACGGTTGGTTATGAGGTTATTGAGGCCTATGGTGATGAAATCATTCCACTCGAAGAGCTTCCGGTGGACACCCAAAAATAGTTGTTTTTGATGATCTTGTTTGTGAAAGCAACCAAAACAGCATCATTAATTATTTTATCAACGGGCGACACAGAAACTGCTGCGTTATTTACCTCACTCAAACTTTTTACAAGGTGCCGAAAAACATCCGTGATAACTGCAGCCATTTTTGTATTTTCAGATTTCTTCCAAGAGAAAACAAACGGATTGCAGACGAGATAGGTGTGGATCATGACGCTTTAGATCGCGCCACCGATAAAAAATATTCTTTCTTTTACTATGACAAACCCCAAAAATTAATTTAAAAAAATTTTGATGAAGATATATAATGGGGTATATTAACAGTCAAATAGGTGGAACTAGCCAAACTACGACGAGTGAAAGTGGAAAAGTGGGTCCTCCTGGCCCCGAGGGTCCTCCTGGACCGAAGGGTGATAAAGGCCCTGGAGGACCACAAGGTCCTAATGGTCCAAGAAGAGAAAAAGGGTCCGCTGGACCACAAGGTCAGGAGGGGGCACAAGGACCACGGGATTTAAAAGGCGACAAGGGCGACAAGGGCGATAAAGGTGATCGTGGCCCTCAGGGTAGTGCCAGCGGTTCTGCTAATATTGACATACAAAATAAGTACGATATTTTACGATTAAAAAGCAACCCTTATCCTGTACACGGTGATCTGACAAAGGTAATAAACTATCAAGACACGAGAAATATCTTTCTTTCGAAAAAGGAAGGCAGAAAAATGGAAGCAAGCATTGATATGAACAATAATACAATCTACAACGTAAAAGACCCAGTACAGGCAGATCAAGCCACAAACAAAAAATATGTCGATAATCAGCTTGCGAAAAAACTGGATAAAGGAGCTGATATTGATATGAAAAAGAAAATTCGATTGTAAATCTCAAATTTCCATCAAACCAAAAAGACGCCACAGGTGTAGAATTTGTTAATAAAAGAATTACTGAAACACAAAAAAAATTATCTCAAACTTGATGGCACAACAAGTATGTCTGGAGACTTAAATTTAAATAATAATAAAATTATTAACTTACAAACCGATTACAAAGACTCGAAATCCGCAGTTAATGTTAATTTTATGCAAAATGAAATAACAACTATGAGAGACCTTGTCACTCAAAAAATTTATGAATCTCAGATCATTAACTCGGGACAAAAAAAGGACGCCTTCAGATACTTGATGGAAGACACTGATGAATCTTCGAGTGAAAACAATATCGAGGTTTTGGGTATTAACGATTTTCCCAATTCTCCACATCAAATTAATAAAAAAGCTTACCAACTTAAACTCTTGTTTGAAAAAAGCTCGCCAAACCGGTACCGGTCACGCCTCGGTTTTAACCTATATAAACTTCCGGTTGGTTATTACACAATGGTCGTTGAATGGTTTCCCTCGGAAATGAATGAGTTGAGTGTAACACCCCAAGCTACGACGATTTCAACCACAGCAACTCAATTACAAACAATAAGTATTAATTTAGTACTTGCGTTTGGTCTTATAGCTGTGGAATTAGCTTCGAGTGTATCAAATGAGGAAATATTACCATTGATTGAATATAGAGTGCCATAAACATTTTTTACATTTATTATATGCACAATGCGGGACATTTTCGAATTCAACCATATCGACCAAACACCTTCTACAGAGAAAGTTAAAATTCTGAAAGATTTATACGCTTATTACCATAAGAAACATTATGGCTATGAAAAGTTGCATCGCGGTTTTCGAAGAAAAAATTTTGTTTGTAATTTTTCAGCCGGCAAGTTAATTATTAGTGCCGCAGTAGCCGGAGGAATAACACTGAACCCTGCTGTCATAGCAACTTTAACTGGTGTTGGTCTTACTTTGAAAGTAGTGGCAAGCCTTAAGAAATACGATAAGAAAACAGAACAAGCAAATTTTGCCCGCATCGAATACCAGAAAATTCTTGATGAGATTCGCTTTTACCTCAGAGGCGAAGCTTTCGACGAAAAGGTCTTTCTTGATAGACTGAAAATGATTGATAATTTCGTCACTGATCATTGTATGGAAATTCCGCTATCTGTTCAAAGAAAGTATGAAAAAAATTCACTCAATTATAGATTTTCAAAGTAATTATATGTCTTTTCGAAATGATTGCAACTCTGCAAGCTATTTGCTATCACCTAGTTGAGCTTCTCACGCCCCCGAAATTTTGCAAATAAGATTTATTACTCGTGAATGTGTTTCCAAAATATTGTTACCAACTAGTGATGAAGATGGCTACCCCATTTCAGGCCAAGATGTGGTTCCATAATAATATTTTTTCCTAATAAAGTTGAAAAATAAAACCTTTTTTCCTATAAACAACGAAAAATGCGTGATAGTCACGCGTGACCTTATGTGACAAGAGGCGTGACATTGTGTGACGGCAAACGTGACAGTCACGCGTGAAATTGCGTGACAGGTCACATAAAAGAGCAAAAACCCTCGTCGGGGGGTGCTCGTGGCTGTTCTTGCCTAGCCTCGGCTAGGACTTTCACCTCACCGAAGTGAGGATTTAACCGCTGACAAGGCGGTTATCATTCCACATTTTACCTCTGGGAGCGAGGTTTGAAATCCCGAGGGATTTCTGAGCACCCCCCTGTCACCAGTCACCAGGGCATGCAAGCCCTCAAACAGGGTTCAGATGGTGGCCGACCATCACCCCCTAAGGCTTTACCAATGAGTGAACTAATTAATATTGATCACTTTCAATATATATAAAACACATTTTTCTTCTTCTATTCTTTATGGTACCCTTTTTCTACCCTTCACCAAAATGTCACAATAATTGGATGTTTACGCATGCGCCTCACAAAATTTCACCTCGAGCAGAAAAGTACACGCTATTAAACAAATGTATCTTCAACGCATCTCTTACTATGGATGTCTGTACAGATCAACAAGCGATCTCACAAGACTGGCCAACAGAGAATAAATGTATAAATAAACAAGAATTTCATACAAGACTGGCTGAAAGATCAACAAGAAATCTCAGAAGAATGGCCAACTAAAGAAAGTTTTAAAAGAAGAGAAATCTTAAAATGGAGAAATATTTCAGACGATGTATACAAAATTAAAAAAGTTTCACACCGGGAAAGTAAATATGGGATTTCAGCTATTTTAACTTTAAAAACAAAATGTGGAGATGAACTTCTTGTATGGGCTCCTAAACGTCTTGCTGAAGATCTTGAAGATGAATCTTATCAATTTGTTTATAAAATAGGTCTGAAAACGTCTGCTGACGGTAATGAATATTTTGATTATGAATTAATGTAAGCAACAGAAACCACAATATAGCAAAATAATAGCGTCTGCATTCAGGCTTGAAAAATTTTAAGACCAAGAGTGATTTAAGAAGTTTCACTGTATTTTTTCAAACTTGACTTTTTCCTCCCAAAAACTGTCTAATGCGTTAGACAGACAATAAAAAATCAAAAACTGTCTAACGCGTTAGACAAACAATTAAAAACCAAAAACTGTCTAACGCGTTAGACAGACAATTGAAAGCTTTATATTCTGTTGCAAAGGGGGTTTCCCTTCAATGTTTGTACAAGAATATAAATTACGTCATTGTCTGTGAGTTTCACCAGACCGCGAAGTCACGCGCCGTAAACACAACTTAATGGCTGTGGTCCTCTTCCCATATATCAGTGCAAGAATTAACTAGAGATATATCCAAGATCGGAACAGAGATGGTTATTTCATGTAAGATTTCTTCTTGTTTATAACAAGGGTAACAACACCCTCCACAACAACAATGCATATAAGCTACACACACCAGAATATGGACAAGCCGCTCCATTTCAGGACAGAAAGGTTGTATTAAAAGCTCATTGTGAACCAGGTTCCAACCCAAAACCTCTCGCTCTTTCAGTTTTATGGCGAGGTAATGTTTGTAAATTATCTCACGTAACTCTGGTGGTAGGTTTTGGATTGCTTCAATAACCTGACAGTTGTTGAATCCGGCAACCATTGATATCAAATTTGACTCATAAATATCTAATCAGATAAATTTTTTTTAAATTCGTATTCGGTTATTCCGCCTTTTCCACCTATATAAAACCGGTTTTTGTGCTATCGGTATAAGAACAGAAATAGAGCTCTCAGTTATAAAACTTTCTCTCACCAATGTGAAAAATTGTTTCATATGTGAGCGGTTTAAAAACTGGAAATAAATCTCCCAATGAATAAAACTTTTTGTGACAAAATTGTTTTATGTGTGGGCGGTTTAAAAACATGAAATAAATCTCCCAATGTGAAAGCTGTTACAGAACCCCCATTTTACTATACTACTGGACATAATACTAACCCAATACTGATTGTAAAAAGCTAATGTTTTTTTGATTAACTAATTGGAATATTATCAAATGGTAAATTCATCATACTTAACACCTTACGTAAAATGAAATTAATGCTAATCACTCTCTTTCTTTTACCATTTACTTCATTAATAATATTACCTATCCCTGTAGAAACTCTTTCGATCTTCTATTTTTAATGGTATGATATTTCTATATTATATTTTTCTTGAATCCTGAGTAAAGAGTTATTAACATGATATGCGCGGTGGTAAACAGATTTATGTTTTAATTTATGTCTATTCTCATGGAAATTAACATACTCATTAGCTACATCGTAATAATGAACAGAACCACAACTCTGACAAACATTCATTCCATAGTCGTTTATTATTGTCTGAAAATCACAGCAATCATATCTTAGTGGTTTTTGTTTAACATATGTTAATTGAAAGTAACAGAAAGGACATAAATCTCTCCACTATCTAAAAGTTCATAATGTAATTCATAATTACAAGTCATTATATACTATTAGATGAGATATTTATTATGTACTTACAACATGACGTCACACCACGGCTGTGGCGTTTAGTGGCTTCATCAATACTAAGAGGCATGGTTAACAACTAAGAGGCAGAAGGCCCTGATATTTCTATCAAAATAAATAAACTTCTGATATTTTTATCAGAAAAATAATTTATGGGTACGTTTTCAATTGGTTGAGAGAGATCGTACGACCACCTCATGACCTCGAAAACACTAGCAATCTGATGACTCATTTCCTCGGGAAAGTCCCTATAGTATAACTTCCTGTTTTTCCGAGAGTTTTAAGACTTCCTGTATTTGGGATAAAGTCACGCAATGGAAAATGCCATCTGAGCGCAAACGCATATAATCAAAAAAATATAGGTTTTCATAAAATAAAAACCATCAGATGGAAAGTAGTATGTAGTTGGAAGGTAACAGAGAATATTTAACAAAAATGCTCTGGTACCCCCAACTACATAACTACTTTCTAGGAATTATAATTGATCAACACCTAACTTGGAAGAACTACATTGATTATATCACCAAAAAGATTATAAGAACTACAGGTTTGCTTCGTAGAATTCGTTTTTACGTAAACCAAACCCATTTGAAAATGTTATATAATAGTTTGATTTACCCATATCTTCATTATGGAAATATTGTCTGGGCCAATAACTACCCCACAAGGCTTGAAAAGTTGTTTAAATTACAAAAGAAAGTATTGAGAAATATAATTTTTTCATCATACACAGCACCATCACTTCCGCTCTTTACACAGCTGAATCTTTTAAATATATACCAAATTAATGATTTCTTAATCAGCTCCTTCAGTTTCAGTCTTAGCAATAAAGTACTTCCACTCTATTTTAGTGACTTCTGTTTAGAAAATGCGCAAGTTCATGAATATAATACTAGAAACTCAAAGTAACTTCATAAAACTTATAACAGAACAAATTACGGAAAATATTCGACAAGAAACAAAATAATTGACTTTTGGAATAGAATACCTTTGTTCATCAAACACTCAGTGTCTTTAAAAATATTTAAAAAGAAACTGAATCAATACATCTTATCCTTAGCAGCGATAGCTCAGTAAATATAAGAAATAAGAAATTACTTAATTAGAGTGATGTTAATATTGTACATGTATAAAATCTTACTACCTGACTGATACAAATTGAATGTATTTTCTTGATAATTGTTACAAAAGGGGGACTACTTTGTAAAAGCCCGTGAGGGTTTCTATAGTCTTCCTCCCAAGTTATTAAATTAGTATTCATTCTAATGTACTTAAATCACTTCATGGGAAATAGACATTTATTCATTCATGAAAAGACCAAAATTTTAGATGACTTCAGCTAGAGGAATTTTAAGTTCATCTTCCACATTCAATGAAATAACGAATCACCTTAAGTGATCAATATAGCTAGGTGGTTTGACGACCTTTTGTAGTTTTCGTGAAAGCCGATGCAACAATCTGAAATGTAATAATGTGTTTACAGATCGGGCAAGAGATAAGAACGCTGACAATTCCAGATTATGAACAAAGGAATCTTCGAAAAACCGCAGATATCCTAGATTTGTATTTGAAATGTTTGGTTCTCATTTGATTGCAAAATTTCCTTGCTGCATTATTACAGAAAGAGCATCACATTATTTTTTCCAAACATTTTAGCGAGCCGTAAAGAGATGCCAAGGATACGGCAAAAGTGACGGTGAAAGAAGCGGACGAGCATTCAGATAGTCAGACGACGGAAGCAGCATAAACATCCGTTTTCTTGTATCTTTCTTCTCCTTGAGCTCCCTTAACATTATTCTCGATTAAAACATCGAGTGATCGAGCAATAGAGCAGCGGCTTGCATTATACGGTTGCCCGGTTCAGTCACTCTAAATTTCTTTACTGAAAGTTCTCGGCATTGACTTGCGCTTTTTTTGCATCTTTGCCGAAGAAAACGGGCCAAGATCTATGCTTATGTTTCCAGGAAGGCATGACAATAATTAAAAGCAAACTCTGCGAACCTGTTGCGAAAATCAAGATGACTTTTCAAAGAGACACTACATGGCCTGTGATGCCGGAAACTCACACTCATTTTTTGCCATTCTCTAAAAACGATCTTTGGCATTCGCATTTCGACCCCCATAAAAAGCAGTTTTGAGTAGGTATCTTGGCATGAAATCCATGTAGTATTTAACCTCCATTAAAAAGCAATATTCCCCGCGCGATCGCATTGCTCTCATTGCATTTTTCCATCGCATTACTTCATTCAACATGATGTTTTTAACCACAGGGTCTCCAATTAAAAGTTTCTACACCTATTTAAAATAAGTAAAGAAATATATTTAGATTTAAGTAAAGAAAGATGTGTTTAAGGAAAGAAAGATGTGTTTAAGGAAAGAATGATGTGTTTAAGGAAAGAATAATAGATTTAAGATTATGTGTTTTACTCAAAGTAAACGGTGAGTTCATTTATTATTTGTTGTTTCTTGTCGTTTATCTTTGTTAATGCATCTTCTTTTGATGTTTTGCCATATCTTGCCATTGTTTTGTATCTCTTTCCGTAGATAATACTGTCAATCAACCAACATTTATTTTTCGTATCGTCTTTGATGGTTAACTTGTTCTCTAGTTTGGCTATTCTCTCTTCAAGTTGTTTTTTGTTTTCTATGGTCACCTTGTATTCAATCTTTTTGGTTTTCTTAATTGGATTTGATCTTATGTTTATTAATTCATTGCCATATTTTTCTGCATATTCTTGAATGTATCCATTTTCAACATTTTCTAAACTCTTTTTGTCGTTACTCGGTGCATTTACAATTAATTCTATTTTTGGATCGTGTCCTTTGTTTTTAAACACTTGGCTTTTATTGTTTGATAGATGCCATTTGAGTCTGGTTTCCAGTTCCTCACAAGTTGAACCTACATAGACCATTCCGTTATCGAATTTCACTTTGTATATCTTTCCATTTTTGTACAAACTGTTGAATCTACTGTTGACTAATTCTAATATTGGTTGCCTTTTGTTGAAATATTTGTTGTTTGTCTCTTTGTTATTCAAATGTATGTACTCTAATTTGGTTGTTCTGCTTAATGCTGTGTACAGTTGTTTTTTGTTCATACGATTGACGTCGAAAACGTTATACGGTTCGTCAATATCTGCTCCTTGGTATTTGTAAACGGTTACACAATATGAAGGAATGAAGCTTTCGGAAAACTCTTTTATGTCATACCATTCGTTGTTAACCTTGAATCGATTCTCTCTTACTTTCTCAACGATGAATTCCATTGTATTAAATATTCCGGCGTCCTTGATGTTCTGTGTTGCCATGATTGGTATGTTTTGGCATACTTTATAAGTCTCTTTTTTATTATCGTATTTGAATTCTACTGTTTCATACCTCTTGTCCTTTGTGAATTGGTCACAACAATCTGTATTAACCTTTATTCTGGTCGAGTTCAGGTAACAGATATTTTTATAAAGTTTCTTATCAATAGGTTGGAAATATGTCGAGATTTTACCATGTTTTAAGAATGTTTTTAACATCTCATGAGTTTGCTTGTCATACCTGCAAGACTTTTCGATATATTGAAGAGTTTCAATCCGTGGACACATTTCACGAACTGTCTTTGACTCCAGATAATCATAATGTATTTGACTACCCCCTTCTACAGGCTCACATTGGTTGGGATCTCCAAACATGTAAACGGTATTGCTGTGTTTAAGATATTCGTGATATATTTTAGTCATCCACTTGTTTGGTACCATAGAAAATTCTTCAATGAATATCGTTTTTCCTTCGAGACCGTTATAATTTCCATCGCTCCATTCACAAAAGTATGAGTCAAATGTGTGACATATTTTGTTTGCTACTTCTTTTTCATATCCAGTTTGAATTAATCTGTTCTTGACATTCTGGACAGCCTTGTTAGTAAATGATAAAACTAATGGCCTTTCTGTTTCTTGTACCATTCTGCATAGTTTGGTTGTTTTACCACTTCCAGCCTGTCCATTGTATATACATCCTTTGCCAGTTTCAGATTTATAATCTGACATATCCATGTTTTCTCTGTAATGTTTTTCAAAATACACAAGTTCACTGTCTGTAACATATGCTCTGCCTATTCGTTTGGTACTGAATTTAACGTCTTTCTTATTTTTGAATTGTACTTTTGGGTTAGTTATATAAATTCCGTCTGTATTATAACCATATAACACACTGTCCTCTCCATGACACGTATTTATCAGTTGTAAACATTTTAATATCGCTTCTGAAACTACGAATCTGTTGATGCTTGTATGATCTGAGAATATACGTTCAATATTTTGCTCTCGTATCATGAATATATCATCATGATAATCAACTGTCAAGTTCTTACCCTCAGACAAACCACTAGTCCAACAACACATCGCTGTATCGTAATCTGTGCAAGTAAAACCATGGTTTGTTTTATTATATCTCCTTCCTAGTTCCCCGATGAAGCTATTGGCCATTTTCTTCGCTTCACTTTCTGAGAAGTTATCGAATATGTATTTGAAGAACTCGCTGAATGTATTCGGTTTCAGAGCCCTTTTGCTCACTATTTTGTATTTGATCTGACTCTGAGACATATGTAATGTATCAACAAGGTATGATATCAGATTAGAGCTGTAAAAGCCGGCTTCTATTTTCAGCGGTGTCTCGTAGTTGTATAGAATTGTCTCGTCTATATAGAACTCACCACAATGTTTCAGATCACTTTTGCAGTTGAACTGTTCCACTACATCATGTATACTGTAAACTGGAATTTCATGATTATTATTCAACAATATACTCGGATAACATTTAGCTATATCAATACTCACCACATCATCGGGTATATCATCTGTTGTACACCATTGTAATGCTCTCGGATAGAAATCATCAAGCATTTGCCTCGTGTTGACATTATAACTTGATTCAGGAATATAACCGTTCAATTGCCTGAATAATGCTGTAGATATACTTGTATAACTCTGATAAGTCCATTTGAATTCATGAGTTTTGTAAATATTGAACAGTTTGTCACATATTGTTTTTCTGTTGTCATATTCCTCATTCAAGAGGTACATATTCTTTTTGTGATCAATGAAACCATCCAGAATACCATTGTTATTCCAATGTAGATATTCGACATAAAATTTTTCACTTCTGCTGTATACATTAATTGCTTCTGTCATTTTTGCTTCCTCGGGTAATATTATTATGTTATTCTCGGCGTCCAATCTGTATATTTCATTTATATTGTTGAGTTTTGTTATGTTCTCGTGACGCCTAGTCCATTTTATATCAGTCATATGTTTCAATAAGTCATCACATCCACCTTGGTTGGCCTTCGATGCGACTATTTTGAGTTTTTCATCTGTTATTGGATGGCAATGATGGTCTTTTACAATGTACACAAGAGATACATTTCTATTCGTTTTACCAATATGTGCAACAAACTTACGGTATCTTGCATCATAGGCGTGAATTGACACGTTATTATGACATTTATCTGCCCAATTAATCAACTCATCGGTACTTATCATATCATCACCTTCGGCTACAAACTCATAAATTTCACTCTTCAATTTCTCATAAGTGTATGATTTAAAACCTCGTTTACCTCTTACTTGATCCCAAACATAGTCAACAACACATGTATTTTTGCCATGTCTTGTGATAGGTCGTTGTTTGTTCAATAAGTAAGATTCAAGTTTGAGTTTGCCTAATTTATGTTTTTGTGGTCTCTTTTTATTCAATCGTGTAATGTCGAATCCGATTTGTGTGACAGATTCACCTGATAAGAAGGTTATGTTTTTATTCATTAACGTGCATAATGCGAATTTGTATCCATCTCGTTTGCTCATATTATATGGTTTATTAGTAGTAAAGGATCCGTAAGTGTGTTCAGAAACCGTTTCATTCATTCCACGTAATGCATGAGTTAATTCAATGTGTATTCTTATTGATACTTTGTCTCTTCTTCCTTGCATCTCATTGAGCCTTTTCCCAAATAGGTTGACAAATGATTTCAATCTCCTGTTTTTGTCATTGCTCCTTCTTATTTCTTCCTTGCGGAATTCATCCAATGATGCCCTTATCATCGGATAATGAGTTACCTTTTTCTCATCTGTAAACAACTTACTGTATCTGTCGTTGATCGATGATGTTTGTTCATTAATGTTTTTGTCTTGCTGCTTGACTTTCTTCATCATTCTTTCAATTGGTGACTCCATGAATAAGTCATTATCAAACAAATTATCATGATTATAAACCTTTTTCTTTGGCTTCTCCTGCTTCAGAAGCAATTTGATAAGTTCCGATTTGCTGAGTTTCTTCAAACTAGCTTTGTTCATATTTATATTATTGTTGGATATTTCTGATTTCATTCTATATATAATATCTATAGGTTTTATCTTTAAGCTATTATGATATGTGATATGTTTTAAAGATATAATATGTACTATATATATATGAGTAAAATTGAAATTGAAAACTGCGTTTATTGTTGCCATCCAATGTATGACTTGTATGCTGCTAACAAGGCTGGAGAGGTTATGAATATAGTGAAAAAAAATCCTAAAAAAGGTCATAATGATCATAATGGATACATGAGGTGTACTGTAAGAAAACATGGTCAAAATGGTCAGAGAAGTGTATTTGTTCATCGTTTTGTTTGGGAGTGTTTTAATGGACTAATCCCAGAAGGAAAAGTGATCGACCATATCAATAATATAAAAGATGACAATCGCTTATGTAATTTACAAATAATGACACAACAAGAAAATTGCAAGAAATCGGCACAAGAACGTGATTATACATTTGTTGCTAAAAATCACCAAAATAAAAAGTGTGTGAAAGCTACTAATACCAATACCAATGAAGTTTCATACTATAATAGTTTATACGCCGTTCAACAACATCATGGTATTAATGCTGGTATTGTGAAAATGGTTTGTGAAAACTTGAATCGCTGTAAAACTGGAGTTTCAAAGAAAGATAATCATCACTATAAATTTCAGTATGTCAAAAAGGAAGATATGCCAGAAAACTACAAGAAATCAGCTAATATTCGTCCGCAGAGAGTGTCTGATGAAGATAAAAAGAAGCATCATAAAGAATCAATGAAAAAATGGTATAACAAAGAATATAAATGCCCAAGATGTGACAAGGTGATGAAAAACAACAACAGACAATGTCATAATAAAAAATGTAAATAGCCAGAAACAATTATATATTTGGCTACATGATAGTAAATAAACAGTATATACTGTATCGATCGATATGATATATATTATTTTTCTCTTCATAAGTGTTTGTGTATGTAATTCGAATGATTCTTTAATGTTTCTGTTGACTTGAATTTTCTGGAACAATGTTTGCATTTGATTCTTACACCCTGGAAATAAAGTATGATTTCTTTAATGATTTCATCATTAAAGAAAGCTGACTAATATTTTGTAATTGTTGTTTTCATACTCTTGCAGCATCATCTTTTGTTCTTCTGAAAGCTTTCCATAACCAGTTGGTGTTTTAAATTCTATTGCAAAACCTGAGTAATTCAAATGTAAATTCTGTATGATCAGATCAGGAGATCCCTTCTGATAACCCATGTTGTATGATTTTATTCTCATGTTACCATTAATTTGGTTTTCACCTAATGTTGGGATTAGGATTGCTTTAGGATAATTGTTTCTAATAAAGTTGACTACCTTTTTATGCAAGTCATATTCTGTATTGATATTGAATGCTAGCATTTTGTGTGGTCTGTTGTTGAATTCATACTTACCTGTTTTTCTGATTGATGGTAAAACCTCTTTTGTTACCCAACGTTTGAATTCTTTCGCTTTATCCATTTTTGATCTCAATATTAGGCTGTATAGTCCGGATTCATTTATATAAATAGTGTTTCCGGTGTTCCATGTTAAAGGGGACGAATCGTCCCCCTTGGATTTGAGCCTCTTAAGTGAACATTTATCTTCAGAATCAACATGTTTGAAAATCGTGTTTCCGGTGTTCCCAGTCAGGGGGGACGAATCGCCCCCCCTGGATTTGAGCCTCTTAAGTGAACATTTATCTTCAGAATCAACATGTTTGAAAATCGCTTTCTTTGTATCTTCATATCCCAAAATAATTGCAACAGTTTTAGCACGGAACCATATGTCATCATCCTTTTTAATGATAGCTAATTTATTTCCTTCATAAGTGAACATATCCATATTATATATATATATTATTGTCTGTTTATATAATATAGCCAGAAACAATTATATTTTTGGCTACCAAAAGCAAATAAACAGTATATACTGTATCAATCGATATAATATATGTTAGATAATTTTCATATATCCTTTAAGTCCTTGAACGGTATCCAACTATTAAAGTCATCACTATACCCCTTCCACTTCACCAAAGCTTGTTTCTTCTTGTAATCTCTCCTGATGACCTTATCAATTCTGAATACCTCTTGTTTTGCTTTTAATAATTCGGGTTCATAAAAACTACCTTGAATGTCTTCACCTCTGAGATCCTTTAGTTTGTATGTGATTGGATTGGTGTGTTGTATTTCATCAACTTTAAAAACTTCCTCAGACCAATTTGGTGTATAGCCCTTATCAAACACATTTCGTTTATACTTACTTATTCTGACATTATCACCAACTTTAAATTTCGGTTTCTGTTTTAATGTTTCCAAATTACCATACAGATTAAAGTAAACAGTCCCTTCATTCTTCTTTTTACTGGCTTCTGTTGGTGTCATTTTGATAGAGCTATGTTTAGTGTTGTTATATTGTTTCACTAATTTGAGTAGCATGTCTAAATACTGTGTATTACCTTGAACAGTAAACTGCTTCCACATCTTGGTTTTGATTGTACGGTTCCATCGTTCACAAACTGACGACTTTTCCTCATTCTCAGTTGAGTACAAGGTTATTTTATTCTTATCAAGTAGTTCCTTGACATGTTTGTTGTAATACTCTTTGCCTTTATCAGTCCATAAATATTTCGGTTTTCTACCTTCTTTAAGGATTGTTTTAAAAGCATTCATAACGGTTTCACCCTTCTTATCTTTTAATGGAACTATCCAACCGTATTTAGAGAATACATCTAAAACCATAAGAAGATATCTGTAGCCAGCGTTCCATCGACTGAACTTTTGCATCTCAACAATATCAGAGCACCATATCTCGTCAATGTGGTTTACAATAACACGCCGTCGAGTAAAGTTACGCTTTATGGGCTTATGAAGCTCATCAGCTAATTCTTTTTGCCAGTTTTCTTCACTCGACGGCCTTTCCCGTTTTTTGTCCCAAGACCTAGTTTCTGCTTCGTGTTAATCAAGAACCGAGCAGTTTGTCCCCATTTTGGCATCTGTCCATAAGGTATTTCATCCAATGACTTAACCATTTTCTTGTCACATTCACCTTTGTTTTTCCCCATATCATAACAAATATCATGATGAGCTGCTATTTCATCCACTTTATTGTAAGGTTGTACGTACCACTTGGTGACCTCTCCAGTGTTCCTATCATACTCTAACTGTTTATCGAGAGGATTGTATGGTCCCATGTATTTATACTTTCCAGGAGTCCATCCAGCTTTTGGTTTCGGTATTTTCCCAATTAGTTTATGTATATCAACACCAGCACCATCCAAATCCTTTCTGTCAGTTTTATACTTTCTATTCGGTCTGATTTTAGTAGATAATTGATCAAGAGCTTGACTTCCGACATTTTGAATCATTGGATTCAACTTATCCAGAGCATAATCGATAGCCTTTTTCTGCAGTTTTGGGTTTCTCAAGGCTTCTGATCCATAATATCTTCCCATTTCAACAGCCTTTTTTCCCAGCCAAGGAATACCATGGTGAATCAATAAATCAGTACCAGTTGATGCTACTGTATCTAGTACGCCCGCCCCTGTCGACGGGCTGACCCGTTTCCCGCCTGTTTAACGAATTTAGTCTTAGTTATTCCGCATTCAGAGCATTTGCATTTAAGCATAAGCCTCCCATTTTTAGCCTTTTCATATCGTTCACTCCCAGGTACACATTCTGTGACCCTTTTTTGTTTCACGCAATATGATTTCATATATATATGAGTTAGATTAGATTAAAGTTCAATATATACGTTCTCATATTTACCAGTTTTTGGATTTTTCACCAAACGCATGACAGTACCCTTCTTTGGTTTAGTCCAGAATTTCTTGCTTGTTATACCTGTTGATCCTGTGAAAGCACCTTTTAAGATATCACCAGACCAATATCGGTCAAATACATGGTTGGTTGATGGAATTACTTTGCGAGTTATTTGTTCGGCTATTTTGGCTGCCTCGAAAGCTTTACCTAATGGATTTTCACCTCCCTTTTGGCTTTTGATAAATTTGGTTTTCGTAATACCACATTCACCACAAATACATTTCATCATAAGTCTGTTATTTTTAGCTCTCACATATCGTTCACTCCCAGGTACACATTCTGTGACCCTTTTTTGTTTCACGCAATAAGATTTCATATATAACTTGATTACATATTTTTGAAATACCGTGCTAGAAACCTCTCATTCTTCGTCGTATCATATATGTTGAAAACTTCCAACAGATCAAAATATGATTTGCCCTTATTCATCTCATTCAAAAAGTACAGACAGAAGTAACCACATGTTGTCGTCAGTAAATTTTGTATTTGATTGTTCTGATGAAGCAATGTTAAGTTCTTCTTTTTAGCATGATTGACCATTTCTTGGAAGGGAGGCAAACCAAATGAATCAAAGTAATTGATGACGTTATCTTTGACATATGTTGACACCCAATGGCTACCGCTCATATATGATGGTTCAAGATTGTAAATGAATAGAGCCTGTCTATGATTATGAGGAACATTTTCATCTCTTGACAATACATCATTAATTGGGATATTCAGATATTTACACCATTTTATTAAATCATAATTGCTTAATGGGACATTCTTATGGAATTTGGGTTTTAGAATAGAATGTTTAAGAGAGGGACGTTTTTGAATGGTGAGTTCTTGCCTAATAGTAGACCTTTGCCCTTTTTGGGATCTCTTTTTTTAGTCCCCATACCGATTGTACCGTTCGGCCAATTCCCATAAAAAGGTGGAGTTCTATACATTGGCATTAACAAACCACCATCCTGATTATCATTGGTTAGTTGTGATATAGATCTGGGTGGTCTTTGTTGGGGTTGTCCCATCTGAGGGGCACCTTTACCAGTCATCTTCTTTATTGCCTCAATAGCTAAAGGGACTCCAATTGATGCAAGAAGAGTACCTAAGAACCCACCCGTTTGTACTTTTGTTGGTTTTATATGAACACCAGAGCCTGTTTGTAGAGCATTTAATATATCCTTCTTTTGTTTGGCGGTCAAAAGATGTTTATATGTTATCAACTGATCGATTTTATTTTGTGGTATGAGGAACCCACCAGTTTGAACACCTTTTCCGGATATCTTCTTAACAATCTGAGATGCTCCTTCACTAGCTGCTCCAGCTAAAGCCGACAATCCAAGAGTCTTAGCAATCGTTGGTGCAAAAGTTCTTCCAAGTGCCAGAACTGTAGACAGAAGAGATCCAACTAATTGCTTTCGAATGTTTGTTTTAGAAAGTTTAATGTCCATTCCCTTTTTCAATTTTCTATTTTTTTTCCAATCGCTTAACTATATTCTGAGGTACATACAGAGTGTCATTCCCAGATAGAGAGTCCTTCGCGAGCCTTAGAACTATTGTTTCTCTTTTATGATACGCGTTACTAAGATTCTTTTTCTGGTTTGGTGATAAACTAACTTTGATTTCGTATAGTCGTGTCATATAATATATGTTAGATAAATTCTCTTTTAAAAAAACATATTCAATGTAAAACTTATTTATTTAAACTATCATCCAACTGTCTTTACTACAACCTCACTCTCGTAAAATACGATGCTATGAGCTCGGACGTTTGCTGCCGGGGCTACATTGAGACGATAATGGAGAATCAACTGTTTAGGATCTCTCGTCACTACCTCTTTCTGATATGACAAATCGAAATACAATAATCCATACAAACTAGTGAAATTGGATACATTAAGCTGTGTTCCTGAATTGTAATCGTTCTTACGAAATGCATATGACATGAGATCATTGAATACCCGTATTTTAGAATCTGCATCATATTCCAGCTCTGGGTAAAAAACATTATTCCCGTATTCAAGCCTGCAGTTTGATAGAGAGCTATTAGCATTAGCTGCATTCAACTTGAAAGTGTCAAACAAATACGGACTCCTCTCTGCTTCATCATTATTTGGTGCGTCTGTCCTCTGGAGATATATAAAAACATGTTTAACGTCATCGATAGCTGGACTGATTTGAAACATATTCTGAACAGCTCTGGTATTTGCTGACTGATTGTAGAGATCTCGCATATATTTCCAGGTTGTTGGCTTGAGAAACTCTGAAACGAAATTACTATACATGCTGTCTTTTGGGATTAATCTTGGGAGCCAAAGATACAATCTCTTTACTACAACACGACCAGGGTCTGTGCCATTTGCCATGTGAATCAGTTCACTGTCTTCGTTTAATGTAAGTTCAATTGTGAGCTGCATCGGAGGCAACATTTTTCTTTCTAATTCTTGAAAAAAGCTGTATCTGTTTAATGGAAGCATCTCATTAATACTTTTAGCTCCCCCACCACCGTTGTTTTGTACTGCTTGGGTTAAAATACGACGAGCCTCGAAACCTGTGTTTGTATTTGCTGTAGTTCCGTCGGTATCAAGATACCAGAACGAATTCTTCCCAACAGATCTACTAAAATCGTCACTGTATTCGAGTAAATTTTTCACATTCGTAATTCGATGCAAATTATCACTCTCGTATACTATTTTACCAGACGATTTAATAACCATATGTCTGATTAGACTGTGAGATCCGTTTATCATAGTGATGCGATCCGCTGCAGCATCTCCAGCACCATCTGCCCTTTTTTGAAGCTCTTTAGTTACTTCGAAATACCCATTAAAAAAATCGAACATAGTTGACCTATCGTTGATTGTGAATCTGTAACCTGTCTTTTTCTGGCTTTGATTGTTAGCAGGTTGCTCAATGACATTATCCAAATGGAAACGAACGTATTCATATCGTTGTAGATTTTCATTTGTTCTGAAACTCATTTATATGAGTAGTTTAGATAAAATTCACTTTTTAATAACCAGTACCAGATATAAGTCTATTCAGAATTGTGTTGTAATCTTCTTCTTGTTTTGGTTTCATTGATGGTTTGGTTGACCCGTGTAATTTTTTCGTAATAAGCTCTCCGCTTTTTTCAGCTGCTTTTTTTCCCAGTTTGTCTCCAGCATGTGAAATACCAGATTCTAGCGCTTTTTTGGCAAAAGGTTTTAAAACCATTTCTGGAACTTTACTTAACACCCTTCCAACTGGTTTGAATATGTTATCAACAATAATCCCAGATCCTTTATGCTTATACACAAAACGACCTAGTTTCGGGTGATAAATTCGCTTGTATTCATACGACGACATATATAACTATTAGTTAGATTAATCTCTCTTCTCTCTTAAAATCAAACTGAATGAAGTGTCACTATGATTAAGATCGATGATTCTTCGTTTGCCATCTGTTATATAAATTCTTATTTTATTGATCGTATTTTTATTACACGGGTTGTACTGAACTCGTCGAGGCTCTTGTGTGAAACTATAACTCGGGGTGAGAGTTGAGGTACTGAAACTATATATAATATCTGACTCTTCACCATCAACAAGACTATCACTTATCAAATCACAATGAACATTCAATATTCCTCTGTCTTGTGAGAGATTAGGAATGTAATCTCCAACATTTACACTACTTGTTAGAATCTTTTTATTGAAACCAATAAGATCATTAAAATTACTTTGAGTAAGATCTAATCTGTAATTTGAGGCTAGTGTTATTATTGTCCTGAATACAGTATCGTTAAACTCCAGAGTGATTGGATATTGAGGGTTTGATGAGGTTCCTGTTTTTGTTTTTTCTTTGATTAAATTGTCAAAATCAATGTAATTCCATACTCCAGGGTTGAATATAATTTCCGTCCAATTAGTACCACTATCAGACGAATATCTTATTTTCTGATTATTGAGTTCCCTTGTCACATTAAACCAAGTAAATGACATCGAAATGATTCGGTCTAGGCCGATTTCATATTGCCTGTTTGAATCTAGTATTATCGGATTACTGTATTTGATTGTGAAATCCGATGGTTTATTACCGTTTTGGGTTTTTACTGTATGACTGGATAATACAAGTTGTCTATTCATTTATATGATTAGTTTAGACTAAAATAGTTTTTGTATATTTTGTTGTATTGTGGCTTATTGAGTATTGAATTTCTTAACAAGATGTCGAGAAATGCGACACCTGTATTTCTTAGTTCAATGCTATTATTAACAGCAACCTTTGATCCGATAATCAGTTCCAGTTTTTTCATCATTTCTGTCGGATTATTGAAAAACATTACCTGTCCACCTCTTTTTGTTTTTTTCTTCAAACCAGACCCTTTAATATTTTTTAATCTTTGATTGTTGTAATTTATATAATCATTAAGAACCTTCCTCGTATCAGCAATGACCTTCATTTGATATTGAGCTACAGCTTCACTTATTGAACCACTATTTAATTTCTTTTTGACGTTCGTCAAATTAGCATTTAGTATGTTCCTTTGTTTTTTAGCATCATTCAATATCTTGTTAAGATAAGCTTTCCTCCTTGTGTTATTCATATCTTCTTGTTTGAGACGTAATTCAACATCATCGTAGTTCGGAATATTCAATTTATCTAAAGCTTGGTTAATTGCATCCTCCTCAAGGATTTCGTAATCTGGTACTTCTTCTTCGTATTCAGGTGGAAGATCTTCTGGTTCATACATGTATTCTGGATCTATATACATTTGTTTTTTACCTGATGCTAAATCCTCAAGGACATCTTCATAAGATGGAGGTTTTGGAACCAATTGTTTCTCGTTTTCAGGTAGAACAGGTTGATCAAACAAATCGTCCAATCCATAATCAGGGACATCCTCATCATCAACAGCGATTCCATAATCAGGAACAGGTCGCTTTTTCTTTGGTAATCTTCTCAACGGTGCTTTTGGGGCTGTAAGTTCCTTTAACTCAGATGTTATAGGTTTGAAAAGTTTCTCTGCCTCGACTTCACCCATTTGATCAGATATCGTTTTTTGTTTTATTGTCTCTCTTACTGTGTTAATCTTTTTACCAAGCTCGGATCGTTTCTCTGCTAATTGTTTCCATTTGAGTAAACTCATTATATCATTTGTTTACATAAAATTTCGCATTTTGTTCGGAAAAATTAGGGTTATCATATATAAAAACGCTCGCATAGCGTGTCGCCATGCGATAAAATTGTATAACATAGTATCATATGAAGATTCAAAATTACGACATTCAAGATGAAGAAAACAATGATTTTCGTCAATTAAAGAGTTTCATGCCAAACCGATGTTTCAGGATGCTTATTTGTGCTCCCTCTGGTGGTGGCAAGACTAACCTTTTGTTTGATATGATATATAGGCTCTTATACTTTGACAAGATATACCTTTATGCTCGTAATCTCCAACAAAGCAAATATAAGCATCTGTTGAAATCTCTTGAACCAATATCAAAAGAGGTCGGTTATGACGTGATAGAAGCAAGTAACGATGAAATCATCCCTCTGACAGATTTGTCTGATGAAAACCAAAAATTAATCATATTTGATGACTATTTGAATACAGGTAAGAAAAATGACGAACGGATACGAGACTACTTCACCAATTCTAGAAACAAAAATTGTTGTTGTATATATTTGAGTCAAAGCTATTACGGAACCGATAAAACAATAAGACTGAATAGTTCACATTTTTGTGTTTTTGATTTTCCTTCTATAAACGAGCAATCGATGATTTGCCGAGAACTGAACATAAATAAATCAGATTATCAGAAAGCTACTAAGGATCCATATAGTTTTCTGTATGTTGATAAGGTCAAAAAAAAGGTAGCCCGAAATTTCGACGAAAAAATCTAAACCATTAATATATTATATGAGTTATACAAACGGTATTCTTAATCATGATGATTCTAATCACGCTAGTAATAAGGTGTATGTCGTCAATCAATTGGGTACAAAAGCAGACCTTTCAAAAACAACAACACAAACATTTCAGGGAAGAATACAAGTACCAGATTTTGATCCAGGGCAACACAATGGATCAGATATCGTAAACCTCCGTTATATTGATGGTATATTTCTGAATAAAAAAACGGGAGGTACTCTTAGCAATCCGATATCATTTCTCAGTTCTCTACCAAATAATCAAAAACAGATTCACAGCCTCGGGGCACCTCAATACAATAGTAGCGCTACAAACAAACAATACGTTGACAACAAAATGACAGCATTGAAATCAGAAATACGATTACAATTATCAGAAACTTTATTCTGGGAAAGTTATCAACTGGCTGATCGATTGCTTATATAAGATAGACCGAGGTAGTCCATCTGAGGTTACTTTTGATAATTCAACTAGAGCAGTATCAGATCTTTTCGATCAATCTCTTAAAGAAAATGATGCCAACCAAGCAACACAAGCAACTAAACCCATTTTATGCACAAAAGCTGAAAAAATTAATTATCGATATTATTTAAAATTTGATGGTAGCAAACGAATGTTATCAAACATAAATTTAAATCCTGGTTCTGGGCAAGCTGATATAGTTAATGTTTTCATCGTTTATAGATTGAGTTCATACACAGGATCTTATGCTGTTCGTAATGGACTTTTCGGACATGATAATGGAGGTTATGACAAATTTATTGCATTCTCACCAACCGGTCATTTACTTGTAAGTGGAACAACAAATCAGCATATTGTCATTGGATCAAGTTCTTTTAATAATAAGAATGCTACAGCGTCATACCAATCAAAAGCTAATGCGGGTGAACTGAATAAATGGATCTGTTTATCAATTCACTGGGATGTACCTGGTGGTAACAACGCTTCTGAAACATGGTGTAACGGCAAAAAATTAGCTAATTTTACAGCAAGAACATCACAAGGAAGTACCAACATGACATTTGGAGATTTGAATACCTCTGGTATTGCAGGCTTGAAAGGTGATATAGCTTTTTATTGTCTTTATAAGGGTAAAACTCTCACTGAATCAAATATCAAACTTCACCATTACGTTCTTTGTAGATGGTATGCTGTTGATTATGATCCAATTTCATTTTAATGTAAAAAATCTAAACTAATATTATATGAGTTATACTAACGGTATCCTTAATCATGATGATTCTCAAGGACTAGGTAAGATAGGTTTAAGAGGTTTACCTGGCATTGGATTTAAATTAGATGCTAATAATGATTATGATATGCAGAATAAAAAATTAGTGAATGTAAAACAAGGAACCAATAATAATGATGTGGTTACAAAAAGTCAGTTAGATAGTGAAATAGCCAAGATTCCAAGTGTGGATACATCTAAATTCATGCTAAAAGCAGGTGATACGATGACAGGGTCACTCATTGTCCCAAAAGACAATTATCCAGTTCATGGTAATCTCAACAAGGTTATCAGTTATGAATCGCAAAGAGAGATATTCTTGTCAAAGAAGGAAGGAGGTCGAATGAAGCAACATATTGACATGGGTGGTTTAAACATCGTAAATCTGAAATCACCAACTGCTTCTAATCACGCTAGTAATAAGGCGTATGTTGATAGTGAGATAAGAAAGATTCCAATAACTGATTCATCAAAATTCATCAAAAAAGATGGTTCAGTATTAATGGAAGCCAATCTTGATATGAACAATAATTTCATCACAAATCTGAAATCACCAACTGCTTCTAATCACGCTAGTAATAAGGGGTATGTCGACAATTCAGTAAAAAATAAAGCAGACCTTTCAAAGACAACAACACAAACATTTCAGGGAAGAATACAAGTACCAGATTTTGATCCATCCTCTCATTCAGAATCAGATATTGTCAATCTCAAAGATATTAACAACACCTTTTTGAATAAAAACAAAGGAGGTGTCCTGAAAAATCCTATCACATTCCTATCTACATTACCAAATAATCTAAAACAGATTGACAACCTCGGCACACCTCGATACAATAGCAGTGCTGCTAATAAGAGCTACATTGACGAAACGGTGGCACAATCTCAAATCGATTCCAGCAACAAAAAGAATGCATTGAAGTACCTCCCTGATGCAGATGAGAGCTCCAGTGAGAATAATATAGTGGTTCTTGGCATCTCTGATTTCCCACAAAGCCCTCACAAGAATAAATTAGCTTACAAAGTCGGACTACAAAAAAATCCTAATGGCAATGATTATCAATCGAAAATCGGATTCAATCTATATCCTCTCAGTATCGGCAAATTCACATCTGTCTTGGAATATTATCCGCTAGGGTCACATACCAACATCCAACTATCCGCTCAGGCTACCACAGCTAATATTCACAAAACAATCCAAAAGAGCTTCTCAGATCATGTAAAGCTTCTCGTACAATTCAACAATAGTAGCAGGGAATCCCTTGATTACATCTATTTCAACCTACATGGAAAATCAACATTATCCTCACCACAGGCTTTTCTCATCATTTATGGAGTCAAAGATTGGCAAGACACTGTCAATCCAGAAGTGTACGACTATGATCACAACAACCATGGAATGAGAATCGTTAAGTATACAAATAAGATTGTTTCCACTATTACATGGTTAACAGATAGTCCTTGGCAAGACCTAACCAACTATTATGCGAATTTCAATAATCCAACTGTTGGCAATGTCGTGAAACTGGTAACATATCTACAGGTAGGTAATGATCGAAACGGAGGCAATCTTTGGTGTCGTTGGGTTGTCAATATTATCAACCCGGCGACAAACAACGTTGAAAAAACCCATATAATACAAGTCAATACAACTAACTCCTTTTTTTTAGGAAAAAGATTCCGATCCAGTTTTGGTATTCAGCTGGCTCCAGACTATGAAAACATCGCCACACTCGCAAACGCTTCTTTTTTCAAGGTTGTAGACAAAGACAAGCTTCATAAATTTCAATTACAGACAAGAGTAACAGATGGGGGAACCTTTACAGTGAATCACCTCGCTAATAATAAAGATAAAGATTGGAACAGTTACACTGTGAGCTCAATTGAGGTTCAAGAGATAGCTGGTTTAAAATTGGACACAAATTCAGGTCTCCCATCTGATGTCATAAGTTTCACCAGTGAATAAAAATTATCTATCAATATAATATATATGGATAGACGTAAAAGCATATTCTATTGGAACCATGTGTCAGAAAAATTAACCGATGATCAAATATCTGAGTTGAAAGCATTGTATAAATTCTATCATAAGAAATACTGGCTTTTCAAAATGACTTACAAATATTTCAAAACAGCAGAACTTGCATGTAATATTGGATCTGCTTTATTGGTAGTAACAGGAACAGTAGTTGGTGGTGTAACACTAAACCCTATTCCTCTTGGGGTAATATCTGGTACTGGTATATTGCTTAAAACATATTCAGAGGCTAAAAATTACAAAAGAAAGATTGAGATGTGTAAATTCGCGTACACCTCATATGAAAAGGTTTTAACAGATTTGCGGTCGTTTATGAGAGGACTGGAGTATAATGACAAAGAATTTCTTGATTATGTCAAAGTTCTTGATGATATAATCATTGATATGTGTCCGTTAACTGACAAATTTGAAAAGAAATATAATAAGGTGTTCATCCAATAATAGATTTTATGTTATCACCAATAAGAAACATAATTTTTGTCCAATACCGATCGTAAAAGGCCAATGTTTTTTAAGATTTGCTAATTGGAATATTTTTGTAAGGTATTCCCATCATCTTGAATATTTTTCTCATAATGAAATTGATACTGATCATCCTTTTTCTTGTACAATTGACATCATTAATAACATTGCCTATCGCAACATATATAGAATCAATCTTATTTTTCTGACTATTGGATAGTTCAATGCCGTACTTTTCTTGAATTTTTAATATATTATTATTATTGACATGATATTTTCTATTATATACACTTTTTCTTATAAATCTATGTCTATTCTCATAGAAATCAACATATTCGCTAGCTATATTATATCCTTGAACAATGCCACAACTTCGACAAACTTGCATTCCATCAGTTGTTATAACCTCCTGATTATCACAGCATTCATCATCTTTCGGTTTTTTATTAGAATCTTCTATTTTTTCGTCACAAAAAGGACAAACAACTTCTGATTCTTTCAGGTAATCGTGAATATCTGAGTTACAATACATTCTATACTATTATATGAGATATTATTTTATATGATTGTCATACCATCCGATGACGTCACACCACAGCTGTGGCGTTCTGTGGTTAAAAACATCATGTTGAATGAAGTAATGCGATGGAAAAATGCAATGAGAGCAAAGCGAACGCGCGGGGAATATTGCTTTTTAATGGAGGTTAAATACTACATGGATTTCATGCCAAGATACCTACTCAAAACTGCTTTTTATGGGGGTCGAAATGCGAATGCCAGAGATCGTTTTTAGAGAATGGCAAAAAATGAGTGTGAGTTTCCGGCATCACAGGCCATGAAGTAGAGACAAAAGAGTTACAAGATGCGCGTGGTTTTATTTCATTCAAAATCAGTAGTGTCCCCAATTAGCTACATGAGGAACTTAGGCCATGAAAAAAATTCGCAGCATGTATTCATTAAAAGCGATATTTGACGCGAATCATTTCTGTCAGCAATGTAAAGAATTATATCAACACGTGCGGTCGGCATGTGTCCGTGCGGTTATTTAACAGCGTGACATACATTAAGATTATGAGAAAAGCGATCACGTCGTAAAGCAAAAATTATTACAGGAAAGAACGAGCGCAGTCAGCGCAAGTGCGAGAATTTTATGGTTAGTAAGTCTGATTTTCGGTTAACCTTCTTCTGGCTCTGTCGAATGCCAACAACAGAAAGGGTTTAAGTTGCACGATTTGTCACCATACGCCAGGAAACGAGACCCAAAACAGAACCAGAGAATTATTCAGTCTTGTCACGCCGTTTGTAATGATGTTCGTCGTTTCAGTTTTATGATATATTTTCTTTGCTAGACCGCCACCACAGTCCTTTGTGGCAATCACAACCGGGTGATTTTAGTAGATTTTCCTGGGCAGGCTGTCAAAACAGAATCATAATTTTGTGTGAGAATTATCTAGCGGGAATTTATTATTTATTTACGTAAGCCTGCAAATTCTCCTCGATGCCTCTTAGAAAGCTGCGCATATTAATTTGCTTTACTAAGGTGCGTTGATTTGTATGTAGGTCGAGCAAAGAACCCGACATTAATCAGTTTTTAGACTAAGGCTATTGATTTTTATGTGAAGAAATGTATGTTAGAGGACGCATGGGACGTGGCGCTTTCATGACTCCGATTATAATTTATTCGAGCTACACTGGTATCATGTATTAACATTCCCCAGCTTTATTGAGTTTTCCTTTTGATATTTTACTTCCTGTATTTCAAGTATAGAAGGTTTTCAACCTAATTATTGTAGCCACATCTTGGGTAATACCAGGTTTTCTTCAAAACATGATATTGCATTTGTGTTTTGCATGTAACACAATGCTGGCGGGAAATATGAGGTTTTGAAAATCGTTGCGTCTTAACGACGTGACCGATCTACGATGCAATGGAATCGAGACAAAAAGAGACAAGAGGCCTTTGGTAAGTAGCAATCATAATTACGATTTTGTACATACCTTGAGACGAAATATTAGCATCGCGTTCTTTATTCTGATTTCCTTAGATAATATGCTGTACCTGGAAACTTGATCGCTATCATTGTGCTTTAGCTTATTCAGTTTTCCTTGGGTAGAATATACCTGGAAGCGTTAAGTTTAACATCGTGCTTAATCTTATTCTGTCTTCCTTGGGTAGCAGATACCTGGAAGAGGAATGTCTAACATCGCGCTTTAGCTTATTCTGTCTTCCTTGGGTAGCAGATACCTGGAAGCGGAATGCTTAACATCGCGCTTTTAATAGCTTATTCTGTCTTCCTTGGGTAGCAGATACCTGGAAGCGGAATGTCTAACATCACGCTTTGGCTTTATTCTGTCTTTCTTGGGTAGCAGATACCTGGAAGCGGAATGTCTAACATTGCGCTTTAGCTTATTCTGTCTTCTTTGGGTAGCAGATACCTGGAAGCGGAATGTTGTCTAACGTTTTAGCTTATTCTGTCTTCCTTGGGTAGCAGATACCTGGAAGCGGAATGTCTAACATTGCGCTTTAACTTATTCTGTCTTCCCTGGGTAGCAGATACCTGGAAGCGGAATGTCTAACGTCGCGCTTTAGCTTTATTCTGTCTTCCTTGGGTAGCAGATACCTGGAAGCGGAATGTCTAACATTGCGCTTTAACTTATTATGTCTTCCTTGGGTAGCAGATACCTGGAAGCGGAATGTCTAACATCGCGCTTTAGCTTATTCTGTCTTCCCTGGGTAGCAGATACCTGGAAGCGGAATGTCTAACATTGCGCTTTAACTTATTCTGTCTTCCCTGGGTAGCAGATACCTGGAAGCGGAATGTATAACATCGCACTTTGGCTTATTCTGTCGTTGCAGCGATCAAAAGCGATCGAGCGATAATAACTGGCTTAAATAGGCGATGTATTGTGTCATCTCGCCTAAGCCTTAGCTTGTAGTTTTTGGTGCTGGAGCAAGGCAAATAATACCCCGAAAAATTAAAATAATTGTTTTTCGACATCATGGCTCTGTCGTAATCATTATTACCAGCTTAGCCTATTAAATTAGTAAGCGTAGGATGCGATATTGTTCGCGCTCGTTTTTGCCTTCGCAAGGAAAAATACCGCCAGCTACGCAGGCTACTAAACAAAGTGACTGAGAAGCCAAATTATTTTTATCCGCAATGAATTGTAATAAACATCACTCAGCATTGTCATCTTTTACAGCACACAACTAATTGAAATAACACCTCATCCCATCTTCATGAAGCTACAAGGTGTCAAACCATGGCATAAAGTTACTTATGCAAATTAGCTGAGGGCACATTCAATGTGCCCTCAGCTAATTTGCATAATAGGTTTTGGGCGGCTGGAAGCTCGTCATGTCAAGCTAAATACTTACCCTGACACTTAAATAAAGTTATTCATTCATTCTATTGAATGAGAAAGTACTTGGTTTTGAGAAAATAAGCTAAACTTGTTCGACAAAATATAAAGTGACCCATCTATGTCGGGTACGTGACTTCATGAATACATGTACACTTGCACTGAATCCAGGCGAAACGAAAACGCTAAATGATCATGACCTTAACTCTCCATCAAAATCTGTGAACTGTGGAGCACTACGATCCTAATCTGTGGATTAGAAGTGGCAAAATGTGCCCCAGACATGCCAAACTGTGCCTAAAATGTGCCTAAGTTGTGCCTAAACTGTGCCTAAGCTTTCCCTAAAACGTGTCTTAACTGTGCCTTAAATCTGCCTAAAATGTGCCTAGATTTGTGCCTATAGGTTTTTTCGTGTGCTTTGGCAAGAAAGCTGTGCCTTTCACTGAAGCCTAATTTAGTGCATAGGCACAGTGTGAGGTTCGTGTACACCAGTAGCGTGCGCCAGGTCAACTATTAATGCGAAAACAACCAACACGCACCCCTTTCGCGTTCGCCCCCAAAGATTTAACGGACTGAAAACGATTAACTTAAATAGAATTCCTTTAAAATTCTGATCAATGTAAACTATAGTTTGTAAGCTCTCAGAAAGCGTTTAAGTGAGTGAAATACCTTAAAAGGGTAAAGTTACGCCGAAAAATCAAGTAATTATTCCAATTATTAGTGTTGCGGTAGCGACTTCAGATGATTGCATCTTCTAAAATAAGAATGTTGCGGTAGCGAATTCAGATGCTTGAATCTCTTAAAATAACAGTCCGATTGCTTTTATTTAAATTTGTCCTTAATTCTTACGCTGTTAACGTTTTTCTATATATGGGATCGATCCTCAAAGTGAAACAAAACGGATTTATTTTGCTTTGAGATTACTTGCAGCGTTCTTTATTAAAGCGAAAACAAGCAACACACGCAACTTTTACGTTCGCACCCAAAGTTTTGACTGCCTGAAAACGATTAAATTAGATCAACATTCCTTGGACATTCTAATCAATGTAAACTATGGTCTGTGAAAGACCTTAAGAGGGTAGAAAGTTGTAGTCTTTTGAAGTTGACCAATTAAACTCGTACGCCGGTCAATCAAGTAATTATCTATATTATTAGTCTTGCGGTAGCGACTTCCTATCCTTGAATCTTCTAAAATAAGAGCCTGATTGTTTTGATTTCAGTTTTCTCGTAATCCTTACACTCTTAACGTTTTTCTACACATGAGTTTAATCCTCAAAGTCAAACATAAAGAGAGTTATTTTGCTCCGAGTTTTCTTGCGGCATTCTCTGTTAAAGCGAAAACAACAAACACGCGCCCCTTTTACGTTCGGGACCGAAGTTTTGACTGCCTAAAAAGGATTAACGTAAATGGGATTGCGTTGCCTTTCTAATCAATGTAAAACGTAGTCTGTAAGCTTTTTAGAAACCTTAAAATGTTTGAAATACGTTAAGAGTGTAGAAAGCTGTAGCCTTTTGAAGTTGACCAATTAATTTGGTATGCCAGAAAATCAATTAGTTATCGCCGTAATTAATATCGCATTAGCGAATTCAGATGTCTTGAATCTTTTAAAATAAGAGCCCAATCGATTTGATTTAAATTTTTACGCTCTTAACGTTTTTCTACATGTGAGATCAATCCTAAAAGTCAAACATAAACGGAGTTATTTTGCTGCGAGAATACTAGCGGCACTCTCTATTTGAGCGAAAACGACCAACACGCGCCCCTTTTACGTCTGCGCCCGAAGTTTTGACTGTCTGAAAACGATTAACGTAAACGGAATTGCTTTGCCTTTCTAATCAATGTAAACTATAGTCTGTAATTATTTTAAAAACGTTTAAATAATTGAAATACGGTAGGAGTGGAGAAAATTATAGCCTTTTGATCTTGACAAATTAATTTCGTATGCCAGGAAACCAACTTTTTATCGCAGTAATTAATGTTGCGGTAGCGACAACAGATGCTTACATCTTCTAAAATAAGAGTCCGATTGTTTTGAATTGATATTTCTTGTAATCCTTATATTCTTAAGCGTCTTTTAACACTTGAGATCCATCTCCAAAGTCAAAAATAAACAGAGTTGTTTTGCTTCGATTTTACTAGCGGCGTTCTATGTTAAAGCGAAAACCACCAACACCTGCCCCATTTACGTTCGCGCCCAAAGTTGTGACTGCTTGAAAACGATTAACCTAAATCAGAGTTCCTTTGACATTCTAATAAAAGAAAACTACAGTTTGTAAGCTTTTAGAAAACGCTTAAGCAAGTGAAACACCTAGAAAGAGTAGATAGTTATAGCCTTTTGAAGTTGACTAATTAATTTCGTATGCCAGGAAATCCCATAGCTATCGCAGTAATTAATGTTGCGGTAGCGAATTCAGATGCTTGAATCTCTTAAAATGACAGTCCGATTGCTTTGATTTAACTTTTTCCGTAATTGTTATGCTCTTGACGATTTTCTACATGTGAGATCAATCCTCAAAGTCAAACATAAAAGGAGTTATTTTGCTGCGAGAATACTAGCGGCACTCTCTATTTGAGCGAAAACGACCAACACGCGCCCCTTTTACGTCTGCGCCCGAAGTTTTGACTGTCTGAAAACGATTAACGTAAACGGAATTGCTTTGCCTTTCTAATCAATGTAAACTATAGTCTGTAATTATTTTAAAAACGTTTAAATAATTGAAATACGGTAGGAGTGGAGAAAATTATAGCCTTTTGATCTTGACAAATTAATTTCGTATGCCAGGAAACCAATTTATTATCGCAGTAATTAATGTTGCGGTAGCGACAACAGATGCTTACATCTTCTAAAATAAGAGTCCAATTGTTTTGAATTGATATTTCTTGTAATCCTTATACTCTTAAGCGTCTTTTAACACTTGAGATCCATCTTCAAAGTAAAAAATAAACAGAGTTGTTTTGCTTCGATTTTACTAGCGGCGTTCTATGTTAAAGCGAAAACCACCAACACCCGCCCCATTTACGTTCGCGCCCAAGGTTGTGACTGCCTGAAAACGATTAACTTAAATCAGAGTTCCTTTGACATTCTAATAAAGGAAAACTACAGTTTGTAAGCTTTTAGAAAACGCTTAAGCAAGTGAAACACCTAAAAAGAGTAGATAGTTATAGCCTTTTGAAGTTGACTAATTAATTTCGTATGCCAGGAAATCACATAGCTATCGCAGTAATTAATGTTGCGGTAGCGAAGTCAGATGCTTGAATCTCTTAAAATAACAGTCCGATTGCTTTGATTTAACTTTTTCCGTAATTGTTATGCTCTTGACGATTTTCTACACATGAGATCAATCCTTAAAGTCAATCATAAACGGAGTTATTTTGCTAGAAGATTACTTGCGGCGTTCTCTATTAAAGCGACAACAATCAACACGCGCCCCCCGTTACGTTCGCACCCGAAGTTTTGACTGCCTGAAAACGATTAACTTTATTCAGTGTTCCTTTGACGTTCTAAACAAAAAACGTTAAACTGAGTGAAATACCTTAAAAGGTTAGAAAGTTATAGTCTTTTAAAGTTGATCAATTAAATTTGTACGTCAGGAAAATAATCAATTAATTATGTTTTTCTTAGTGCGCGAGCGGGCGGTATGCTCAGAATCCTGCATTCTGATTGGTTCTGGGACGGGTAGAATTTTCCAATCTCTGACCACAGTCAGGGTAGAATTTTCCAATCTCTGACCACAGTCATGGTAACGGCGTAAAAACACTTTTTGCCACTTTTTGCAACGCACAACAAGGAGGGGAATTAAAGACCTTGTAATACTACCTTAATAAGGCGAGTACTCGTTTTAACTTTGTGTAGCTTAGCATGGCGGTTCGTGAGTTTGTTGTTGAATTCACTTTACAGCGCAGTTTCAGTTTTTAAATTGCGATCACCACAATGCCTTTTGACTCCGATATTTACTTTAATGACTTCGTTTTGCAGTTTTTTCTCTTCGTTTATCGAGGTTCGGTATATTTTCATTCAATAAATTGTGCAGGCTCTAACTGGAATTTTGCTTTTTGATCTGCCGTAAATGAAGATAAGGTTAGCCGGCGCACCGTTCGCTTTGGTTAAAACTGAGATCACAAGGGAAATGAAACCAGTACATACGCTTACAAGTACGATGCAAAACATAAAAAGAAAGTAATAAGGCTAAAGAGAAATGTTTGTCAAAGTATTCTCTCTCATTTTATGCGCAAGGACAATTAAACTTGTCCTAACGTTTAAGTACTTTGGTTTTGTGTTTAGTAAGCTTAAGCTTAATTATAACTTAAGTTTTTAATTGGGTTGTTTATCCTTATGCCGGCTACGATTTTCCATGTGCTTGTCTGTCCTTGAAAAACAACCTTTTCCGTGTTCATACGGTACTTTCTAGTCGAAAATATTACACTTAAGTTAACAGTTTGAAGAGTTCATGATTACGTTCGCTTCACGGTTTCCTGCCACATAAATCAGTGAAACTTACGCGAGTTTGACAACCTTTCAAGATTGACCTGCAAACTCGCAAATGTTGGAAAAAATAAATAAGTCATTTACCTGCCTAGGTCGGACCGTATAGGGAAAAACTGTGCCCTCGGTCTTGAGACCGCAGGCCTCGGGCCGTACTCAAGACTGCGGGCACAGTATTTCCCTAAACGAACCTCCCGGCCGGTAAATAACATGTATTTATCACAGGCGGTAGCGATAAAAATGTTATGAAATTCTAGTCAATGTAAAGTATATTTTGAAAGCTTTTAGAAAACGTTTAAGTGGGTGAAATACCTTAAAAGGGTAAGAAGTTATAGTCTTTTGAAGTTGACCAATTAAATTCGTACGCCAGGATTTTAGTATTTATCGATCTGAAAAAGTTTTGTTGCGGTAGCGACGTCATAAGGATGACACAAGGATGACGTCACAAGTCAGAGTGAAGTCAGAGTGAAGTACCTTAAAAGGGTTGAAATAAATAGTCTTTTGAAGTTGGCCAATTAAATTCGTCCGCCGGGCAATCAACTAATTATCGGAATTATTAGTCTTGCGGTAGAGACTTCATATGCTTGAATCTTCTAAAATAAGAGCCTGATTATTTTGATTTAAATTTTTTGAAAACCTTATACTCTTAACGTTTTTCTACACATGAGATCAATCCTCAAAGTAAAACATAAAGAGTTATTTTGCTCCCAGTTTTCTTTCGGCATTCTCTGTTAAAGCGAAAACAAAAAACACGCGCCCCTTTTGTGTTCGCGCCCGAAATTTCACTGCCTGAAAACGATTAACGTAAATGGAATTGCTTTGCTTTCTGATCAGTGTAAAATGTAGTCTTTAAGCTTTTTAAAAACTTTAAATTGTTTGAAATACGTTAAGAGTGTAGAAAGTTATAGCCTTTTGATGTTGACCAATTAATTTCGTATGCCAGGAAAACAATTTATTATCGAAGTAACTAATGTTGAGGTAGCGACTTTAGTTGCTTCAATCTTCTAAACTAAGATTCCAATTGTTTTGAATTGAATTTACTCGTAATCCTTATATTTTTCAGCGTCCTTTTACGCTTGAGATCTATCTCCAAAGTAAAAAATAAACAGAGTTGTTTTCCTTTGATTTTACTAGCGGCGTTCTATGTTAACGCGACGACAACCAACACGCGTCCCTTTCACGTTCAAGCCCGACGTTTTGACTGCCTGAAAACGATAAACTTTAATCAGAATTGCTTTGACCTTCTAATCAATGTAAACTTTAGTGTGGAAGCCTTTATATTACGTTTGAGTGGGTGAAATACCTTAAAACGGTAAAAATTGATAGTCTTTTGAAGTTGACCAATTAAATTCGTACGCCAGGATTTTAGCATAAATCGATCTGAAAAATTTGTGTTGCGGTTGCGACTTCATATGCTTGAATCTTCTAAAATAACAGCCTGATTATTTTGATTTAGATTTTGTCGCAATCCTTATATACACAGCATGAAATCATGGATTTGCGAATGTTTATATCACGCGTAAACATACGTAAATAAAAGGCCTTTTCTTTACGTATCGGTTCCGTGGTGCGTAAAGACGCGTAAATTCACAGAACGCGTAAAGGCTGCGTAAAGGGAAATAAAGATGAAAAAAAAATGAAAAAATGAAAAAATGAAGAAGATGAAGATGGATGTAATTAGCTGTTCATATTTGTGAAAATAGAGAAAGAAATGAAATTTTTACGTCTCCATATTCATTCAGGATTTTCCCGCTGTATTTTGTCTGGCATTGCTGTCAATACTTTACGGCTCTTTAACCCTGTTTACGAATCTTTACGCACTGCTGTTTATGCTCTTTACGATTCTTTATCCTTCTTTACGCGCAATACATTTTCTAATTGACAGGTTATTTTTGCAGAAGATAGGCAAATATGAAATATAAGGTGATCATCAAGGATTTTCCCCTTGTATTTTGAACGGCTTTGCTGTGACCACTTAATAAAATTTACTTCTCTTTTCAGCCCATTACGAATCTTTAAGCACCGTTCTTTACGCTCTTTACGACTTTTTACTCTTGATTACGGGCAAACTTTCCATCAATTTGCAGTTTATTATTTAACGAAATACAGAGAGAAATAAAATATGTGTGTCCATGACAATAGTCATGACATTTAATAAAATCATGACGGAAGTGACTTGTCAGAAAGTGGTTAGCAAAAACTCATGCATTGGGCTCAGGATTTGTCAACCTTTCATCTAATCATGTCATTTTATAAGCAATGACAAGGAATGTTAATCTTATCGTAAGGCTGTTGATGACGGATTATAACAGAAAGCGTCTTGGTGCACACTTCAATTTATCTTTTCACGTACCTTTTCAACCTCAGGCGAAACAAAAAAAAGGAAATTACAAAACTAGCTTCTTGCCTAACCTCGTGAAAAAGAAAAAAATTGGGTCAAAAAAAAATTGGACTGTTGTGAAACAAATTTGCTGGAAATAGTTACCTCCCCGAAGGGTATCTCTAAGGGAACTGGAAACGAGGTGGGGCGGCGGATTTGATCAGCGGTTTCCGTGTTAGCGTCACTTCGTGGGGTCCATTTTGAAATTACACGAAAGTGTGATATTTCTTCAACGTCTTTGAAAGGTAAAAAACGAGATTTTACTCCATTTAATTTCTGGAATAGTGCTTGTTTTGGAAAATGCTAGTGATCTGTGAACCGCTGGTGATCGCACAAAGCTTCGTAGAGAGTTTTAAACCCACCTATATCACGCACCAATGCAAAATCGTCGTGGATTTAAACTGGCGGGATGTTTGAACTTGAACTTGAACCACGCTTCGATGAGGCTTGTTAAGCTAAGTTTTCCTCTCCTATTCTGGATTGGATCTCCCCATTCACGGAAATACAGGAAACAGAGGTAAGCCGTCTTTCTTTTAGTCTCTACGCAGATGATCATGATGTGCAGTAACTTACAATGTAGGTTTCCAATATTGTTTGCGAACACGTTCACTCAAAGAGAACCGACATTGTAAGTTTTTAACTAAGAAAACTACTCGAAATTCCATTAATGTTCTTGTAGTTTAGTTTTTGAAATCGGATTGCCTTCGTCAAATGTACTTTGCTGAAGATTTGACTGTTAGAGAAAGGTTTGCAAATAAATATAGGGGCCAATTATATGAGCAGGGAATTTATGTATTTTGAAACTACTAAAAGTGACGTAGTTTACGTGGGCTCCCTGTGAATAGACTTGCCAGAATCTCGTCAAATCAAGCCAGGCGTAGTTAGCAGGGCTAACCAGGGTGCTATTGATCCCAGACGTCCTTTCAAATGGCTTGAATTTTGCATTGTTTCACGGACCGTTGATTTCACTCTGCGGTTTCAAAAATAGTAATCACGTGACCACAAGTTTGTTGACCGCAAGCTGACCACAAAATCTGTAACGTTGAACATGGGACAAATGAATTTCAACCCGCAATCATCACATATCCTAAAATAATGCCATCTCCTGAATTAAAATATCGTCTTATACTGGTTATAAACATTATCTTAAGTGTTATCTGAGGACATGAAATGCGGCGGCTAGTAAAAATCCATTCAGCAGAAGTTGAGCGTTGTCGAGCTTGGGTCAACAAATTTAGTTCTTGCGGTGAACAAACTTGTGATCACGCGATCATTTTTTTCAAAGCGTGGAGTGAAACCAACGGTCCGTGAAGCGACACAAAATTCAAGCCATTTGAAAGGACGTCTGGGACCAATAGTATTTGGCAATACCGAAACATCCCTATTAACATGGAATATTGTGAAGAATATTTACATCTGAGTTCAGTTAAATGGAATCACTTCAATGGTTTCCTGTTTGGTCCTTGTAGCTCTAAATGGTGCATTTTCACAGTTTGAAATCATTCAACTGTGCGTAATAAGAGAAAAAAACGGGGAAGGAAAACTGCATTTTAAACTGTCCCAGAAATTCTCATCTCTCAGCTTCAAAACCACAAAGGCAAGCTTAGTGGTTAAAGATTTTTCTCGTACCATTCAATTGTAAATTTGTCAAAAACTTACGACTTACCTCAAAGGTAAGTATTCTTTGCAATATTTCATGTTAACAGGGACGTTTCAATAATATCAAGGGCTATACATGACATTTTGAAACTGCATACTACTGGCCACATAGTTTGTGTGGGAAGCCTGTTGACTGTTAAACCTACCAAAAGTAAAATTATATGGGAAAATCGCAGCCCCGTTTGCCAGGATCCCAGCAATGTGATGCCAGAATCCCAGCTAGCCAGGCTGAAAGTTTTCCATGTAAACTGTTTACTAGGCCAGGGTGACTTGCATCATGTACATGGAATACCAGGCTGAACAGTCATCTTAGCCTGAACCAGCCTGGCTAATCATGGGCCAGCCCAGCTCATGTAATTGGCCCTAGATATTGGGTTTTCAGAGAAAAGAAATGATATTATTGAAAGTACCAGATTAGCAAACATCCCTGATTTGCCAAAAAGATTACCAGTTCACATGTACTTTTGTGTCTCACCCCCTGCTTGTTTGTCTTCCTGTTGTTACAGTCTTATCAGCCCTTACTCAAACATTAAACCAGTAACTTTAATATGACTTAATACATCACCTGGAAACAGCATTCCCTGAGGACAATCTTTGGTATATGTAATCGCATGAGGCCGATGAGGATAAATATTCACACATATTTTCAGTTTTCACAAAATTGCTTGAGTCATGGAGCAACAAGGGCAATTTGTGAAAACTTTGAAAATACAAGTCAAATTTAAACCTTAATTCTATGAGGACTACTTTACTTTTCATAACACAGAGAGCAAAATTCTTGGAAAACTTTTCATACACGTTGAAACAATCAGCTGGCCTCCAGAATAAAAGTACCCGCACGTAAACAATTCGCAGCACAAGCAGTTTAACTGTTGCTCAGCACACAGAACAAGAAAGACTGACCATCATGTACATTTTAAGAGATAAATACAATTCTATTTCATTGACAAAACACACTAAAAGCTTAAACTAAGTAAATTTTATTCACCTGAGTTATGAAGCTTCCTCTCGCTGGAAAAATTATTGACCACACCACTCCAAAGTTTTCAGTGGTTTTAAAACAAATAACTATTTGCTCTTTCCCATAACACATATATGTTCATCTTTTGGAATTTCTCTTCAAGCCAACACCTGATTCCCATACCATTTTTACCAACCAACCTGGTTAAAAGTCAAACTTTGAAGCGATCCTTGTGTTGAATAACTCAAAACAGTTTTTTGTTTCAAGACTCCTACAAATTGCAAATGGCGTGCTTTTGCACTCAGCCAATCAAATGCGAGTAATTTTGGCGCTTGGCCAATCAGGAATTAGTAATTTTGCCCTCGTCCTAAAGAAAATTTAAGAAAAAATGCCCTCTGTCTCAACCAGTAAGCATTCAGTAATTTTGCCCTTTATGTTATAAAAGAAGAAAAAATGATTGTACATGTACATGTTGGACACATTGCTCCCTAATGTCAGTGACACCCTGTAGAGTCACTCTCTCACAACATTTAACATCAATAAATTGTATGAACAAGTCATAGGTGATGTGTAACTGCTGTTGTGTTATATTATCAAAGGTTACATGGGATCTTAGTTGTAAAGTAGACCAGCTGACATGACTCAAAAACACTAATATTGCATTCCATATCTGGTATTTGACTCTTTGTCAAGTTTTGAAACTGAAAAGTAACATAACACTATAAATGAGGTGCAAAGGCCAGAAATAATTAGATGAATAACTCAGTAGGCTACATTAAATATCCTAACAAGTCCTATGGATACTTGCAGTTATTGATAATTATTTATAGTCATCAAAAACTGCCACACATCCTGCTATGTTTGACTTGATCAATAATTTGGAAGCTTTCTTGATTGTTGTTTTAGTTCTTTCTTGATTACTGAATATAAAATTCCTAGATGTCGGTGCGCTCACATTAAGCCAACCTTGATTGCGCGCTGAACAGTTGAAACATGGCCATATGTTCACTGATTTCTACATGCAGTTACTTGTACATGTACGTGTTAGTACAGTCATAGACCTTGGTGCAGAGAAACTTTGAAGGAACAAAGTTTTGTTTCATGGCATTTTAAACAATTAATTTTTTGTGTAGCTAGTACATGTACTGTACATTTATTCATCAAATTATTCCTGGTCTGTCACTTAATTTGCAACATTAAACTTCCAATATTTTTAAAAACTTTGTGAAAGACCGGTCGTATGGAAAATAACCTTGGGCATGTCACAATGCCGTGGTAGTGAAGCTTGCATGTCTCAGTGATCCCAGAGCTGGCTCGCTGGGGCCTTGGCCCCTGCTATATTCAGCCATGTCCCATTGGTCGAAATTGGAGAGGCTGAACACAGTACTGCCCCAGGCCCTCCAGGATGAGTAATTAAGTATGGGACCAATCATCCCAGACCCACCCCATAGAAACCGGTCTTCGTCATGAAAACCTGGAACATTCTCATTTTTAGTGTCATGGCCTTAAAGCTGTATCAGTGCAGCCTTATGATGGCCACGTGTAGAGTACAACATTGATACACACTGTAGCTACGCAATTCTATTTCAGTTTGTTTTAAAGCTGTCTCTACTTTAAACGACCAAACCCATATAAACCTCTATAATTTACGCACTAATTTTTAGTTATGGTGAACACAACACTGGTCAAGCATCACACATTCTATACTTCTACTGCTTGTGCCACCTATGGTGTGAATTGGGTCAGGACAGTTTATTCTGGTTCTTACATAACTTCTTCTACTCTGTACTTGTGTTATGTACTGATATACACTCTAAAGGAGCTTGTCTCCAACCTCCGCATGTAAATTTAACTTGCACTTTCAGAAAATTTGTGTCTTTTTTTACACCCATTGGTGTGTAATTTTTTTTACATGTGTGTTTCATGCTTGAAGTTGTGTGCAACATGGCATCCTTATACAGAGGAAACCCTCATGTAATGCTGCAATTCCTATGCCCTGTACTGAACAAAACTTAGATTAAATGCACTTTTATTGATTAATTTATTGATACTGTCGAGTAGGATAGTAATCTTATCTACCATGTGCGTTGCTAACGTTGCTGTCCATTTTGTTTTCTATGGTGTAGTGAACTTTTTACTTTCCCGGACATGCTATTAAATGGCAATTTAACTGAAATATATGATTTTATGAATAGCTTAGGTCCATTTTCCATGAATTCTAAAAACTAAGGTTACCCATTGTTCTGTGATGGGGTTGAGTCACCAATGTAATTCACATTTGCCAGTTTGACTTACAAAAGTCTCCACAGTAACTGCACATTTAAACTGTTACCTGGGTCAGTGTCTATAGGAATGATTTGTACTGTAATGGGCAAGGGTATATATTTAATACTATCCTTTCATTCGTTCCAACAGATCAGACACATGTTTACATAATTTGAAGTGGATCAACAAGTTCAATCCCCACCAAGACAGGCTTAAAGAAGACCTTATCACCGATCAGAAACACTCCAAGTTATCATAATCACTGTAAATCTGGATAAGCCAGCCATAAACAAAAACCAGATAGGGCAAAAATTGCTTTGAAACAATGTCCCTTCTACAGAGTCCAATGTTTTGCTTTTGGGTGAACTACGTTGTGAAGATTGGAGGAAAAGAATAATATGTCCTGGGTTTTAAGGCATTGTAGCAATGCCTATAAGCAGCAAATGAACTTAAGTGCTTATGTACTCATTATTCATTAGTATCCAAACAAAACAGCCTGTATAGTAGAACTGTAGGCGCAGGTACTAGTCATCAGATGCTTCGAAAGACACCGGTTTCACTTTTTTGTTTTTTTTTTGTTGAGGTGAAACATTTTAACATTCATATCACCCAGGGCAGAATTCTCTTTTCTTTGTGCCTCTCAGTTCAGCGAATATGTAGGAAAAGAGAACAGTCCCAATGAAGATTTGTGTGAACGTTAATTTGAATAAAAGATGTGAAATTACCATTGGTTGCTTTCTAGTGGTCTCTCCCTGTATAATAAAACTTCATTGTGAAACCACCTTTCATGGCAGGACGTATCGCAATACGTAATGGCAAGATAATAGAAATGATTTTAATTGCTCGCAAGACATGAAGTTTTTGTTCACTACAGTGCCTTGAAATGCCATGACTGAGTCGGATGACGAGTCACAACCACTTTTTTCAGGGGATAGAAGTATATTTACGATATTTAAGAACACGAAAATTTCTCTGTTGAAGGTGGTTGTAAATATCATATAACCCGCACCACCCGTAAAGGCTGTTTGAAAAATGCACTCTACTAAGGGTCGTAAATGTAAAGTGTTTACACGGTTTTCACCATATCCGTAAAGGCGTGGTTAGAGAACGCGTAAACATTTCCATTCTGGTAACCTTACGGAAGTCGTAAATGAAGGCCTTACGAGTTTTTCCGATATCCGTAAAGACAGCGTTTAAAGTCTCCCTAAGACGTCTTTACGCACTATCGTTTCTAATGCGTAAAGACCTTCTGAACGGAAATGTAAAGAAGTCCGTAAAGATGCGTTTGCAGGGTCAATACGCTTTCTTTACGTAGTCATTACGGGTGCATAAATTTAAGATTTCATGCTGTGATACTTCGCGTTTTTCTACACGAGATCAATCCACAAAGTCAAACAAAGAGTTATTTTGCTCCCAGTTTTCTTACGGCCTTCTCAGTTAAAGCGAAAACAACAAACACGGGCCCCTTTTACGTTCGCACCCGAAGTTTTGACTGCCAGAAAATGATAAACTTGAATCAGAATTGCTTTATCATTTTAATCAATGTAAACTATAGTGTATAAGCTTTTAGAACACCTTGATTGAACTACGTTAAAAGAATACAAAGTTGTAGTCTTTTAAAGTTGACCAATTAAATTCGTACGCCAGGAAAATAATCAATTAATTATCGCAGTGATTATGTTGCAATAGCGAATTTGGATGCTTGAATCCTTTGAAATAAGAGTCCGACTGCTTTGATTTAAATTTTCCCGTAATTCGTATGCTCTTAAAGTCCGCTGTTCAAGGAAAAGCGCATGCGCGAGCGGAACGGCTCAAAAATAAATTGTACGGGTCTACACTAAATTCGAACTAAGCTTATGGTGGAAAAATCCGTTGAAATCGCGCCCTAATTTTGCACATCCGCTCTTCGCTTTCCACTTTTTGTAGTCTTTATTTCCTGTTGTAAATATTAGTTCAATTTTTATAATGTTGAAAGTGATTTAGCAGCCGAAATCGGCATTTTAGTCAATGGATGGTCAGAAGAGACGTCGTGGTAGACTGACGACGGGACGGCAGAACACAAGACATTCACGAGATTGAAGAATCCTCGAGTCTTACGAACCAGCATTTTAACTGTTGCGGAATTAACAAATGGAAAATCGATAAGAACTACAAACAGACCATCACAAGAAGGTCAAACAATAACCTTTGTCCGAGTTGCTACTGGAGATCTATCAGTTGGATGCTAGTAGTTCGCCATAAGACAACAGAGGTGCAATGTGCAAGAATTCTATTTCTATTTTAACCACAACTACGAAAGTGGAGTTAAAACGACAGCGCCAGAAGCTGTAGCTTCTTTATGATCAAAAGAGATGGCAAATGAGTCTCAGAATAATTAATTTGGATCTGACATCTGTGATAAAGAAAGATACATGTCTTGCAGTTAACCGCAAGCAAACATCAAATTACGTATTAAGAAATTCGTGGATCCTTTCATAAATTAAACGTCACTCTTTTAAGCGGCTTTTAGGAATCTTTCAATTAAACTGAGCCCAAAAACCTAACTAGTTGCCAAAGAACTAGCACACACAGAGGCACAAAGATTTCAAACGACTCTAAGAAAATCAAACACTCCAAACAGTATCACAGCTTGAGGTTTCTCCCGAATCAATAGGTCATCCACGCAATTTACCGGCACAATTTCGCTGTGTCGCCATCAAATCATCTTGATCAAAGGGACAAAGCTGTTACGATTGTACGTGAGCAAGCTCTATTTTAAAAGCTGGAATAACTTCAACAACTAGCGGCAGTCATGCTTGGCCTGTCATTTCATATACTATCGACAACAAGTTATAACAATTTACCGCCGTATCCCGCCACGCCAGAGTTGTGAACGCACTCCTAATTGGTCTAAAAACAGTTATCTTGACAGCGCTTAAGTCATTGCTCGCACATACGCTGAACCGTGAAACTCTGCCCTTAACTGAAAACGATTAACTTAAATCAGAGTTCCTTTGACTTTCTAACAATTGTAAACTGTAGTTTGTAAGCTTTTAGAAAACGCTTTAGCGAGTAAAACACCTTCAAAGAGGAGATAGTCATAGCCTTTTGAAGTTGACTAATTAATTCCGTATGCCAGGAAATCGCATGGTTATCGCAGTAATTGATGTTGCGGTAGCGAATTAAGATGCTTGAATCTCTTAAAATAACAGTCCGATTGCTTTGATTTAAAATTTCCCGTAATTCTTATGCTCTTAACGTTTTCCTACATATGGGATCAATCCTCAAAGTCGAACACAAACAGAGTTATTTTCCTTTGAGATTACTTGCGGCGTTCTCCATTAAAGCGAAAACAAGAAACACGCGCAACTTTTACCTTCGCGCCCGAGGTTTTGACTGCCTGAAAACGATTAACTTAGATCAAACTTCCTTTGATATTTTAGTCAATGTAAACTATCGTCTGTAAGCTTTTAGAAAACGTTTAATTGAGTGAAATACCTTAAAAGGATACAAAGTTATGGTCTTTTCAAGTTGACCAATTATATTCGTACCCGGGGCAATCATATATTTATCGGAATTATTAGTGTTGCGGTAGCGACTTCATATGCTTGACTCTTCTAAAATAAGAGCCTGATTATTTTGATTTAGATTTTGTCGCAATCCTTATATACTTAGCGTTTTTCTACAGATGAGATCAGTCCTCAAAGTCAAACAAAGAGTTATTTTGCTCCCAGTTTTGTTGTGGCGTTCTCAGTTAAAGCGAAAACATCAAACACCCGCCCCTTTCACGTTCGCAACCGAAGTTTTGACTGCCAGAAAATGATAAACTTGAATCAGAATTGCTTTATCATTGTAATCAATGTAAAATATAGTGTATAAGCTTTTAGAACACGTTAAAGTGATTGAAGTGTGTTAAAAGAGTACAAAGTTGTAGTCTTTTAAAGTTAACCAATTAAATTCGTACGCCAGGAAAATAATCAATTAATTATCGCAGTAATTAATGTTGCGGTAGCGAATTTGGATGCTTGAATCTTTTGAAATAAGAGTTCAGCTGCTTTGATTTGGATTTTCCGGTAATTCGTATGCTCTTAACGTTGTTCTACATATGAGATCAATCCTCAAAGTGAATCATAAACGGAGTTGTTTTGCGTGGAGATTACTTCCCGCGTTCTCTATTAAAGCGACAACAACAAAGACCCGCCCTTTTTACGTTTGCACTCGAAGTTTTGACGGCCTGAAAACAATAACTTGCATTAGAACTGCTTTGAAAATCTGATTAATGTAGAATATAGCTTGTAAGCGTTTAGAAAACGTTTAAGCATGAGCTATAGGAAACATGGATTTGGAGTTCTCATCGTACGTTGTTTCAAGCAAGCAGCGATGAAATATGTCGACTATTCAATAAAACTATCACCTTACCGTCAGTTTTGCTGTCCCTTGTCTTTGTTTTCTGCTTTATCTTCTGCAAATATCCCTGTTTCTTCCCGATTCTTCGGTGAGTTCGATCCAGATATGCTTACTTTTAGCGCCCGCCATTTTGAAAAACCACTCATTCCCAGTTCTGCTCAGCCAACTAGAAAACCTCCTAAAGCCGCCCTAAAGCCCAATGGGTAGGCCATCTTTTTCAGGTTATGGTTACAAGCTTGTAAGAACATTGCACGACGGACTTCCATATATGGAAGGTCGTCGTGCAAGGGATTAAGAGTTACAATTCAAATTGTTTGGTTGTGTCGGGGGACTGGAAAGAGCTTTTTGCTCTTACCAGCTGAAGGCGAATTTGAAAAACAATAGCGATTGTCTTTTCGGCCCTACGATTGGCCAAAGGCACAAATCTCCTAGCAACGGCCCAAGCGCTTCCTACCCAGTGGCTTTTGGGTGGCTTTAGGAGGTTTTTTAGTTGGCTCCGTAGAACTGGGAATGAAAAGAACTGGGAATGAGTGGTTTTTCAAAATGGCGGGCGGTAAAAGTAAGCATATCGAACTCACCGAAGAATTGGGGAGAAACAGGGATATTTGCAGAAGATAAAGCAGAAATCAAAGACAAGGGACAGCAAAACTGACGGTAATGTGATAGTTCTATTGAATAGTTGACATATTTCATCGCTGTTTGCTTGAAACAACGTTCGATTAGAACTCAAAATCCATGTTTCCTATAGCTCATGGTTTAAGTGGGTGAAATATCTTTAAAGGGTAAAAAGTTAGTCTTTTGAAGTTGACCAATAAAATTCGCATGACAGGATTTTAGTATTAATCAATCTAAAAAATTTGTGTTGCGGTAGCGACTTCATATGCTTGAATCTTCTAAAATAAGAGCCTGATTATTTTGATTTAAATTTTTTTACACATGATATCAATTCTTAAAGTCAAACATAAACAGAGTACTTAGGATTCGAATTTACATGCGGCGTTCTCTGTTAAACCGAAAACAATAAAGACGCGCCCCATTTACGTTCGCGCCCAAAGTTGTGATTGCCTGACAACGATTAACTTAAATCAGAGTTCGTTTGACTTTCTTACAATTATAAACTATATTTTGTAAGCTTTTAGAAAACGCTTTAGCGAGTGAAAGACCTTCAAACAGGAGATATTTATAGCCTTTTGAAGTTGACTAATTAATTTTGTATGCCAGGAAATCGCATAGTTATCGCAGTAATTGATGTTGCGGTAGTGAATTCAGATGCGTGAATCTCTTAAAATAACAGTCCGATTGCTTTGATTTAAATTTTCCCGTAATTCTTATGCTCTTAACGTTTTCCTACATATGGGATCAATCCTCAAAGTCGAACACAGTTATTTTCCTTCGAGATTACTTGCGGCGCTCTCTATTAAAGGGAGAACAACCAAGACGCGCCCCTTTTACCTTTGCAGCCGAAATTTTGACTGCCTGAAAACGATTAACTTAGATCAAAACTGCTTTGAAAATCTAATCAATGTAAACTATAGTTTGTAAGCTTGTAGAAAGCGTTTAAGTGGGTTAAATATACCTTAAAAGGGTAAAAGGTTAAAGTCTTTTGAAGTTGACCAATTAAATTCGTACGCCAGGAAAAAAATCAATTAATTATCGCGGTAACTAATGTTGCGGTAGCGAATTTGGATGGTTGAATCTTTAGAAATAAGAGTCCGACTGCTTTGATTTAAATTTTCCCGCAATTCGAATGCTCTTAACGTTGTTCTACATATGAGATCAATCCTCAAAGTCAATCATAAACAGAGTTATTTTCCTTCGAGATTACTTGCGGCGTTCTCTATTAAAGGGAGAACAACCAAGACGCGCCCCTTTTACGTTTGCACCCGAAGTTTTGACTGCCTGAAAACGATTAACTTAGATCAAAAATGCTTTGAAAATCAATCAATTCAAACTATAGCTTGTAATCTTTTAGAAAACGTTTAAGTGGGTGAAATACCTTAAAAGGGTAAAACTTTATAGTCTTTTGAAGTTGACCAATTAAATTCGTACGCCAGGAATTTAGTTATTATCGATCTGAAGAATTTGTGTTGTGGTAGCGACGTCATATGCTTGAATCTTGTAAAATAATGGCCTAATTATTTGACTTAAACTTTTTTCTACACATAATATCAATCCTTAAAGTGAAACACATACAGAGTGCTTGTGATTTGAAATTAAATACGGTGTTCTCTGTTAAAGCGAAAACAACAAACACGCGCCCCTTTTACGCTCGCGCCTAAAGTTTTGACTGCCTGAAAATGATTAACGTAGCCGGAATTGCTTTGCCTTTCTGATCATTGTAAAATGTCGTCTGTAAGCTTTTGAAAAATTTTAAAATGCTTGAAAAACGTTAAGAGTGTAGAAAGTTATAGCGTTTTGAAGTTGACCAATTAATTTGGTATGCCAGGAAATCAAGTAATTATCGCAGTAATTAATGTTACGGTAGCGAATTCAAATGCTTGAATCTTTTAAAATAAGAGTCCGATTGTTTTGATTTAAATTTTCCCGTAATCCTTATGCTGTTAACGTCTTTCTACATATGAGTTCAATCCTGAAAGTTATCCATAAACGGAATTATTTTGCTTGGAGATTACTTCCAGCGTTCTCTATTGAAGCGAAAACAACCAACACTCGCCCCTTTTAAGTTCGCGCCCGAAGTTTTGACTGCCTGAAAAGGAATAACGTAAATAGAATTGCTTTACTTTCTGATCAGTGTAAAATGTAGTCTGTAAGCTTTTTAAAAAATTTAAATTGCTATGTTTTGCATCATACTTGTATTTAATCATTTAGCGAAATCGTTCGAAGTGTGATCTCAGTTTTAACCCAAGCGAACGGTGCGCCGGCTTTTAAGCTTATCTTCATTTACGGCAGATGAAAAAGCAAAATTCCAGTTAAGGCCGGCACAATTTCTTGAATAAAAATATACCGAAACTCGATAAACGAAGAGAAAAACTGAAAAACGAAGTCATTAAAGTAAATATCGGAGTTAAAAGGCATTGTGGCAATCGCAATTTAAAAACTAAAACTGCTGGGAAAAGTGAATTCAACAACAAACTCACGAACCTCCATGTTAACCTACACAAAATTAAAACGAGCACTCGCCTTTTGAAGGTATGAGAAGGCCTTTAATTCCCCTCCTTGTTAGACTTGCCATTTACAGCACACGTAAGAATAGCCCTTTTCACGGTTACCTTTTCTCATTTGCATTACAATGACTTTGAACGTGGATGTGAGGCAATTTCGGGCAGTTTTGCACTATTTGCCCGAAATTGCCTCACATTCACGTTCAATTATATTGTAATGCAAATGAAAAAGTGAACTGTGAAAAGGGCTACTGAGAGTTGACAAAAAATTCACATCTTTGAGCCATAAGTGAAAAAAAAATTCCCGAGTTCAACCGAGGTATGTTGTTTTTCAATTTTCATTCAGTGGTTTTCGCGCGATTACCATGACCGAGGTCAGAGATAGGAAAATTCTGCCCGCTCCCGGAACCAATCAGATTACAGGATTCGGAGGATACCGCCCGCTCGGGCACTGAGAAAAAAATAACATATATTTATCAAAGTAATTAATGTGGCGGTAGCGATCACAAATGCTTTGAACTTCTAATCAATGTAAACTATGGTTTGAAAGCTTTTAAAAAACGTTTATGTGGGTGAAATATCTTAAAAGGGTAAAAAGTTAAAGTCTTTTGAAATTGACCAATTAAATTCGTACGCCAGGAGTTTAGTATTTATCGATCTGAATGTTTGTTGCGGTAGGGACTTCAAAGGCTTGAATCTTCTAAAATAAGAGCTTGATTATTTGAGTGAAATTTATGATTCGAAGTTACATCCAGCGTTCTCTGTTAAAGCGAAAACAACAAACACGCGCCCCATCTACGTTCGCGCCCGAAGTTTCGACTGCCTGAAAACGAATAACTTTAATCAGAGTTCCTTTGACATTCTAATAAATGTAAGCTATGGTTTGTAAGCTTTTAGAAAACTCTTTAGTGAGTGAAACACCTTAAAAGAGTAGATAGTTATAGCCTTTTGAAGTTGACTAATTAATTTCGTATGCCAGGAAATCGCATAGTTATCGCAGTAATTGATGTTGCGGTAACGAATTCAGATGCTTGAATCTCTTAAAATAACAGTCCAAATGCTTTGATTTAAATTTTTTTAAAAATCTTATGCTCTTAACGTTTTCCTACTCCTCAAAGTCGACTAAATTACTGTAATTTTCTTGAAATGTTTTAAAAACTTGTATAAAATATCTGTGAAATTAAGCTTACCTTGTAGTTCCCGTTTGTCGGCTTGCGAGTAAATTCACTCGAGGGAAAAATTGAATGCAGTTTGCTTTCCTAGGCAAACAAAAGCTTCGTATGTGAATGACATTTCATGTTTTTGAAGGTTTCTTGTCCCTTTTTCTGTGTTTATTCATTAATGGAACTTTCATTAGTGAGCAATCTGATATATATGCGCAATTTTCTTTTGAACTTTAGTGCGTAATTGTCAATATTTTTTCTTTGAGCAATTCTAGTCAGTAGTGCACTTTATTCGAAAAGTAGAAATCATGACTATTCTAGAATGAGCCTGTGTTGTTTTTCAACCTAAGTTGTTTGTGACGATAGGGTTTTCCACTCTCAAGCTACACAGGGGAAACGTTATTGTCTGGGCGACAATTGGCGGGAAAATGAACACTTGACTCGGGGAACTTAGCTCTGAAACTCGCTTGGCGAGCGGGAACGGAATCTCGTCATAAATTCCTGGTACGCACGGGAACTAACAACGACTGAACCACGGACAACACACGGAGATTGATTTCAAACACACTTTAATCGTCGAGACTTCTGAATCCGATGTGTAACAGAGGAGCTCTCGATGTAATCTCTCGGCAATGTGTATCAGATATGAATCAACTGCCAACCCTATGTGAATCCCCTCGGGGACGGGAATCAACTTACAATTACATGAACACTCGATTTATACCATCGGTTGCTAAATCACTCTATGAGGAAAAGCTGAATAAAGCCAGCTTAGCAAATACGACAAAAAGGAACAATTCGACATAAAAAGAAGTTTACATTTCTGCTGAACTTGAACCGATATTCAAAGAAATGCTATTCTATTGTAAAACTGGACTCTATTCATGAAATAGAGAAAAAGAATAAAAGCTAACAATACAAGTGAAGCTTCTGGTCTAATATGAAATGGAACGCTATTCAGCGAATACAAAACAACGGCTACAGCTAAGACTACATTGGGTATAAAAGAAACCTTCCGTCCTTTTAAGCGAGTACAAATACAGAAACTCTAATTTAACTTAAGGCTTTTTATCTATTGAAAGTTTCGCATTTTCAGTTGCTAGACCTAGTCAAAAGGGCAGATTCGTAAAAGATCTCTTTTTATCTAAAAGCGAGAAAAAGTGGAAACAAAATAATCCAAAAGCAAACATAAGCAAAAACTGATTGAATTTTTGAATAGAACAACGGTAAACACAGGCGAAAACTGTCTGAATATATTAAATTTGTCTTTTTAGTCTCAAACCACAAATTATTGGATTTTGTTTTCTAACAAGTTTTTCTTCGGCACCGCATATTGGGTTGTTTTGACTAATTCGTAATTTAGTATTCAACATCTGAAGAGTCGCTCTGTCGCCAATATATTTCTTATTAAGTTTATAGTCTTAGTGTAAAGCTCCATACGTTGGACTCGAACCCTGACCTCTGCGATACCGGTGCAGCGCTCTAACCAATTGAGCCAACAAGCCAACTGGGATCTGGTCGTTAAATCGCCGTTTCAGTGAGTGAGTTCAGTGTGGCATGTTTTCGCGTTCGTTTGTTTTTAACCGGTAAGCCATTTCCGTGTGTCTTTAGTTACAGATCGAAATGAAATCTTTATTCAAGTAACTACAAGCAAAGCTTTTCTCGGTTTAAGTCTATTTTGTCTAAAATGAGACTCTAAAAGCTTCCTAAAATTAGTTCAGGGTGTGTTCTTGAAAGCGCCCGATTAATACTTCGCGGGTGAAAAACTTGTGTCATTTTCTCTTGATAATTATACCTTTGCTTGAGTTTCCGAAAACATTTTTTGGGTAATTTTTTTGGCCAGTAAACGGTTTGATGCCGGGAAAACATTATTTATTTTACAAAAATAGATTTCGAGATATGTTTCATGGTTAACAGAATTAAACACCCAGAGGGATGCATTGGAATCAGTAAGAAATGTGTATTCGCAGGGAAACGTCTGTCGAGTCGCTACCGGGAGCAACTTAAGTGGGTTTTTTTTGCAATTGTAGTTTTACAAGTACTCTTCTTGAACTTAACAAGTTAGCTTTCGAAAGAATGCTACAAGAAGAGCTGTCGGTGAAAGTCGTGCTGAAGTCTTCTCTTTCAAGAAAAATAAGCCAAGTCACAGTTTCCTCAGTAGTCCGAATGTTTTCCCTTGCTGTTTTTCACCTCTTGGCGAATAACTGTACAACTAAAATTTAATGTATTTTACGGGCCAACAAGCATGAAAGATAGATGTGCAGCTCCGCTTTAAGGCTTGGCTAAATCCATATATTATCATACCCCAGGCAATCAATTATTTCTCGGAATTATTAGCGTTGCGGTAAGGAATTCATATCCTTGACTCTTCTAAAATAAAAGCCTATTTATTTTGATTTCAATTTTGTCCCAATCCTTATATACTTTGCGTTTTTCTACACATGAGATCAAATTTGAAAGACAAACATAGAGTTATTTTGCTCCCAGTTTTCTTGCGGCGTTCTCGTTTAAAGCGAAAACAACAAACACGTGCCCCTTTTACGTTCGCGTCCGAAGTTTTGATTGCCAGAAAATGATAAACTTGAATCAGAATTGCTTTCACATTCTAATCAATGTAAACTATAGTGTATAAGCTTTTAGAAAATGTTTAACTGATTAAAATATGTTTAAAGGGTAGAAAGTTGTAGTCTTTTAAAGTTGACCAATTAAATTCCTACGCCAGGAAAATAATCAATTAATTATCGCAGTAATAAATGTTGTCATAGCGAATTGGGATGCTTGAATCTTCTGAAATAAGAGTCCGACTGCTTTGACTTAAATTTTCCCGTAATTCGAATGCTCTTAACGTTGTTCTACATATGAGATCAATCCTCAAAGTCAATCATAAACGGAGTTATTTTCCTTGGAGATTACTTCCGGCGTTCTCTATTAAAGCGACAAGAAACAAGACGCGCCCCTTTTACGTTTGCACCCGACGTTTTGACTGCCTCAAAACGATTAACTTAGATCAAAAATGCTTCAAAAATCTAATCAATGTAAACTATAGTTTGTAAGGCTTAAGAAAACGTTTAAGTGGGTGAAATACCTTAAAAGACATCGCCCAGAATGCCGCGACACATCCGGGACTTTTACGCCCTTTCTCGCGCGAACATTTGAAAGCTCGTTAGCGAAAGTACACAAAATAACAAAGAAAGTTGGGCAAAACTGGTCAGCACCACTCGGAAGTTTTAATTTTAAGGGGAAACGGTTAAGTTTACTGGTTAGGGTTCATATGGCTTTTGTAGAAGGGATGTTAATAAAGCAAATGCGACTGTTTTTAGGTGTGTAGCTGTTTGGGAAGCATTATCGTTTTCGACCTCAAATGTAGCTATTTTTACGCTCCGTCTGTATGGGACCGACACTTTTAGATTGAAAATCTCGAGAAATAAGATGTAAGCAAGTTAGCGTTCATATGGCTATTTATGCTTGACATTTAAAGACTCACTTGCCGAGTTTTCGCGCAAATCTGACAGTTGGAAGTATTATCGATTTCAGCTTTTCTGAAACCAACTCCCGCAAAACTGAACTTACATGCAAATACGTCCCACAGAGCCCCCCACGGGAGTTGATTTGACCGCTTTTAAACTTCCCGCGAGTGTTCTAATGAATTCATAACTCCGCCTCCGTAAACAATAGAGCGCAAGCCATTGTAATTAAGCATTGTATTGCGGTGTGAGTCAGTAAAGTGTGAGAAACTGATAATAACACCAGAATTCCGCAAAAAAAAATCCCAAAAAAAGACACACACACGTGTTTTCGCGATCGCTGTACGTTACGCAGATGTTACGTCTCCACGATAACTGCGATCATAAACAGCTTAAGGAACACCTCGCACATATTGACCACGCATAGAAGCATATTCCCGTTTCTAGTATGATCTAGTATTTTTAAATGCCTTGTTCACGCAAAGCATTATTTTAATAGACACCTGTTGACACAGGGTACTATAAGGCATTACCGCTTTGCTTGAGTTACTTTCGACAACAGCAAACGCATAGAGTTTATCTACTGCTTCGACCTACGTTTTTGAAATGTCTTCTTTACAGGAACTGCAGCGCATTGATCGGGAGCGCTCTTCAGAGCTCGTAGAATCCCCGATAAATCCTGCATTCCTTCAGATGTCTACTCCTTTGAAGAGTGAATACAACCCGCTGTTTTATTTACAAATAAGCGGAGAGGCGCTTTGGCAATGGCGAAGTGATTCATGAAGTGCGATGAAGCTTGCTAGACACAAACAGGCCTGTAGACAAACAGGGCAAATGATTTTTTGCAAAGCGTGAGTCAAATTTTTGGCCCTTTTAAGTCGCGCGTGGCTAACCTTTCGGGCTTCAAGCTCGGGGCAGCCCGGGGTTTTTTGTGAATGCAATTCCTGCAAAGCGCGAGAAATAACTTTTGGCGCTTCTCTCGTGGCGGGCAGGTAATGCTTCGCGCTGGCCTCAACCGCTTTAAAACCGCTTGGTTTGCATAAACTATTTCAGATAACGTTTAGACAGTCCATGATAAAATTTGCTCGCGAACTCTTTGACGAATCTCTCTATTCAAAAGGTTTGAATAGAGAGCGCGGCCTAATTAGGGCCCAATTGTTCACTTTCTCGCACCTTGAAATTTGCTTCACACTTCCAACCGTTTGATTGACAGCAGTGGAATCGCGAAGAGACTCGAGGTATTCCCAAAGCCAAGGTCTTCTGACCAATCACAGCCGACTTGTTCTGAACATGCAAATTATTATGCCGCGCGTCCTAAAATCAGGCGCTGTAAGTACATGTCGCAAAAGACAATAGCATTCTGGGCGATGGTAAAAAGTTAACGTCTTTTGAAACTGACCAATTAAATTCATAGGCCAAGATTTTAGTATTAATCGATCTGAAAATTTTGTGTTGCAGTAGCCACTTCATATGCTTGAATCTTCTCAAATAAGAGCCTGATTATTTTTATTTAAATGTTTTTTTATACATGATATCAATCGTTGAAGTCAAACATAAACACAGTACTTAGGATTCGAATTTACATGCGGCGTTCTCTGTTAAAGCAAAAACAACAAACACGCGCCCCATTTACGTTCACGCCCAAAGTTATGACTGCCTGAAAACGATTAACTTAAATCAGAGTTCCTTTCACATTCTAATAAATGTAAACTATACTTTATAAGCTTTTAGGAAAAGCTTAGGCGAGTGAAACAACTTCAAAGAGTAGATAGTCATGGCCTTTTGAAGTTGACTAATTAATTTCGTATACCAGGAAATCACATAGTTATCGCAGTACTTAATGTTGCGGTAGCGAATTCAGATGCTTGAAACTCTTAAAATAACTGTCCAATTACTTTGATTTCAATTTTCCCGTAATTCGTATGCTCTAAACCTTTTTCTACACATGAGATCAAGCCTCAAAGTCAAAAATATAGTTATTTTGCTCCCAGTTTTCTTGCAGCGTTCTCAGTTAAAGCGAAAACAACAAACACGTGCCCCTTTTACGTTCGCACTCGAAGTTTTGACTGCCAGAAAACGATAAACTTGAATCAGAATTGCTTTAACATTCTAATCAATGTAAATTATAGTGTATAAGGTTATAGAACACGTTTAAGTGATTGAAATATGTTAAAGGGGTAGAAAGTTGTAGTTTTTTAAAGTTGACCCATTACATTCGTACGCCAGGAAAATAATCAATTAATTATCGCAGTAATTCTAGTTAATGTTGCGGTAGCGAATTTGGATGCTTGAATCTTTAGAAATAAGAGTCCGACTGCTTTGATTTAAATTTTCCCATAATTCCATGCTCTTAACGTTGTTCTACTTATGAGATCAATCCTCAAAGTCAATCATAAACAGAGTTATTTTGCTTGGAGATTACTTCCGGCGTTCTCTATTAAAGCGACAACAACCAAGACGCGCCCCTTTTACGTTTGCACTCGAAGTTTTGACTGCCTGAAAACGATTAACTTAGATCAAAAATGCTTTGAAAATCTAATCAATGTAAACTATAGTTTGTAAGTTTTTAGACAACGTATAAGTGGGTGAAATACCTTAAAAGAGTAAAAAGTTAGGCTTTTGAAATTGACCAATTAAATTGGTACGCCAGGATTTTAGTATTAATCGGTCTGAAAAATTTGTGTTGCGGTAGCGACTTCATATGCTTGAATCTTCTAAAATAAGAACCTGATTATTTTGATTGAATTTTTTTTCTACACATGATATCAATCCTTAAAGTCAAGCATAAACAGAGTACTTAGGATTCGAATTTACATGCGGCATTCTCTGTTAAAGCGAAAACAACAAACACTCGCCCCATTTCCGTTCGCGCCCAAAGTTGTGACTGCCTGAAAACGATTAACTTAAATCAGAGTTCTATTGATAATCTAATAAATGTAAACTATAGTATGTAAGCTTTTAGAAAACGCTTTAGTGAGTGAAACACCTTGAAAGAATCAACCAATTATATTCGTACCCCGGACAATCAAAAAATTCTCGGAATTATTAGTGTTGCGGTAGCGATTTCATATGCGTGAATCTTTTAAAATAAGAGCCTGATTGTTTTGATTTTAATTTTGTCGCAATCCTTATCTACTTAGCGTTTTTCTACACATGAGATCAATCCTCAAAGTCAAACATAGAGTTATTTTGCTCCCATACTTCTTGCGGTGTTCTCAGTTAAAGCGAAAATAACAAACTTGCGCCCCTTTTACGTTCGCGCCAAAAGTTTTGACTGCCAGAAAACGATAAACTTATTATTTTTTAGAACGTGTTTAAGTGATTAAAAATATGTTAAAAGGGTAGAAACTTGTAGTCTTTTAAAGTTGACCAATTAAATTCGTACGCCAGGAAAATAATCAATTAATTATCGCAGTAATTATTGTTGCAGTAGCGAATTTGGATGCTTGAATCTTTAGAAATAAGAGTCCGATTGCTTTGATTTAAACTTCCCCATAATTCGTATGCTCTTAACGTTGTTCTACATATGAGATCAATCCTCAAAGTCAATCATAAACGGCGTTCTTTTGCTAGAAGATTACTTCCGGCGTTCTATATTAAGGCGACAACAACCGAGACACGCCCCTTTTACGTTTGCCCACGATGTTTTGACTGCCTGAAAACGATTAACTTAGATCAAAAATGCTTTGAAAATCTAACCAATCTAAACTATACTTTGTAAGCTTTTAGGAAACGCTTACGTGGGTGAAATACCTAAAAAGAGTAAAAAGTTAAAGTCTTTTGAAATTGACCATTTAAATTGGTACGCCAGGATTTTAGTATTAATCGATCTGAAAATTTGTTACGGTAGAGACTTCATATGCTTGAATCTTCTAAAATAAGAGCCTGATTATTTTGATTGAACTGTTTTTCTATACATGATATCAATCCTTAAAATCGAACATAAACAGAGTACTTAGCATTCGAATTTACATGCGGCGTTCTCTGTTAAAGCAAAAACAACAAACACTCGCCCCATTTACGTTCGCGCCCAAAGTTATGACTGCCTGAAAACGATTAACTTAAATCAGAGTTCCGTTCACATTCTATTAAGTGTAAACTATAGTTTGTAAGCTTTTAGAAAACGCTTTAGCGAGTGAAACACCTTCAAAGAGTAGATAGTTAAAGCCTTTTGAAGTTGACTAATTAATTTCGTATGACAGCAAATCACATAGTTATCGCAGTAATTAATGTTGCGGTAGCGAATTCAGATGCTTGAATCTCTTAAAATAACAGTCCGATTCCTTTGATTTAAATTTCCCCGTAATTCTTTGCTCTTAACCTTTTCCTACACATGAGATCAATCCTCAAAGTCAAACATAGAGTTATTTTTCTCCCAGTTTTCTTGCGGCGTTCTTAGTTAAAGCGAAAACAACAAACACGCGCGCCTTTCACGTTCGTGCCCGAAATTTCGACTGCCAGAAAACGATAAACTTGAATCAAAATTGCTTTAACATTGTAATCAATGTAAATTATAGTGTATAAGGTTTTGGAACACGTTTAAGAGATTGAAATATGTTAAAAGGGTAGAAAGTTGTAGTCTTTTAAATTGACTCATTAATTAATTATTGCAGTAATTAATGTTGCGGTAGAGAATTTGGATGCTTGAATCTTTAGAAATAAGAGTCTGACTGCTTTGATTTGAATTTTCCCGTAATTCGTATGCTCTTAACGTTGTTCTACATATGAGATCAATGCCCAAAGTCAATCACAAACGGAGTTATTTTGATTGGAGATTACTTCCGGCGTTCTCTATTAAAGCGACAACAACCAAGACGCGCCCCTTTTACGTTTCCACCCGAAGTTTTGACTGCCTGGAAACGATTAACTTAGATCGAAAATGCTTTGACATTCTAATCAATGTAAAGTATCGTTTGTAAGCTTTAAGAAAAAGTTTAATTGAGTGGAAAACCTTAAAACGGTAGAAAGTTATAGTCTTTTGAAGTTGACCAATTAAATTCGTACCCCGGGCAATTAGCTATTTATCGGAATTAGTAGTGTTGCCATAGCCACTTCATATGCGTGAATTTTCTAAAATAAGAGCATGATTATTTTGATTTTAATTTTGTTGCAATCCTTATATACTTAGCGTTTTTCTACACATGAGATCAATCCTCAAAGTCAAACATAGAGTTATTTTCCACCCTGTTTTCTTGCCGCGTTCTCAGTTAAAGTGAAAACAACAAACACGCGCCCCTTTTACGTTCGCGTCCGAAGTTTTGATTGCCAGAAAACGAAAAACTTGAATCAGAATTGCTTTAACATTCTAATCAATGTAAAATATAGTGTATAAGCTTTTAGAACGTGCTTAACTGATTTTAATATGGTAAAGGGTAGAAAGTTGTAGTCTTTTAAAGTTGACCAATTAACTTCGTACGCCAGGAAAATAATCAATTAATTCGCGGAGTAATTAATGTTGCGGTAGCGAATTTGGATGCTTGAATCTTTAGAAATAAGAGTCCCACTGCTTTGATTTAAATTTTCCCGTAATTCGTATGCTCTTAACGTTGTGCTACATATGAGATCAATCCTCAAAGTCAATCATAAATGGAGTTATTTCGCTTGGAGATTACTTCCGGGGTTCTCTATTAAGGCGACAACAACCAAGACGGGCCCCTTTTACGTTTGCACCCGAAGTTTTGACTGCCTGAAAACGATTAACTTAGATGAAAAATGCTTTGAAAAACTAATCAATGTAAACTATAGTTTCTAAGCTATTGGAAAACGCTTAAACGAGTGAATCACCTTCACACAGTAGATAGTTATAGCCTTGTCAAGTTGACTAATTAATTTCGTATGCGAGGAAATCACATAGTTGTCGCAGTAATTAATGTTGCGGTACCGAATTCAGATGCTTGAATCTCTTAAAATAACAGTCTGATTGCTTTGATTTAAATTTTCTCGTAATTCGTATGCTCTTAACCTTTTCCTACATATGGAATCAACCCTCAAAGTCAAACACAAACGGAGGTATTTTCCTTTGAGATTACTTGCGGCGTTCTCTATTAAAGCGAAAAGAGGAAACACGCGCAACTTTTACCTTCGTGCCCGAAGGTTTGCCTGCCTGAAAACGATTAACTTAGATCAAAATTCCTTTGACTTTCAAATCAATGCAAGGTATCGTCTGCAAGCTTTTAGAAAAAGTTTAATTGAGTGGAATACCTTAAAAGGGTAGAAAGTTATAGTAGTTTGAAGTTGACCAATTTTATTCGTTCCCCGGGCAATCAGCTATTTATCGGAATTATTAGTTTTGCGGAAGCCACTTCATATGGGTGAATTTTCTAAAATAAGAGCTTGATTATTTTGATTTTAATTTTGTCGCAATCCTTATATACTTAGCGTTTTTCTACACATGAGATCAATCCTCAAAGTCAAACATAGAGTTGCTTTCCTCCAAGTTTTCTTGCCGCGTTCCCAGTTAAAGCGAAAACAACAAACACGCGCCCCTTTTACGTTTGCACCCGAAGTTTTGAAAACGATTAACTTAGATAAAAAATGCTTTGACATTCTAATCAATGTAAAGTATCGTCTGCAAGCTTTTAGAAAAAGTTTAATTGAGTAAAATACCTTAAAAGGGTAGAAAGTTAGTCTTTTGAAGTTGACCAATTATATTCGTACCCCGGGCAATCAACTAATTATCGGAATTATTAGTGTTGTGGTAGCGACTTCACATGCGTGCATCTTCTAAAATAAGAGCATGATTGATTTGATTTCACTTTTGTCACAATCCTTATATACTTAGCGTTTTTCTACACATGAGGTCAATCCCCAAAGTCAAGCAAACAGTTATTTTGCTCCCACTTTTCTTGCCACGTTCTCAGTTAAAGTGAAAACAACAAGCACGCGCCCCTTTACGTTCGCACCCGAAGTTTTGACTGCCAGAAAATGATAAACTTGAATCAGAATTGCTTTAACATTCTAATCAATGTAAAGTATAGTGTATAAGATTTTAGAACACATTTACGTGATAGAACTATGTTAAAAGAGTAGAACGTTGCAGTCTTTTAAAGTTGACCAATTAAATTCGTACGCCAGAAAAATAATCAATTAATTAGCGCAGTAATTAATGTTGCGGTAGCGAATTTGGATGCTTGAATCTTTAGAAATAAGAGTCCGACTGCTTTGATTTAAATTTTCTCGTAATTCGTATGCTCTTAACGTTGTTCTACATATGAGATCAATCCTCAAAGTCAATCATAAAAGAAGAAACACGCGCAACTTTTACTTTTTCGCCCGAAGTTTTGACTGCCTGAAAACGATTAACTTAGATCAAAATTCCTTTGACATTCAAATCAGTGTAAAGTATCGTCTGTAAGCGTTTAGAAAAAGTTTAATTGAGTGGAATATCTTAAAAAGGTAGAAAGTTATAGTTTTCTTGAAGTTGACCAACTATATTCGTACCCCGGGCAATCAGCTATTTATCGGAATTAATAGTGTTGCGGCAGCGACTTTATATGCGTGAATTTTCTAAACTAAGGCCTAGTTTATACGTCGCAGTATCGTCGAATTTATTTCAGACGAATTTAATTCAAGGTCCCTTAAGCAATTAAATTCGATGATAGTACAACGTTTAAATCGAATTAAATTCGTCCGGTGAATTAAATTCGTCTTAGACGTTTTACTCGTCTGGGCAGGACGGATAAAATATCGATAGAGCGTCTTCAGTTTAAACGACGCTCTAACGACGCGTCGAATTAAATGCATATATTATTTTAATGTATTACAGTGCATCACAATGTATGAAAGGTAATTATCTCGATATAAGAACAGCGCTGATTGGTTTAACGTACCTTAATACCCAGGAAATCCCTTTCCGCTCACTCATTTTTTGGCGCCAATTCTCGAAAACCGAAGAACAAACCGAGCTGCAAACCGAGTTCAACTCAAAATAATACTGAAAATATGACATCATGCCAATAATCTGAGTACACCTTCCAGCGTTCATTGTACTAGCGAAGAAATTGTATAAATAAAATCGCCGATGTTCAGCGGACAGTTTGTTTACGCGGTTTTAACAATGAAATAAAAGTCACAGAAGATAAGAAAAGCAATCAAGATTATCGCAAATGAACTGACATCGGTCTAAGCATTGAAACTTAATAAACGAAAGCTAAGAGAGGACAACGCTGTACAGAGGGAAAAGCGAATTTGATTTTCAACTTCTCTGTCCTTTAACCGTTTTTTGTGCTTTGACACGCTCCCGGTGACATTGGATATGGCTGTTTTTCAATAGTTCAGAGAATTAAATTCGACGTCTAAAACGGACTGTGACATAATGTCGACCTATAGACGAATTTAATGTGAATTAAATTCGTCTGAATTAAATTCGTCGTATAAACTAGGCCTTAGAGCCTGATTATTTTGATTTTAATTTTGTCGCAATCCTTATATACTTAGTGTTTTTCTACACATGAGATCAATCCTCAAAGTCAAACATAGAGTTATTTTCCTCCCAGTTTTCTTGCGGCGTTCTTAGTTAAAGCGAAAACAACAAACACGCGCCCCTTTTACTTTCACGTCCACAGTTTTGACTGCCAGAAAACGATAAACTGGAATCAGAATTCCTTTAATGTTCTAATCAATGTAAAATATAGTGTATAAGCTTTTAGAACGTGTTTAACTGATTGAAATATGCTAAAAGGGTAGAAAGTTGTAGTCTTTTAATGTTGACCCATGAAATTCGTACGCCAGGAAAATAATCAAGTAGTTACCGTAGTAATTAACGTTTCGGTAGCGAATTTGGATGCTTGAATCTTTAGAAATAAGAGTCCCACTTCTTTGATTTAAATTTTCCCGTAATTCGTATGCTCTTAACGTTGTTCTACATATGAGATCAATCCTCAAAGTCAATCATAAACGGAGTTATTTTGCTTGGAGATTACTTCCGGCGTTCTCTACTAAAGCGACAACAACCAAGACGCGCCTCTTTTACGTTTGCACTCGAAGTTTTGACTGCCTGAAAACGATTAACTTAGATCAAAAATGCTTTCAAAGTCTAATCAATGTAAACTATATTTTGCAAGCTTTTAGAAAACGCTTAAGCGAGTGAAACATCTTCAAGGAGTAGATAGTTATAGCCTTTTGAAGTTGACTAGTTAATTTCGTATGCCAGGAAATCACATAGTTATTGCAATAATTAATGTTGCGGTACCGAATTCAGATGCTTGAATCTCTTAAAATAACCGTCCAATTGCTTTAATTTAAATGTTCCCGTAATTCTTATGCTCTTAATCTTTTCCTACATATAAGTTCAATTCTCAAAGTCGAACACAAACGGAGGTATTTTCCTTTGAGATTATTTGCGGCGTTCTCTGCTAAAGCGAAAAGAAGAAACACGCGCAACTTTTCCCTTCGCGCCCGAAGTTTTGACTGCCTGAAAAACGATTAACTTAGATCAAATTCCTTTCACATTCTAATCAATGTAAACTATCGTCTGCAAGCTTTTAGAAAAAGTTTAATTGAGTGAAATACCTTAAAAGAGTAGAAAGTTAGTCTTTTCAAGTTGACCGATTATATTCGTACCCCGGGCAATCAACTAATTTTCGGAATTATTAGTGTTGCGGTAGCGACTTCATATGCGTGCATCTTCTAAAATAAGAGCATGTTTGATTTGATTTCATTTTTGTCACAATCCTTATATACTTAGCGGTTTTCTACTCATGAGGTCAATCCCCAAAGTCAAACAAAGAGTTATTTTGCCTTCATTTTTCTTGCCACGTTCTCAGTTAAAGCGAAAACAACAAACACGCGCCCCTTTACGTTCGCGCCCGAAGTTTTGACTGCCAGAAAATGATAAACTTGAATCAGAATTGCTTTAACATTCTAATCAATGTAAAGTATAGTGTATAACCTTTTAGAACACATTTACGTGATAGAACTATGTTAAAAGAGTAGAACGTTGCAGTCTTTTAAGGTTACCGTGTACGTTAAAAATGGTAAGTTTACGATTTTTATTTTTTCCATAAAAATAAACGTGTCCTTGGAATCTTTTAATTCCGAAAAAGAAATTTGAAAAAAGAGCAAATATTCGCCAAGAAAATGGGATGACCGTTTTCTACAGGAAGTGAAAGTTTATTTTTGACTGACAGCTAATTGATGCGAGTGCAGCCATCCAGAACGATTTTCGCGGGAAAGATTGTTTATGGGAGAGCCTCCATATTTATTGTTTCCCGAAGCGTTCTATGTCCGTTTATGTTATATTTTTGTCGTTAGAGCCCGGTTTTCTAAGTTATGACTTTGCTATGGAAACCCACAGGCCGCGGAAATGTCCGTAGGCTAACTCCAAAAAGCGAAGAAAGAGGAAAACTCAGAAGACAAGAAAATCACGACAGAGGAAACACGTTGTAGCCTCGCTGCATCAGACAAAGGTTCATATCATCGGGAATGGCCGTCAGAACCTTCCAATTACGAGAAAAGTATCGGAGCGAACAGGCAAAATATCCTTAGAACGGAAGAGAGAGGGTTATTGAATGTTTGGACTGATTTCAATCGCAATAGTGACAGTGAATCGCCAGACGATTTAATACCAAATAATATTTTGCGAGCACAAACTACGCGGAAACGTACAGCATCTGTTATTACTGCAATTCGATGGAATACATTGTAGTACCTCCGTTTGATCTCTCTGGGATAGTAGAGCAGCCCTGGACAAGCGACCTAACATGAATACAGTTTACAACACACAATCATTCAAGTAACCTGATAACTGTTACCATTTACCAGCTCCCGCATAGCGTAAACAAAGAACCGACAATAAAGAGATAGCGAATTTAAATTCATCTCGTTTTACCCGTGTTCTCTTTTGATTTTCTTCAATGTTTTGATTTTAATGCAAAAAGAAGAATTTTATTATTTTGGATTTGTTAATACAGTGTACATGTAGCCCGTGGTATATAGCCAACGCTGGGAGACGACCTTTTGATCTCTTGGCAGGGAACCTCGCTTGCTGTCACAGCTAATAATTTCACTCATTTGTACATTGGCCATTTCTACATCAGATCCCAATGAAACCGCTCTTTTGTTGTTACTTTATTACACTCTTTTGGAAAGATATAAATATGTCTAAACAATATTGAAATATTTTGGATACCAACAATTGCCTTTAAAAATTCCCTATTTGCCGGCGCGAAACAGACAAAAAAATTGTGTGTCGAACGCGCTATGCGGTTGCTTGATAACGCCAGAAAAAATAAGACCTTTGAGCATTGTTCAATTATAAGCTTTGCTAAGCTTGACACTACAATAAGTACCCATTCAACCAATATAAGAAACGCTGTTCAAAAGAGCTGCTACAGTTGTACTGATTCAATCACAGCGCTCCACAGCGCTCAGTTTCACTTCGCTTTGCTTTTTTGCCCGCCTTGGCCGCTTCATTTTAGGCCCAGCTGGTTAGCTTGAGGTTTTCGCTCTTTTGGTTCTCCCCATCACGATAATATCAGTTAAACGACGTTCAACATTGAAAGAAATTCGACAAAATGGTAAGACGGTTGAATGTTAGGAACACTAGGATTTGCGTGGAGAGAACATTGCGCGAAATTTCCACGGGAGGTGACCGGAAGATAAAATAGCACCCAATGATTGGTCTACTGTCGGCAATGGTGTTTGGAGGCGGTGTTTGTTTGCGTAGCGAAGATTTTCTTTAGAGCGCTATTTCTCGGCATTCATTTTTCGCTTGAAGGTGGCACTTTAAAGAGTTCCAACTCAAAGGCGATTTGTTCGATTTTAATCAAATTTGTATGTAAATTTATCTTAAACACAGCCCCATTCAAACCAGCCTCGCTGAACTGGGCACCTCTGTATAAATATTGTTGAAATAAATAAAAAAAATTAAAAGTCGCTAGCTTGACGCTTCTTCAACAAGAACGTGTCGGGGAATTCGATGATTTTAAATATTTTTTCGTTAAGAACCATTTCTGTGCCGTTACTCCGTATGTTTTTCTTGCGATTTAGAAAATATTTGAAAGCTTTTGAAGGCGGCTGAATAAACCACACCCACAAGGAAAACACGGTTTTTTAGCCCTTATGTGCCGGACTTTCACCAAGCAAAAAAATTTGCAAACTTTAAAATTCCCTTTGAGCTGGAGCTTTCAAAAGGCGATCTAGACCTTCATATTCAGACTTCGCGGAAAACTTAAAAATTCGTTTTCGTGAAAAGTTAGTGGCATATTCAAATAGCCAGTTTTATAAGCTTTAATTTGATATAGGGTTTGGGGTATCTGCGGCGAAACTGAGAAGCGCTACATCTGAAGGTACACGGTAACCTTAAAGTTGACCAATTAAATTCGTACGCCAGGAAAATAATCAATAAATTATCGCAGTAATTAATGTTGCGGTAGCGGATTTGGATGCTTGAATCTTTAGAAATAAGAGTCCGACTACTTTGATTTAAATTTTCCCGTAATTCGTATGCTCTTAACGTTGTTCTACATATGAGATCAATCCTCAAAGTCAATCATAAACGGAGTTATTTTGCTTGGAGATTACTTCCGGAGTTCTCTATTAAAGCGACAACAACCAAGACGCGCCCCTTTTACGTTTCCACTCGAAGTTTTGACTGCCTGAAAACGATTAATTTAGATCAAAAATCCTTTAAAAATCTAATCAATGTAAACTATAGCTTGGAAGCTTTTAGAAAATGTTTAAGTGGGTGAAATACCTTAAAAGACTAAAAAGTTAAAGTCTTTTGAAATTGACCAATTAAAATTGGTACGCCAGGATTTTAGTATTAATCGATCTGAAAGTTTTGTGTTGCGGTAGCGACTTCATATGCTTGAATCTTCTAAAATAAGAGCCTGATTATTGTGATTGAAATTTTTTTCTACACATGATATAAATCCTTAAAGTCAAACATAAACAGAATACTTAGGATTCGAATTTACATGCGGGGTTCTCTGTTAAAGCGAAAACAACAAAAACGCGCCCAATTTACGTTCGCACCCAGAGTTATGACTGCCTCAAAACGATTAACTTAAATGAGAGTTCCTTTGACATTCTAATGAAGGTAGACTATAGTTTGTAAGGTTTTAGAAAACGCTTTAGCGAGTGAAACACCTTCAAGGAGTAGATAGTTATAACCTTTTGAAGTTGACTAATTAATTTCGTATGCCAGGAAATCACATAGTTATCACAGTAACTAATGTTGCGGTAGCGAATTCAGATGCTTGAATCTCTTAAAATAACAGTCCAATTGCTTTGATTTAAATTTCCCCGTAATTCTTATGCTCTTAACCTTTTCCTACTGATGGGATCAATCCTCAAAGTCGAATACAAACGGAGTTATTTTCCTTTGAGATTACTTGCAGCGTTCTCTATTAAAGCTAAAACAACAAACACGCGCAACTTTGACTTTCGTGCCCCAAGATTTGACTGCCTGAAAACGATTAACTTAGATCAAAATTCCTTTGACGTTCTAATCAATCTAAACTATCGTCTACAAGCTTTTAGAAAAAGTTTAATTGAGTGAAATACTTTAACAGGGTAGAAAGTTATAGTATTTTGAAGTTGACCAATTATATTCGTTCCCCGGGCAATCAGCTATTTATCGGAATTATTAGTGTTGCGGTGGCGACTTCATATGCGTGAATTTTCTAAAATAAGAGCCTGATTATTTTGATTTTAATTTTGTCGGAATCCTTTTATACTTAGCGTTTTTCTACACATGATATCAATCCTCAAAGTCAAACACAGAGTTATTTTGCTCCCAGTTTTCTTCCCGCGTTCTCAGTTAAAGCGAAAACGACAAACACGCGCCCCATTTACGTTCGCGCCCAAAGGTGTGACTGCCTGAAAACAATTGATTTAAATCAGAGTTCGTTTCACGTTCTAATAAATGTAAACTATAGTTTGTAAACTTTTAGAAAACGCTTAAGCGAGTGAAACACCTTCAAGGAGTAGATAGTTATAGCCTTTTGAAGTTAACGAATTAATTTCGTATGCCAGGAAATCGCATAGTTATCGCAGTAATTGATGTTGCAGTAGCAAATTCAGATGCTTGAATCTCTTAAAATAAATAACAGTCTGATTGCTTTGATTTAAAATTTCATGTAATCCTTATGCCCTTAACGTTTTTCTACATATGAGATCAATCCTGAAAGTTAAAAATAAACTGAGTTATTTTGCTTCGAGATTACTTCCGCAATCTCTATCAAAGCGAAAACAACAAACACTTGCCCCTTTTACGTTCGTACCCGAAGTTTTGACTGCCAGAAAATGATAAACTTGAATCAGAATTGCTTTATCATTTTAATCAATGTAAACTATAGTGTATAAACTTTTAGAACACGTTGCGTGATTGAACTATGTTAAAAGAGTACAACGTTGCAGTCTTTTAAAGTTGACCAATTAAATTCGTACGCCAGGAAAATAATCAAATAATTATCTCTGTAATTAACGGTGCGGTGGCGAATTTGGATGCTTGAATCTTTTGAAATAAGAGTCCGACTGCTTTGATTTAAATTTTTCCGTAATTTGTATGCGCTAAACGTTGTTCTACATATGAGATCAATCCTCAAAGTCAATCATAAACGGAGTTATTTTGCGTGGCGATTACTTCCGGGCTTCTCTATTAAGGCGACAACCACCAAGACGCGCCCCTCTTACGTTTGCACTCAAAGTTTTGACTGCCTAATTACGATTAACTTACATCAAAACTGCTTTAAAAATCAATCAATGTAAACTATAGTTTCTAAGCTTTTAGAAAACGTTTAAGTGAGTGAAATATCTTAAAATGATAAAAAGGTATAGTCTTTTGAAGTTGACCACTAAAATTCGTACGCCAGGATTTTAGTATTAATCGATCTGAAAAATTTGTGTTGCGGTAGCGACTTCATATGCTTGAATCTTCTAAAATAAGGGACTGATTATTTTGATTTGAATTATTTTCTACACATGATATCAATCCTAACAGTCAAACATTAACAGAGTACTTAGGATTCCAATTTACATGCAGCGTTCTCTGTTAAAGCGAAAACAACAAACACGCGCCCCATTTACGTTCGCACCCAAAGTTGTGACTGCCTGAAAACGATTAAATTAAACCAGAGTTCCTTTGACTTTCTAATAAATGTAAACTATAGCTGACTGTATTTCAAATTCTTTTCGGAACTTTGCAAACATTCGTTCACGAAATTCTGCGTCTGTTCAATCTAAGTCCAGACTACTAGTTTCCATTAACAGCACCTCTTTCAGACTATCTCTGATTTAGGTTTTGGCCGTAGCATCTACATCACACCAACAACAGCGTGCATGGTAATAACTGTAAGAGTACGCCAACGATTTTGCCAACCCTATAATCCATGCGTTTATAGTTAACCAAAAATTCTATAAATTGTAGGAAAGAAGCTTCTAAGCTATTAAAACTTCGCTCATGTTCCCAGAAATCTATGAACCTTCAGCGCATTAACCCATCAATTTATTTTAAAAACTCTGCATGCTAACACAAAGGTCTGAAAACATCTGCTAACTAGCCCAACGATTTTCAAGTCCCCGGGCACTAACACATTTAATAAATAACACATAAATAACACATTTACTAACGCAGAAAGCCATGGTCAGAACTTCACGCACGAAGGAAACAATCTACACAAATCTGCTAAAAATGTAACAGTCTTAAACAAAACTCTGCGAATGAACGAAACAAGCCATAAAAATTGCTTACACATTCGAGCTAATTTATGAAAACTTCGCGAACTTACGACTGATCAACTTATAAAATTGCACAACCAGTGTCCTAAGGCAGTGGTCTGTAAACCTGCAAAATCTAACGCGAAAATCAATTACAATCTGTACACATTAATTTTTAAAAATTCCGCCGAATTGGGCAACAGCAAAGGAAAACTCGACGCACTTACGAAACAATGTATGTAGACAACGCCCACTAACTCAACAATCCGTTAAAAGCCAGCATATAACGCACCACTACATAAAAACTTCAGGGCAGTGCTATATTTAACCATGAAATTTGGAAGGAAAATGCCATGCATCCTTTGTATTCTAAAGCTCTTTTAGCATCATGGTTGCTTGATTATCTCCAAATTTTTCTTTTTAGTTTCCAGTAACCATTGCTTAGATCTCCTTTTTCCCCGCAGTCATAACCTTTGCAAAAATACCTCTGTATTAGGGTGCACCGGTTAGCTTAACCCTGCTTTAAACAATCGGGCCCTGGGGTAAAACGATGAGTTAATTCCTTATTCGGCAATTTGTTGAAAATTTTTAACAAAAAACAGATGAAAGAATTCAGGTAAAAGTTGTGGCGAAAGCTTACATCGTTGTAGCATTCGAAACCGGCCCCAGACAGTTTGGTTTAAAAAGGCTTTTGAAAGTTCAGATTTAAACTTATTTTCGGAGAAACCAGAAACCAGTCTCAATAGTTTATGCAGTTTTGGGAATGAATAAAGTACTTTTATTATTCCACTGTTGTGTCACTTTCTCGCATAAGGGCAAGGGATTGCAGAATTATTATTATGTATTACACTATACAATCCCGGTTTGGCCGATTTTTTCAGTACTGAAGGAGGACGAAGCAAAAAAAATAAATAAAACTGTTATTCCATGTGTTGGTCGACAATATGCGTGGACATTTCACTCATTGATATCACTGAAAAAGCAGAGGCTGTCCGAATAGAAGGAACTGTATACAAAGTAAAGTGCAACGACTCTCTGTTTACCTACATCGGGGAAAGGAAACGCTCGTGGAGCTCGCACGGAGCCCAGCATGATCTAGGCCTCGCGAGCAACAACGAATCCGAATTAAAAAGCATGATGAAACAACGGATCATGATATACATCCAAGAGATGCCCAAATCCTCTAAGGCGGCATATCTAATTAAGGAAAGTGGCTTTTCTTGGAATCGTGGTACTCCACTATGGATAGCGACGCCGTAAACGAGAGGAAAGCGTTTCCTGGCGCTTATATACCGTTAATTCAAAATCAGGGACGTCATCAACAACGCACGAGCTCGTAAGCGAAAGCACCAACGAACCTTCAGTTAACCTCAGATGAAAAGGGTCAGATCGGTTTAAAAAACTTTTCTTTTCGAAACTAATTTCACTCATTGCTCACATTTTACATCGCCCCGCAAAATACTCCGTAACTAACGCGTATTACCTCCAAAACACCGAAAGAGGTGTATGTAATTCCATCAACAAAATAATGAAGTTAGCTTACCTTTAGATGTGCATTTTGATGATTAAACTGGCAGATATTGGCCCAGTGAAGATGTGTTCATTTGATCATCTGTGTTCTGAAGAAGACGTCCTGTTCTATTCGAGATGTTACGTCTACCGTTGCCTAAACAAACAAAAATTTAAAACATCGTTACTAGAAACATAGAGTTCTGTCGCAGGTATTGTCCTCCTTAAAGCGGGTTTCCGAAAAGATTAAAGTACACTTTTGCTATTATTGTACTTTTGCCAAATGCAAAATCTCAGTCGGTTGCCCGCGCCAGGAAACAAATTGAATGTTGTTCCACGTCCGTTTTTTGATGAAATAAGTAGTACCATGATTGTTAAAAATGTAAAAAGCGTTCTCTGGTTTAAAAAGTTTAAGAGAAATATAAGCTTTCGGCTATTATACTATAGCCTTTAACGAATGTAAAAAGAAATGAAAGCGCATGATTGGAAATATATGCAAGGGAGGGTGTGAAAAGATTAAACACAAGAATACAATAGAAGTGTAAAAAAGCTAAAAATGGACAAAAACGGACAAAATAAGAATTACAATAAGATAGAGTATTGTCTTGGTAGCGGTTTGGAATTATTGTCTGCGCCGACAGTTTTGGCAGTATGCCAGGATTCTAGTGTTCTTCGAATACGGTAATTGCCTTTGTCTATCACGGTAGCGCCATCAAAATCAATTGATGATTGTTTTGCCAAGCATGGCTGGCAATGTTCGAGCCTCTAGTATAACTTTTAAGATTTCGTTGATGTTCCTTTCTTCGGGTTTTAAAACATCTGCCAGTTTCTCCTACGTAACTCCAACAGCAATCAGCGCACGTGATTTTTTAAACAACATTGCATTGTAGATCCAGGGGCTGCCTAAACTTAGGAGAAGGGAATTCTTGTTGCAGGGGTTTAGCTGGTTTGCTTACTACACGGATGTAATTTTTACGAAGTAATCTGGTGAGAGGTTCAGTCAATCCGCGGATATAGGGAAGACATGCGAAACCCAGGGATGTGTCAGATGGATCGGCCCATTTGAAGAACATGGACACTAAATCTTCCGGAGGAGGAGTTGTCGGGGCTGACTTCTTTTTTAAAATGTTGGAAATAACCGTTGGTGGGTAGCCATTGGCTTTCAATGCTTCCGTAACGTGACTAGTCTCGCGTGCTTTACCTTCACAAGTGCTAGGTAGGTTGGCTGCACGGAATAGGAGGGTCGAGGCCGCGCTGACTTTATGTTTAATTTCATGATGAGAAGAATAATCCAGATATCTATCAGTATGTGTCGGTTTCCGGTAAACGTCGATGACAGTAACACCATTTTTCCTGGAAACCAGGGTGTCCAAGAAAGAGATTTGGCCATTGTTTTCTTCTTCGATAGTAAAAGCGATTTTTGGGTCAATGGAATTTAAAGTGTCATGAAAGGAGGAGACAGCGTCTTTCTTAATGATGACGAAGCTATCGTCAACATATCTTTTCCAAATCCTTGGTGTAACTGTAGAGGTATTGATGGCTAATTCTTCAACCACCTCCATGCAAAGATTAGCAACAATAGGGCTAACAGGGCTGCCCATAGCACAACCGTGAACCTGCTTATATATACAGTAGGAGTTACTGTTGGAGTTACGTAGGAGAAACTGGCAGATGTTTTAAAACCCGAAGAAAGGAACATCAACGAAATCTTAAAAATTATACTAGAGGCTCGAACATTGCCAACCATGCTTGGCAAAACAATCATTCAATTGATTTTGATGGCGCT
>CAXHKT010000276.1:5000-104000 GCA_964017195.1 Siderastrea radians | reverse complement strand
ACCGTGATAGACAAAGGCAATTACCGTATTCGAAGAACACTAGAATCCTGGCATACTGCCAAAACTGTCGGCGCAGACAATAATTCCAAACCGCTACCAAGACAATACTCTATCTTATTGTAATTCTTATTTTGTCCGTTTTTGTCCATTTTTAGCTTTTTTACACTTCTATTGTATTCTTGTGTTTAATCTTTTCACACCCTCCCTTGCATATATTTCCAATCATGCGCTTTCATTTCTTTTTACATTTGTTTAAGGCTATAGTATAATAGCCGAAAGCTTATATTTCTCTTAAACTTTTTAAACCAGAGAACGCTTTTTACATTTTTAATATGTCTTATCCTGGTTACAGTTCAATTTTTAACCATGATTGTTGTTGTTCCCGTTTACTACGTTCGCCAATTTTTGTTACTTCATATTGTCAATGAAGGAGCCTTATCAAAGGCTAGTTTTCGTCTCCAGGGGCCCGTTTCTCGAGAGTCCGGTTAACTTCCCGAAAAGCTATTTTATGTTCGCGATCTTTGTATTAAAGACTCAAATTTTGCTGGTTTTGAATGCTGAGCAATAAAGTTCTTAGTTGCTAAAACAAGTCAGGCTGATATACGAATTTCAAAAAATAGCTCTGGGCCCGAGAAGTTACCGGGACTATCGAGAAACGGGCCCCAGATATCGACGCCAATATCGATGCGTGATGTGCGAATGAAGGCCTGGGACGTTTTCTTTTACATAGAATCGATTCCAGTGGCAACACTTTAGAATGTTTTCTCTGTTATCGAATTTTTTTTTGCGACCAAAAAAGAACGAAAAAGGAAACATGCAATTGACCGCCCAGAGTCGAACTCAGATCGTTCATGTGATACCAAGCCTCCCTCACCACTAATCCACCAGGATGATTCACCAAACACCCTAAACATTTAATTATATAATGTGCAGGAACCGATTGTGGCTCCTGATGATGCGCCTCTATTAACTGATGCATCCATCACTGGTGACTCTATACTTATTCCTAAAATAAGAGCTAACAATCGCCTTATCCTAGCCTAGTTTTATTGAATAATAAGAGGCTAATCTCGACCTTATCCAGGTGCACTAAACTAGAGCAGAGATCAACTGTTGTCAAACGCTTAGTTACAAATTATGGCATTGATCGCTAACGAAAGGGAAAAAAATTGGACAAATACCTTCTCTCACACGAACTTTGTATAAATTTCTACGATCTTTCTGTTTCGTTTCGGGCCTTTGCATTTCAACCCGACGAATTCTCGCTACTCTCTGAGAACTAATTTTTAAACATTAGCGAAATAATGATGTTTAATCCTTAAAAGAAAATTTCTAACTGATTATATTTGAATTTCTTTTCAGGACTTTGCAAACATTCGTACACGAAATTCTGCTTTTGTTCAATCTAAGTCCAGACTATTAGTTATAAGTTTCAGCCGTAGTATCTACATCACACCAACACTGATCAGCGTACAAAAAACACTGTGAAAGTACGCCGACGATTTTGAGAACCCTGCAATACATGCGTTTTCAGTTAAACAAAAATCGTAAAAACTGTAGGCAAGAAGCACCCACGCTATTAAAACTCCGCTAACTTTCCCAGCAATCTATGAAACTTCCGCGCACTAACCCATCTAGTTATTAAACTCCGCACACTAACAAAAAGGTCTATAAAAACCTGCTAACTAGCCCAACGATTTTCAAGTCCCCAACCACTAACGAATCAATCTATACATGAAACGTTTACTAACGGAGAAAGCCATGGTAGCTCCACGGACTAAAGAAATAGTCTACACAAATCTGCTAACTAATGGAACAGTCTTAAACAAATGAACGAAACAAGCTATTAAACTTGCTTACACATTCAAGTTAATCTATGAAAACTTCGCGAACTTACGGATTAACTTATAAAATTGCACAACCAGTGTACAAAAGCAGTGGTCTGTAAACCTACAAGCGTTAACGCGAAAATCATTTGTAATCAGCACACACTAATCTTTAAAAACTCCCCCAACTAGCGCAATAGCCAAGAAAAACTCGACGCAATTACAAAACAATGGATGTAGACAACGCCCACTAACGCAACAATTCATTAAACGCCCGCATATAACGCACCACTAAATCAAAATTCCAGGGCAGAGCTATATTTATCCTGAAAATTTGGAAAGAAAATGCCATACATTCTTTGTATTCTAAAGCTCTTTTAGAACTATGGTTGCTTTATTATTGCTTAAATGTTAACCACATTTTTCTTTTAGTTTCCAGTAGCCATTGCTTAGATCTACTATTTCCCCGTAGTCATAACCTTTGCAAAAATACGTCTGTATTAGGATGCACCGCTTAGCTTAACCCTGCTTTAAACAATTGGGCCCTTGGGTAAAACGATGAGTTAATTCCTTATTCGGCAATTTGTTGAAAAGTTTTAACATAAAACAGATAAAAGAATTCGGGTAAAAGTTCTGACGAAAGCTTACATCGTTTTAGCATTCGAAACCGGGACCAGAGACAGTTTGGTTTAAGAAAGCGTTTGAAAGTTCAGAGTTAAACTTATTTTCGGAGAAACTAGAAACCAGTCTCAATAATTTATGCATTTTTGTGAATGAATAAAATACTTTTATTATTCCGCTGTTGTGTCACTTTATCGCATAAGGGCAAGAGAACGCACAATTATTATTATATGTATTACACTATACAATCCCAGTTTTACCTCTTTTTTTTGCAATGCTGAAGGACGACAAACTGAAGGAAAAAAAACAGTGGAATAATAAAAGTGTTATTCGATGTGTTGATCAATAATACGCACCGACATTTCACTCATTCATATAACTGAAAAAGCAGGGGCTGACCGGAAAGGACGAATTGTATACAAAGTAGAGTGCAACGACTGTTTCTTTACATACATCGGGGAAAGCAAGCGCTCGTGGACCTCGCACGGAGCCGAGAATGAAAGCCAAGCCTCGCGAGCAACAAAGAATCGGCAATTAAACAGCATGATGAAACAACGGATCATGATACACATCCTAGAGATGCCCAAATCCTCTAAGGGGGCATATCTAGTTACGGAAAGTGGCTTTTCGTGGAATCGCGGTACTCCACTATAGATAGCGACGTCGTAAACGAGAGGTTTCCTGGCGCTTATATATCGTTAATTCAAAATCAGGGACGTCATCAACAACGCACGAGCTTGTAAGCGAGAACACCAACGAACTTTCAGTTAACCCCAGATGAAAAGCGTCAGATCGGCTTTAAAAACTTTTCTTTTAAAAACTGATTTCACTCATTGCTTGCATTTTTAGCGCGTATTACCTCCAAAACACCGAACAAGGTGTATGTATTTGCATCAAAGAGATAATGAGGTTAGCTTACCTTTAAGTGTGCATTTTGATGATTAAACTGACAGATATTAGCGCAGTGAAGATGTGTTCATTTGACCATCTGTGTTCTGAAGGAGACGTCCTGTTCTATTCGAGATGTTACGTCCACCATTGCCTAAACAAACAAAAATTTAAAACATCGTTACTAGAAACATAGAGGAAAAGCCAGTTCTGTCGGAGATGTTGTCGTCCTTCAAGCGGTTTTCCGAAAAGATTAAAGTACACTTTTATTATCATTGTACTTTCGCCACATGCAAAATCTCAGTGGGTTTTCGCGCCAGGAAACAAATTGAATGTTGCTGCATGTCCGTTTTTTGATGAAATAAGTAATGCCATGGTTGTTGTTGTTCCCGTTTACTACGTTCGCCAATTTTTGTTACTTCCTATCGTCAATGATGGAGCCTCATCAAAGGCTAGTTTTCGTCTCCAGAGGCCCGTTTCTCGAAAGTCCCGTTAACTTTCCGGGCCCGAAAAGTTATTATATGTGCGCGATGTTTGCATTAGACTCAAAGTTTGTTGGTTTTGAATGCTGAAAAATAATGTTCTTAGTTGATAAACAAGACAAGCTGATATGCAGATTTCAAAAACATAGCTCTGGGCCCGAGAAGTTACCGGGACTTTCGAGAAACGGGCCCCAGATATCGATGCCAATATCGATGCGTGGTGAGCAAAAGAAGTCGCAGCACGTTTTCTTTTACATAGAATCGATTCAGGTGGCAACACTTTAGAATGTTTTCTCTGTTATCGAATATTTTTTCGACCAAAACAGAAAAAACACGAAACTTGCAATTTACCGCCCAGAGTTGAACTCAGGTCGTTCATGTGATACCATGCCTCCCTCACCACTAATCCACCAGGATGATTCAGCAAACACCCTAAACATTTAATTATATAATGTGTAGGAGCCGATTGTGGCTCCTGATAATGTGCTCTTATTAACTAATACATCCCTCACTGGTAACCCTATCCTTATCCCTAAGATAAGCGCTAACAATCGCCTTATCCTAGCCTAATTTAATCGAACAATCAGAGCCTAAGTTCGACCGTATCTAGCTGAACGAATCTAGAGCAGAAATGTCATCGAACATTGTGAAAGGCTTGGTTACCAATTATGGCATCGATCGTTAACGAAAGGAAAATAAGCGAAGGCGCCAAGTGCCGATGACTACTTGCACGCAAACCTTGTAAAATTTTCTACGATAGTTCCATTTCTTTTCGGACCACCGCATTTTAGCCAAGAAGTCTTGCTTCTCTCTGAGGACACCTTTTAAAGCCTCTCTCATCTCTCTTCTAGGGTTAATAGCGAAATCATGATTGTCAATCCTCAAAAGAAAACATTCTGACTGATTATATTTTTAAAATTAAAAAATTCCCTTTCGGGATTTTCGTTTACGAAATTTTGAATATGTGCAATCTAAGTCCAGTCTATTTTTTGTAGATTTAGTCTTTGGACGTGGCACTTTTTATCTAAACGATGAAACTAAAAAAATACCTCTGTTATTGGAAAAAAAGGGTTCATTGTCAATTTTTGTTCAATATTCCGTGCTTCAATAAATAATTTAAAAAACTGTTATTAATTTTTAACTTAACAAGTTCGTGGGTTGTGTGTTAACCATTAATAACGGCTGCGAGTCTAGTCTATGGGTTGAGAGTACAGTAGCCTGCGTGGAAAGGGGAAGTATTCGCAAGCGCAAAGCGCGAGTCGCGGGCGCAGAGCGCGAGAGGAAGGAGGTGGGCGCCCTCTCCCTTCCTCTCGTGCTCCGCGCTCGCCAATAATTTCTCCCCTGTCCCTCCCCTCGCCGCGCCTGCCACGCAGGCGAAGAGAACACGTTTGAAAACGCGTTGAACAGTGACAGATTTTAACTCTTCTGGTGTCCTTGCGGATTCAGTGTACCGACCCCTCCCCCTGAGATTAGCGCAAGGTCAGGATCAGGATCGCTTTTTTTTTCTAAAGACAAAGTAAATGTTTGAAAGTACAAAACCGAAATCTCTCAAGGCTGTTTTTTTAGCGCGGGCTACAGAATTTCGTAAAGAGGTCCAATTTTCAAATCTTATTGTAATTGGCCACCGTAAATAAATTTGACGTTTCGAGAGTTAGCCAGGTCGAATTTACATTATCAACTCAGTAGATAATCCCAAATATTTGGTTCACATCCCCATCGACGCAGAACCACAGTACCTTTTAATTTTAACAAAGAAGGTGTTACTTTTCTAAGTATTACCTTGCATTGCTCAACGTTTTATGCACAAATTATTTTTTCGCAACCTATCCGTTCAAGCCAGGATGCTCCAATCCAATCCATTTCTTAATGTCAATGCGTGGAATAAGGTTGCCCCGTATATTTGAGCCAAAGACTCATGTATAAAACGCACAAGTTAACAAAGTGATTCAATGAAATGTTGCTTTTTGGACGTGACTCAGCTGCGTTCGAAAAGGCGCTAGAAATCAAGAGAGAGCAAACATCGTAGAGTGTAAAAGAGGAGGAATACCTAAATGGAAACCTGGACTTTTGAGATGGCTCTGAAGCATTAAGGTTCAACGAACACCTCTTTGAAAATCACCCCATTGAAAAACTGTGTCCAACCAGAAGAGGAAAACTAGTAAGTAATTTTAACCGGAAGTATTATTTTTACGCCTTAATTGTCGATTGGTGATGAATATATTTCGATTTGCTATGACGCTAATCAAAATAAAAACCACTGGAGACGGCGTTAGTTGTAAAATGTCTTGAAGACATAAAAATATTGTTGCTTAGGTAAAAATAATCTATTTTGGTAGTGTGGTCTTGTTCTTCCGAATAGTACACGCCAGGATTCCATTTCACATCAGTTAGTCGCATTACTTGGCCGCTACTGTAATTTACACGCAAATATATCAGGAATTACCTTCCTTAGAACTTAAAACTTACCTTCCCTATGTTCCCTTGGAAATTATGAATTATCATTCACCGACATTTCATCAACTCTTGCTTGTGACTTTCTTTTACGAAGTAAACAAAACAAATGCTATACGATCGGTGCCGATTTGGTCCACTTGTAAACCCTTTAAAAGCTTCATTAAGTCGTTCTCTGTAAATGAAACGTGCTAAATATTAATTGTCTCGAAGCGGATAATATGGAGAGTTTTGAAAATGTCGTCTTGGCAAAAAGCGAGCTCAATAATTGAACATATTCCCCGTGAAGGAATAAACAAAGAAATCAACAACGCAAGCTAGCGCTTGTAACGACGCAAATTGAAACACTGTTTACCAACTAAAAGTCAGCTGCATAGACCCCTTGAAGCAATACTTGTCGCTTTCAAAGCATTTCTGTTTCTTAGGAAGCTGCATGAAGTCTCTAAATGGGCAGGAACCTCAAAAGTTGAACTTCTTTGGCCATTAAACTTGCATCGTCGGCCAGAACTGAAGTGACAAATTTAAAAGAATTCCGCCAATTTTCTCACCTGTATTACATGTCCGTTTAACTCGGCCTTGATTGGTTGTCTTCTATATGCCTAAATTAAAAAATGTAAAAATGTTGGGGGGTGAGGCAATCCCAAAAACTAAGAAAGAAATTCCAAGAGAAAAAAGAGCCTGTACGCATATATGTATTTTAAAATGTAGAAAATGTAACCTGGAAAACACCGCGCCCTGAAAATTTCTTCGTAACATTGCTAATAATCCATTCCCTCTGAATGGCGCATTCGTTTAGGCAAATGAAAAGCTCCTTCATGTTCAGACCGTTCTCATTGTCAAAACGTGTAAGTATAATCCAAATGAAATTAGGTTCAACAAGACTTACATATGTTTTTTTTTCGGGAAGATTTGCTAAATGGTATGAATATTTTGTTTGCCAAACATATTCCTTCTGGTCTGCTATCTGGAGCAAACGAACAGAATACTATTCATACTATTCTGTTAGTTCCGAAGACGCACGGGTTCCAGAAACAGAATAGAGATTTTATTCAGCATCACTTCCATAGCAAACGATTAACAGTAGAACCTGCCCTTTGTCGTCTGCCGTTTTAAAGGCAACATTCTCTTCGCAAGCTTAGCGTGAACTCATTAAAAGCTAAACTACAGAAATAAGCGGCTTTTCAACTGTTAGCAAAGTTGTCAGTTACCAGTTGAATGCGGTCTACTTGACACGTTTCGACGTAACTAAATAATCTGGACGCCTTTTTCGCAAAGGGAATAACAGTATAGCCTCCGTTTTTTCGTTGTAAATCAAGATCCTAAGACCACAAAAATAGTGAATCCCTAAAATACCCTTACCCCCCCCCCCACCCCGGCCCTCTTCCTCCTCTACTAAATCTCCCTTTTGCGGGAGTCGGGTATTGAAATACCCCAAGCAGTTTTCAAAAAGGCGTTTGACCTCACAGATTGGTGTCACTGTAAGTTCACAGCAATGAGTGATTAACAAAAACAAGAAATGGTTGGGGGAGCCTCATCAAAGGCTTGTTTTTGTCTCCAGGGGCCCGTTTCTCGAAATTCCCGTTAACTTGTTGGGCCCGAAAAGCTATTTTATGTGCGTGATGTTTGCAGTTCAGACTCAAATTTTGATGGTTTTGAAAGCTGAGCAATAAAGTTTTCAGTTGATAAGACAAGTCAGGCTGACATGCAAATTTTAAAATGTAGCTCTGGGCCCGAGACAACCCTATAATACATGCGTTTTTAGTAAAACAAAAAACTTAAAAATTGTAGGCAAGAAGCGTCCAAGCTATTAAAACTCCGCTTACGTTCCCAAAAATCTATGAAACTTTCGCACACTAACCCATCAATTTATTAAACTCCGCATACTAACACAAAGGTCTAAACATATCTCGTAACTAGCCCAACGATTTTCAAGTCCCCGAGCACTAACGCATCAATCTATAAATAACACGTTTACTAACGCAGAAAGCCATGGTCAGAACTTCACGCACTAAGGAAACAGTCTACACAAATCTGCTAAGTAATAGAACAGTCTTAAACAAAACTCCGTGAATGAACGATACAAGCTATTAAAATTGCTTACACATTCGAGCTATCTATGAAAACTTCACTTACGGTTCAAATTATAAAACTGCACAACCAATGTACTAAAGCAGTGGTCTGTAAACCTAGAAGCACTAGCGCGAAAATCAATTACAATCTGGACACATTAATTTTTAAAAACTCCGCGCACTAGCACAATAGCGAAGGAAAACTCGACTCATTTACCAACAATCCATTAAAAGCCCGCATATTACGCCCCACTACATTAAAACTCCGAGGCACTGCTATATTTAGCCTGGAAATTTGGAAGGAAAATGCCATACATCCTTTGCATTCTAAAGCTCATTTAGAATTCTGGCTGCTTGATTATTTCCAAATTTTTCTTTTTAGTTTAAAGTAACCATAGCTTAGATCTACTTTTTCCCCGTAGTCATAACCTTTGGAAAAATACCTCTGTATCAGAAGGCACCGTCCTTAAGTGAAAGTAATTTACCGGAATCCACGTCGTTATGGAATACCTTAGCTTAATCCTGCTTTAAACAAACGGGCCCTGGAGTAAAACGGCGAGTTAATTCGTTATTCGGCAATTCGCTGAAATTTTTAACAGAAAACGGATACAAAATTCAGGTAAAAGTTGTAACGAAAGCTTACATTGTTTTATTATCAAATGGGTACAAGACAAAGTTTGGTTTCAGCGCCTTACTGAAAAGGCAGCGGCTGCCCGGATAGGGGGGAACTGTATACAAAGTGAAGTGCAACGACTGTTCGTTTACATACATCGGAGAAGGCGAGAGCCGAGCATGATCCAGGCCTTGCAAGCAACAATCGGCAATTAAACAGCATGCTGAAACAACGGATCATGATATACATCCTTGAGATGCCCAAATCCTCGAGGGCAGTAGATCTGATTGCGGAAAGATGCTTTTCTTGGAAACGTGGTACTCCGACTATAGAACTCCTAGAACTCCTAGAACTACAGAACTCCTAGCCACTTACCTCGATATGATTACCAAGCCCCTTGCAGAAAACCTGCCGAGCTACGTTAAAAACACTAATCACATGCTTGAAATTGCCCACTCTTTTCGTTTTTCCGGCACCCACAATTATGTGTTCACCATGGACATCAACTCATTGTATACCGTTACACCCAATAACGATGGCTTACTGGCACTCACACGCTTCCTCAACAAACTAACTCAGCTCCAACCACCTACCCATACCCTGGTGCGCCTCGCCAAGCTCGTCCTTATCTTTAATACCTACTCCTTCAATGGCGACTATTACCAACAAACTGGAGGCGTTGCGAAGGGACGTCGTTTCGGTCCCAGCTATGCGTGTTTATTCGTTGGCCACATTGAGGAGCAGATTTTCCAGCAGTAAAGAGGAAAAACACCTGACCTCTACAAGCACTTCATTGACGATATAGTAGGTGCAGCGTCGGGCACCAAAGAGGACTTAGAGGATTTCGCCGCCTTCGTAAATAATTTTCATCCAAGCCTGAAATTTACTTGGGCCATCTCGGACAACAAGCTTCCCTTCCTGGATCTCTATTTGACTCCATCCTCTAACCGCCTCATCACTACTATTCACTATAAAGAAACAGACTCCCACTCATTATCTCAATTACTCATCCTCGCACCCAGTTCGTTGCAAGAACTCAATTCCTTATAGCCAATTGCTTCGCCTGAGAAGGATCTACAGTGAAAAAGAAGACTTCAGAACTAGAAGTGAAGAAATGACTTCATTTTTCATACGTCGCGGCTATCCACCTGCTGTGGTAAACCAGGCACTCCAGCGCGTTAAATTAACACCTCGTTAATCAACGATCAACTCAAACACCGCACCCCCCACAGAAGAACGAGCTGTCCTTCTTGTCCTGACTTACCATCCCCAAAACACGCAAGTAAGGGAAATCATGACCAGAAACTTCGCTCTTTTCAAATCCGATCCTGACACCAAGGATATTTTTCAACCCGTCCGTATCTTGTGCACATATCGCCGCGACAATGGTAAAGAGTAGCCTTCAAACAACATGCAGGACCTACAGATGGAGAATCAGAGACTTTCCCTTGTGGCCATCTCCGCTGCGTAACCTGCTCCCGCACCAACCTTTCGCGGACTCTCGACACCCCCGGGCGGTCAACTTAGATTCGAGGAGAAGTTCACTTGCACGACCAGTAATTTAATTTACGTCATTTCGTGCCCCAAATTTTCTAAGCTCTACACCGGGGAAACTGGGAGACACCTCGGCGACAGATTCCGCGAACACATACGATCAGTTGGCACGAATACTGACCACCCTTTTGGGAAACATTTCTCGTCCCCAGGACACAGTGTGAGCGATATGCTAGTGTCAGTAATCTGTGCGGGTTTCATGACAACGATGATGCGAACCAACATAGAAGCAAGATTAATCTTCCGTCACAAGACTTTACAACCAAGTGGAATGAACATTGACTTTGCATTTCTCTAATAGTTACTTTTTAGCGCGCGCGCGTGTGTCGTAGAAACATTTTTGACTTTCAAAATTAACCGACGCGCGTTACTTGCTAACGGCATTATTTCTCACTGAAGAAGAGATAGAAGTCTCGACTGAACGTCTGAGGATTTTTCCCCATTTTCTACTTCAAGCGTAGAGACACTAATTTAAATTTACATCAAGAATATCTCGGTTTACATGCGCTACACAGTTTTAGTGCAGTTTTCCACTATCGATAGCGACGCCGTAAACGAGAGGAAAGCGCTCCCTGGCGCATAAATTCTGTTAATTCAAAATCAGGGACGTCATCAACAACGCACGAGCTTGTAAGCGCAAGCACCAACGAACTTTCAGTTAAGCTCAGATGAAGGTGGACAGAAGCCACCAAACATTTAAAAGAAAAAAGTCATATCGGCATAAAAGAACTTTTCTTTGAAAAAATTTCACTCATTACTCGCATTTTTCGTCGCCCAACAAAATACTACGCAACTAGCGCGTATTACCTAATGTGATGCACCACGAAGCACTCTGAAATGAAATAGAGAATATATGAAGTGTATCTATGAGTGCTAGGAACTGAGCAATACTGCCCTAACTAATTTTCCCCGGCCACAGGCCTTCAAAGAAGAGTTTAGAAATGAGAAACAGGAACAAAGAAAACTCTTTGACCTCTGCGGGATTTGAACCCACGACCTCCGGGTCAGATCACCGTCGCATGCAGATAATAGCACAGTGTCGATCATCTGTGTTCTGAAGAAGAAGTCCTGTTCTATTCGAGATGATACGTCCACCGTTGCCTTCGTATCAAGAAATGGTCTATTGTACCGGATCAAATTCGCACAAACAATAGCCTGTTGTTTGCAGGAAAAATAGCCTTTTGTTCACAGGGACGCTATGGAAGCCATGCCGAGATCACGACGAAAAGTTCGTCGAAGATCGTAAAATTTTCGGCGTGACAAGCTTTCTTCTTAGCAAGCTTTTCTTCTTTCTTCTTAGCTTTCTTCTTGTGCTAGCGTGATGCTATTTTCTCTGGAGTACCGAGGGGAAAATGTCTCCTCACCGAGCCTTCGCTGTATTGTCTGTTAGCCACTGAAAATACAGAATTTTCGGCAAACTCTAAAAGTCGTCGTTTAGTATACGCCGTTCTTAAATCAAAATAATTGTTGTTATGAAATAAGAATCCGTCCTAGCGACACCGTTCATTAGATTTGGTTACGGTACTTTTTTAGTCAGCGCTTATTGCCATTGAACCTAGATCGCCTTCCAGTTTGTAGGAAAGGAAAGCATAAACAATCTCCTTTGTCTAAGAAATTTGGCTTTTTAAACAGCGTTTCTTGATAGCGTCAAACAAAACGCATTTTCTTTCTGTTTGTTTAGGAGGTACTCTGATATATTGCCAAACCGGTTTATTTTAAAGACTCGCACCTCTTACAGACGCAACTTGACGCGGGAAGCGACTTCATGACAAATCGCTTCCACCTTGATTTATATTACGCCCGCGCGGTAACTTAAACTTAAGCGCGCCTCCTTAAGATAGTTTTGTGTTACAAAGTTACTTGAACCGTTTCTTTCATGATTTTATGTTTTCAATATTCAGAGTTTAGTCATTGAAGCTTGCACAAAAAGCCAAATAATGAAAAGATTTTGTCAAGTGAGCGGTTCGACGCTCAACAAAGAGGTGTTAGTTTTACAACTGACCGCCACACTCCTAAAAAAAATTCGTGTGTGAAAAACAGCACTTGGTCTTAAAATGTTGACTGAGTTCCGAATCGTTAGATCGAGAAAAAAATGTTTATTTGTCATTATAGACTAGCGTGTGTAAACGGATAGACATAACGTGGCTTACAAAAAAAAGCCGGGAAATGATAAATCTCTTGTCAAAGATTGCGCGAGCGGCACTTAACAATGAGGTGTTACTTTTGTAACCAACACGCCTTACTCAAAAAAATTTAAAAAACCGTCTGTGGGAAAATGGCATTTTGGACTAAATCGAATGAGTTAAATCTTTTGATCGAGGGAAAATGGTTCAGGAGTCGTTGAAGTCTGATCACGCAGCCAAACTAGAGAGCAAGATCAAACTGAATGTTCATCACAATAGGATCTCGCGAAATTAGCGTTGTAATTGTGTCGTATGTTAATTTATGCTTTTTCAATGTTAGGATATAAGGAGCCTTCACAGTAATCTGATTATCATATTTAACTTGAGCGAAAATGGCGAAGTATTTCCAAGTATCGAAAGTTCTGGCTGTGCGATCTGTTGACGGGCATAAGGAATATAAAGTGAGATGGAAGGGTTTCGGAAGCAAGGACGATAGTTGGGTTCGGGAAGAAGACTGCAACAGCGCGATAAAAAACTATGCCCAGTCTTCACTTAAAGGTAAGTAGCTTTTTGTAGAAGTTAATTGACTTTGCTTGACGTTTAGTTTTGCTATTCAGTTGAGACTAATTTCTTTTCTTTGTCTATTTCAGCACGAGAAAAGTTCATCGACTACCTGGTCTGCGAGATTGGTCAGAAGCCTTCTGTTCGACCCGCTCCAGAAAAGGGATACGTAAGAAGAACAACTATCAAAGTGGCGATGGACTACGACCTATTTGAAGACCTCTTTAGTGACCTGAGTCGTGGCAGGAGAAGGTTTGATGTGACGGCTGAGGAACTCGATGGTCTTCTTCCAGCTGGATGGTCCGAGCGAGCCTTCAGAACCAGCACCAGGTGCATCGTTTCCCGAGACCAACCGATCACAATTCGCTTTGCCAATCAGAGGAAGCTTCATTACGATCATTCGGAGTGTCCCCGCTGCCAGTGGTCAGGAGATGGCGAGAAACCGGCCTTGTTCCAAGCAAAGAAAACCTGGCCCGTTGATCTGAGCTATCTGTTTGTTACATTTAGCCGAGAAAGGAGTCACCAAGAGCAATTGATGGAAGGTAAGACGAATATACGGAACTAAATTTCATCATTCCTTGTCTAATATACATTAATCATGTTTTCTAATCTGTGTTTTTGTTTGGTTCACAGAGAGAATACACTTGTCCTGGATCAGCTCAGGTTCTGATGAAGAATAGGCTGAATGAAGCTCAACAAACAACAAAACGGCTCTTTTAGGAGCCACCAAATAAAACAAAAGTCATTGACCAACTGCAATCACACATTTCCCAGCTTTATTTCCATCTTCTACAGTGGTGTGCCACGTGGGAGATTCAGGTCGGTCGGGTCTTCATTGCCTCGGTTGAAAGTCTTTTAAGTAATCCTCCCGAAGTTTTGTTGTCGGACGCACAACTGAAATTAATTGTGAAAACGGGAAAGAAATTTATTGCCAAACTAAACACACCAAAATCTTGGACTAACCTTCCATGGGAAAAAATAAAATGGTCTGCTCATGACTTGTGATAAACTGAAATGCAAATTCTCACCATAAAAGTTTTTCACGGTTCCATCAGGCAGACGTACTGGTACTACCCTAACGCCTCTCTGTTGCTGTCCTCGAGTCCCATTTTTACATTTTGCATCAGACGATTCCTCCACCATCCTAAAAGATCACTGTGAGCATTCAGCCTGAACCACGTGCTAAGCATCGATCGTCCTCTCAGTTTCATTTCAATCAACACCGACCACCCATGGTTTTTCTTTTTTTTCTCAAACCAGACATGAGAAAAAGTCCAAACCTCCCCTGAAGTCAACACTGGCTTCCAAGCCACCTCTACCAGTCCTTGAACGCATGCGTGGTTTATATTTCTTTCACACACGACTCACACACAAGAAGTATCCGAGCTACAGGTCTTGAACGATGTGGAAATTCGTTCCCTACATCTCCCAATGGAAATTAAAGGTAATCATTCTAGCCATTTAAGACTTATTCCCTTTCGGAGTGTGGACATTTTGTTTCAAATTAAAGTTTAGAGCTTACAAGTTTGTCAAAAGTACCTCGCCTTGTGTTATAATTGGGGACAGGAATGCAAAACCCAATGTAAAAAAAAAAGAGATAAGTCATATATCTAAGTTACAATCAAATATGTCGTGATTTATTGAGATGATGTACACTTTTGTAACTCTTAAGACAAGCTCAGCTATACCTTTTGTGATATTATTTGGGAAAACTATTTACAAACTGAAGTCTGGTACACTACAAATCAATATATGTCTTAAGCTAAAGCCTAGCTTTTTCGAAAATATCAAATTTGTGAAAACTGGTGGAGTATAATTCTTTCAATATAAATTGTTTACATCGCTTATTTTGTTATTCCTTTCTCTTGTGTTTACAAATTTAAGTAAGTCTGGTACACTGAAAAATATATCTTTTTTTAAACATATCAAATTCTTTGATGACTGTTAGGATTTCCTTTTTTGAAACCGTGATTAAATTTCTTCATGAAGCAATGTAGAAAACTGTTAACACTGTTTATTTTGTTACTAGTCCAATCCTACTTCACTGTTTTTCTTGTTGTATTTACAAATTTCAAGCCTTAAATCAACTCTTTATCCTTCTTCACTGTTTGTACTGTATGTCGTTAAACTTCCACTGTCCTCTTCAACATTTTCCTTTTTGTTATAACCTCTTTTGATGAGGAAGAGATCATGGACTCTTGCAAAAATCTTACGATTTTCCTTTTCCATGACTTGGCAGGTATACTTTGTGTGCCTTCCACCCTTTTGAGTTCCACGATGGAACATTCTGGATTGCTCGTGGTTTTTCTTTTCCACCGGTTGGCAGTTGAAAATGGAAATGTTTCCGTATTTCTCCATAAACTGAGGAACATGGTACACAAGTGCTGCAAGATTAACAAACATAACTGAATGAGTATCCCACCCTTGATTGAGGTAAGTTAACTTTATGCTGCGTGTACTCATTTCTTTCACTTAACTGGATTTTTTCAAAAATTATGATGGAAACAAACATAACATATCTTTTTCTGTAGAGAGTGATTTTCATACATTTTATAATTGTCCTTTATTTGTTCTTCAACTCATACAAGATGGATCTTACCATGTATGTAAGGCGTTACATCCTCGTCATAGTACACAACTCTAAAGAACATGGCCCATTTTCTTGCATTCTCTTTAAATTCTTGCGGTGATTTGTATGTCTCATCTCCCGGCTCTGCATCTAACGCTTTAACCAGCTCACCAAATCCCTAAATAAACAAGACTGCTGTTAGTTCTTCTGTTTCAAAAGTTTATAGCAGCTAGAAGAGACGTTTATATTGGGTATTTTTAAATCCCAGAGTAGAACCAGAAACCCTAACTGTGAAGCAGTACCTATTCTGTCCTGGTTTTTGGTAACATGTGTTAATAGACTTCAAAAGATCTCTCTACAATTAGAAAATTTACCGTCATTACCTTCCACAACTTCTTTACATTCTTGTATGTATGTTGCTGTTCTGTTGTAATCCCTTCAAAAGTTGGTTTGAGATCTAGGTGGTTCAGAATGTTGCTTAGATCTTTTCCTAAAACAAAAATATTCAGTTAATTATGTAGTTGCAATTTCAGTTATTGTTATTTGACATATGCCAAAAGGCACTAAACTTCCCCTCTCTTGCCAATGTATTTTTCAAACTTATGGTTTCTGTTAAGGTTGTGTTGTGAGAGACATCAATTATGTGTTAATTTGATGTTCAAAGTCTCAGAGATGTTGTAATTCTGCTTATGGTATAATTTAAAAAATAGAGTGTTACCATCCAGTCTTGTCCACTGTGTTTGGGATTGGCCATCCTCTTGCTGAACCTCAAAGAACTTGAAAGGAACACCAATGTCCTCCAGCAGCCCTTCCAATTTCTCTTTCCTTTTCTTGTTGATAACAAGCTCAATAACCTTTAAAAATAAGTAATAATGCATGAATGACATGATGTAGTTGCACAGTACTCTCCTTGGTGCCAGTTCCTTTCCAGACTGAAAGAGTTATCTACGTACTAATATAAATACCATACTAATATAAATACAGTAATACTTAAATACTTAAACCTTAAATTATACACAGATAAGCTCTTGGTACATAATTATTGAGTCAAATGTAGATATATTCACCTGGTGAAAGAGAAGCCCCATTATCCTCAGAAACAGGTGTAGGGTATCAATTATAACGCAGTTGAATGAGACTGGTAGTAGTGGTTTCTTCACACTTCCTTTGCGCTGGTCTGTCGTATTTCCAGTAGTGTGGGTACAGCATTCCTCCAGTGTCCGCTCAATGGGCCAGTCTTTTACTTAAAATAATGCAGTAAAGGTAAACAGTTGTTCAAAAATAGACAGGCAGTATTACATGTATGTAACCTTTTTTTAAAAATATAATCTAAACTTTGTTTTTGCTACAACAACAGCAATGTAAATTAACTGGCAACCAATGATGATCAATGTTTTGATGAAATCCTTAGCTTCACTTAACTTTGCTTTACTTTATTTAAGTACATGCTTTGATGCTTTTAGTCTGACTTATAGCAAATGAAGCTACATTGAAAATTGCTTTAACTTACTTGTGAAGTCACTGATTCTTGCCTTTGTACAATAGCACCATATGCAGAAGAATTTCCCAGTACAGCAGCATTCAGCCCATACACCATAGCAAGAAACAAAACTTTAAAACATCGTTACCAGAAACATAGAGAAAAAGCCAGTTCTGTCGGAGGTGGTTGCCCACGCCAGGAAACAAAGTGAATGTTGCTCCACGTCCGTTTTTTGATGAAATAAGTAATGCCATGGTTGTTGTTTTTTTCCGTTTACTACACTCGCCAATTTTTGTTACTTCCTATTGTAAATGAAGGTGCCTCATCACAGGCTAGTTTTCGTCTCCAGATATCGATGCCAATATCGATGCGTGGTGTGCGAATAAAGGCGCGGCACGTCTTCTTTTACATAGAATCGATTCCAGTGGCAACACTTTCGATTGTTTTCTGTGTTATCGAATTTTTTTTGACCAAACAAAGAAAGAAAACGAAACATGCATGACCGCCCAGAGTCGAACTCAGATCGTTCATGTGATACCAAGCCTCCCTCACCACTAATCCGCCAGGATGATTCACCAAACACCCTAAACATTTAATTATATAATTTGCAGGGGCCGATTGTGGCTTTTGATAATGTACTTCTATTAACTGATACATTCAGCACAGGTGAATCCTATTGTTATTCCTAAAATAAGAGCTAACAATCGCATTATCCTAGCCTAGTTTTATCGAACAATCAGAGCCTAATTTCGACCTTATCCAGGTGCACTAAACAAGAGCAGAGAGCGAGCATTGTGAAAGGCTTGGTCACCAAAAATGGCATTGATCGTTAAAGAGCCAGTGTCACCCAAAGTGCTTTGCGCGCTTGTTTTTGTTTTGGAACAGGTTCTAGCGTTTAGCTGGCGCGTTTATCGGACTTTTCGCATATTATACCATGCTGCACTGGCCTCCCAGCGAGCTGATATGTACGGTAGTTGCCTCTGAAAATATGTTACTGGAGAAAACAACTCTAGATCTGACTTTGTAGTCAACGCGTACGGAGCTATTATAGCGCCCGATCGAGCGCTTTTGATGGACGTAAAACTAGAGCAGCCACTTCCACTCGATATGAAAATAAGACAAAAAAATTGCAAGAATATTGGAACCAACTGCTCAAGATCCTGAAGATCTGACTTTGCAGTCAACGCGTTTAAATGGATCTATTATAGCGTCTGATCGATTGATCGCTCGATCGATCGCATCGACCGATGTCGATGGACACGAAACCAGAATAGCCACTTGCACTCTTTGTAAAAATAAAACATAAAAAGACAGTGAACACAAGGAATAATTAAGCAAAATAGCACAGGCTCGTGATCACTGATAAGCATTATTTTGGAGCAAGCCCTTGTCTACTGTTATTTTGTGGTAGCGAGATGCATCTTTCCTCAAACTGATTTAACTTCCCTTCAGTTTTCATCCGGCAGCGAATGCAGTTCTGTTTCGGCAAACGCACTGTCAATAGTATTGCTGAAACCCGTAGATGTTCTTCTTTCCCTCCGTTTCGACTCCGTCAGCCGTATAATTTTGGCTGAGCCCGGAAGGCAAGACTCGGCCTTCGCCTCAGCTTTTTTGGTGCGAGTTTCCCGAAAGATATGAAGACTTTTTGGGCTCTGAAAACCATTTGTGCTACAAAGTTGTTCTTTTAACAGGTCTTTAAAGAAAGAAGTGGTTGACTTGCTAGCAGTGTTTCAAGCTTAAAAATTCGTTTGTTTTAAAGATACAATTTGAATTTTCAAGCCCAAAATGGGCCCGAAAAGTTTCAGGGCTTTCGAGAAACGCGCCCCTGAACCCTACGAAGCATGCAATCTGAAGATTTCTCCACCACGAAAACACTACAGAATTGGGAAATATGTTTATGTAATCGCATGAGGCCGAGTACAATTAAGAATAAATTTTAACGCGTATTTTCAAAGTTTTCACAAAATTGCCCCAGTCGCGCAGCGACGAGGGCAATTTGTGAAAACTTTGAAAATACAAGTGAAAATTTATCCTTAATTCTACGAGGACTCAATGTGATTCCTTGTTTATAACATAGAGGGCAAAATTTTCGGAAAACTTTCCATGCACCTTGCAACACAATCAGCTGGTCCTCAGAATAAAAGTAGCCGCTCATAAACATTCACCACACAAGCAGTTTAACTGTTGCTCAGCGCACGGAACAAGAACGACTGACCATTATGTAAATTTTGAGAGATAAATACAATTCTAGTTCATTGACAAAACCCACTTAAAACTCAAACCGAGTAAATTTTTTTTCACCTGAGTTGCAAAGCTTCCTCTCGCTGGAAAAATTATCGACCAAGTCGCTCCAAAGTTTTCAGTAGTTTCAAAACAAATGACCATTTGATGTTTCCCGCAACAAATATAGTTCACCTTTTGGAATTTCTCTTTAAGATAACAGCCGATTTTCATACCACTTTTACCAAACAACCCGGTTAAAAGTCCAACTTTGAAGCGATCCTTGTGTTGAACAACTCAAAATCCGTTTTTAATTTCAAGACGCCTACAAAATGCAAATGGTGCGCTCCCGCGCTCAGCCAATTAAATGCGAGTAGTTTTGGCGCTTGGCCAATCAGGAACTAGTAATTTTGCCCTCGTCCGAAAGAAAATAAGAAAAATGCCCCCTGTCTCAACCAATCAGCATTCAGTAATTTTGCCCTCTATGTTATAAACAAGGAAATCAATACCACGAAACTTAAATGTCAAACCAAAATTCACCTAAGTGCTTTCAGATCGCTGACGACAGTGATGGAAGAAGACACTAATCAGTTTCACAACAATCAAGGAAATGGCGGTTTTTCATATATTAAAAAAGTACCTCGGCGCGCAAAGCACTTTGGGTGACACTGGCTATAAGCGGAAGTACCAAACGTCGATACCTCCTTGCGCACAATCCATGTATAAATTTCTACCATCGTTCCGTTTCGTTTCGGGCCTTCAAATTTCAACCCGACGAATTCTCGCTACTCTCCGAGAACAAATCTTTAAACATCTTTCAGCTATGTATAATAGCGAAATTGTGATCTTTATTCCTAAACAGGAAACTTTCTAACCGATTGTATTTCAATCTCTTTTCGGGACTTTGCAAACATTCGTTCACGAAATTCTGTGTCTGTTCAATCTAAGTCCAGACTACTAGTTTCCATTAGCAGCACTTCTATAAGACTATCTCTGAATTAGGTTTTAGCCGTAGCATCTACATCACACCAACAACAGCGTGCATGGTAATAACTGTAAAAGGAGGCCAAGGATTTTGCCAACCCTATAATCCATGCGTTTTCAGTTAACCAAAAATCTTAATAATTGTAGGCACGAAGCTTCTAAGCTATTAAAACTCCGCTCACCTTCCCAGCAATCTATGAAACTTCCGCGCACTAACCCATCAATTTATTAAACTCCGCATGCTAACACAAAGGTCTAAAACATCTGCTAACTATCCCAACGAAGTCCCCGAGCACTAACGCATCAATCTATAAATAACACGTTTACTAACGCAGAAAGCCGTGGTAACTCCACGCACTAAGAAAACAAGCTACACTAATCTGCCAAAAATGTAACAGTCTTAAACAAAACTCCGCCAATGAACGAAACAGGCTATAAAAATTGCCCACACATTCGAACTAAGCTGTGAAAACTTCGCGAACTTACGAATCAACTTATAAAATTGCACAACCAGTGTACTAAAGCAGTGGTCTGTAAACCTCCAAAAACTAACGCGAAAATCAATTACAATCTGTACACATTAATTTTTAAAAATTCCGCCCACTTGGGCAACAGCGAAGGAAAACTCGACGCACTTACGAAACAATGTATGTAGACAACGCCCACTAACGCAGCAATCCGTTAAAAGCCTGCATATAACGCACCACACAATAAAACTCCAGGGCAGTGCTATATTTAACCTGGAAATTTGGAAGGAAAATGCCATGCATCCTTTGTATTCTAAAGCTCTTTTAGAATTATGGTTGCTTGATTATCTCCAATTTTTTCTTTTTAGTTTCCAGTAACCATTGTTTAGATCTACTATTTCCCCGTAGTCATAACCTTTGCTAAAATACGTCTGTATTAGGACGCACCGCTTAGCTTAACCCTGCTTTAAACAATTGGGCCCTGGGGTAAAACTATGAGCTACTTCCTTATTCGGCAATTTGTTGAAAAGTTTTAACATAAAACAGATAAAAGAATTCAGGTCAAAATTGTGACGAAAGCTTACATCGTTTTAGCATCCGAAACCGGTACCAGAGACAGTTTGGTTTAAGAAGGCGTTTGAAAGTTCAGAGTTAAACTTGTTTTCGGAGAAACCAGAAACCAGTCTCAATAATTTATGCATTTTTGTGAATGAATAAAGTACTTTTATTATTCCACTGTTGTGTCACTTTATCGCATAAGGGCAAGAGAACGCACAATTATTATTATATGTATTACACTATACAATCTCAGTTTGACCGTTTTTTTTCAACGCTGAAGGAGGACGAACTGAAGGAATAAAAACAGTGGAACAATAAAAGTGTTATTCGATGTGTTGGTCAATAAAACGCACCGACATTTCACTTATTCCTATAACTGAAAAAGCAGCCGCTGCCCGGATAGGACGAATTGTAAACAAAGTAAAGTACAACGACTGTTTGTTTACATGCATCGGGGAAAGCAAGCGCTCGTGGACCTCGCACGGAGCCGAGCATGAGATCCAGGCCTCGCGAGCAGCAAAGAATCGGCTATTAAACAGCATGAGGAAACAACGGATCATGATACACAATATTGGGGATGTCCAAATTCTCTAAGGGGGCATATCTAGTTACGGAAAGTGGTTTTTCTTGGGATCGCGGTACTCCACTATAGATAGCGACGTCGTAAACGAGAGGAAACGGTTTCCTGGCGCTTATATACCGTTAATTCAAAATCAGGGACGTCATCAACAACGCACGAGCTTGTAAGCGAGAGCACCAACGAACTTTCAGTTAACCTCAGATGAAAAGGGTCAGATCGGCTTAAAAAACTTTTCTTTTAAAAACTGATTTCACTCATTGCTTGCATTTTACATCGCCCCGCAAAATGCTACGCAACTAGCGCGTATTACCTCCAAAACACCGAACAAGGTTTATGTATTTCCATCAAAGAGATAATGAGGTTAGCTTACCTTTAAGTGTCCATTTTGATGATTAAACTGACATATATTAGCGCAGTGAAGATGTGTTCATTTGACCATCTGTGTTCTGAAGACGTCCTGGTCTATTCGAGATGTTACGTCCACCGTTGCCTAAACAAACAAAATTTAAAACATCGTTACTAGAAACATAGAGGTGTTGTCGTCCTTCAAGCGGTTTTCCGAAAAGATTAAAGTACACTTTTATTATCATTGTACTTTCGCCATATGCAAAGTCTCAGTCGGTTTTCGCGCCAGGAAACAAATTGAATGTTGCTGCATGTCCGTTTTTTGATGAAATAAGTAATGCCATGGTTGTTGTTGTTCCCGTCATCGAGCATTCTGAAAGGCTTGGTTAGCAATTACGGCATCGATCGTTATAAACGAAAGGAAAATAAGCGGAGGCGCCAAGTGCCGACGACTACTTGCGCGCAAACCTTGTAAAATTTCTACGATAGTTCCATTTCTTTTCGGACCACCGCATTTTAGCCAAGAAGTCTTGCTTCTCTCTAAGGACACCTTTTAAAGCCTCTCTCATCTCTCTTCTATTGTTAATAGCGAAATCATGAATGTCAATCCTCAAAAGAAAACATTCTGACTGATTTTATTCTCAAATTTTACAAATTCCCTTTAGGGAATTTCGTTTACGAAATTTTGAATATGTGCAATCTAAGTCCAGTCTATTTTTTCTAGATTTAGTCTTTGGACGTGGCACTTTTTACCTAAAGGATAAAACTAAAAAAAATACTTCTGTTATTGAAAAAAAGGGTTCATTGTCAATTTTTGTTCAATATTCTGTGCTTAAATAAAATAATAAAAAACAACTGTTATATAGTTCGTGGGTTGTGTGTTGACCATTAATAACGGCTACGAGTCTAGTCTATGGGTTGAGAGTACAGTAGCCTGCATGGAAAGGGGAAGTATTCGCAAGCGCAAAGCGCGAGTCGCGGGCGCAGAGCGCGAGAGGAAGGAGGTGGGCGCCCTCTCCCTTCCTCTCGTGCTCCGCGCTCGCCAATAATTTCTCCCCTGTCCCTTCCCTCGCCGCGCCTGCCACGCAGGCGAAGAGAACAGGGCAAACACTTTGAAAACACGTTGAACAGTGACGGATTTCAACTCTTCCGGTGTCCTTGCACTGAGATTCAGTGTACCAACCCCCTCCCCCTGAGATTTGCGCAAGGTCAGGATCAGGATCTCTTTTTTTTTATTTTTTAAAGACAAACTAAATGTTGAAAGTAAAAAAAACCGAAATCCCTCAAAGCTGTTTTTTTAGCGCGGGCTACAGCATTTCGCAAAGAGGTCCGATTTTAAAATCTTATTGTAATTGGCCACCGTAAATAAATTCAGAAGTTGACGTTTCGAAAGTTAGCCAGGTCGAATTTACATTGATGATCAACTCATTAGATAATCCCAAATATAGGTCCTCCTAGCTCAGTCAAGAAGTATGACCATTTCTCAATAAACTCGGCTTTTCTATGAAAAATAAATACAAAATAATTTAATAATGTATGCTAAGTTCTAAAACAGATTATTCTATAATTGAAATTTTAAAAAAACTAATTTTGCAACGGGCAAACTTTATTATTTAACACAGGTTCAAAATGACACAGTTAAATACATTTTAAAGATTTTATTTTTTATTTGACGGGATCTTGTGTGAAAATGTACTCTACTTTTCGTGCTTAGCATTATAAAATGACAATTTACTCCAGTGTCGAAGATGTCTCAAAGACATTTATCTAACCTGTGCATTCGCTGTCATTACTTTGGTGTTTTTCCTTCATTTGAAACAATCTGAAATAGTTTATAATTGCTAATTTATTTATTCTATGCAACAACCGTAAGGAGCCCTCACATCAAATCAAAATTATTGCTTCGCAAGGTGGCCCTTTTTTATTTTTAGTACTGCGCGGTCAAGCTCATATGAGGTCTGGTACCGATGCACGGGATCGCCGCCGAAAAATCTCCGAATCCCCAGTCAGGCCTCGTGGTTTTCTTTGTTCCCAACCTTGGCCGCGTCTAATTATTTAAAATGGCCTTTCGCTTGATTAAAAACACCGGGAAACAATTTGATGTGAGGGCTCCCTGTGCAACAACCATCACGATAAAACGTGGTTTACCTCGTGAAACTTCTACAGACGTGCTTGTCAGTTTTGCATTCTAGACACTAGCCTGCTAGCAGACCCTTTCTGGATAGTCGAGAGGCACATGAAAGCCTATCTCGACGCGAACAATCAGCTTCAATTTTGTATAGTTTCAATAAACAAAAGTCCTTTACAGTTTCTTACGTTACATTTCCCTTCAGTAACAAAACCATTACTTGAGCTATTTCTCGATGTAAACGCCAGTTTCTTGCAAAGCAGTCATAAGCTACCGCTTGAGTATTATGGGGCGTGCAAGGTTGGGGCACGCGCGATCAGAGGCGCGAGGAGCACGCGCTCCCTTGCGCAAGCTTCTCCCGCCTCCGATCGCACCGGTTCCCCAACACCCCGTGCAACATAATACTCAAGTGCCTGCATAAGCGAGAGAACTTTAATTAAAAGTAAACAACAACACACACACACAACAGGGATTTCTTAGAGAATCGTCCATTTCTTACACTCTCAAAGTTGACCAATTAAATTCGTACGCCAGGATTTTAGTATTAATCGATCTGAAAAATTTGTGTTGCGGTAGCGACTTCATATGCTTGAATCTTCCAAAGTAAGAGCATGATTATTGTGATTTAAATTTTTTTCTACACATGATATTAATCCTTAAAGTCAAACATAAACATAGTACTTAGGATTCGAATTTACTTGCAGCATTCTCTGTTACAGCGAAAACAACAAACGCGCCCCTTTTACGTTCACACCCGAAGTTTCGACTGCCAGAAAATGATAAACTTGAATCAGAATTGCTTTATCATTCTAATCAATGTAAACTATAGTATATAAGCTTTTAGAACACATTGAAGTGATTGAACTATGTTAAAAGAATAGAAAGTTGTAGTCTTTTAAAGTTGACCAATTAAATTCGTACGCCAGGAAAATAATCAATTTTCGCAGTAATTAATGTTGCGGTAACGAATTTGGATGCTTGAATCTCTCGAAATAAGAGTCCGACTGCTCTGATTTAAATTTTCTCGTAATTCGTATGCTTTTAACGTTGTTCTACATATGAGATCAATCCTCAAAGTCAATCATAAACGGAGTTATTTTGCTTGAAGATTACTTCCGGCGTTCTCTATTAAAGCCACAACAACCAAGAGGCGCCCCTGTTACGTTTTCACCCGAAGTTTTGACTGCCTGAAAACGATTAACTTACATCAAAACTGCTTTGAAAATCTAATCAATGTACACTATAGTTTATAAGCTTTTAGAAAACGTTAAAGTGGGTTAAATATCTTAAGAGGGTAAAAAGTTCAGTATAGTCTTTTGAAGTTGACCAATTAGATTCGTATGCCAGGATTTTAGTATTAATCGATCTGAAAAATTCTGTTGTGGTAGTGACTTCATATGCTTGAATCTTCTAAAATAAGAGCCTGATTATTTTGATTTAAATTTTTCTCTACACATCGTATCAATCCTTAAAGTCAAACAGAGTACTTAGGATTCGAATTTACATGCAGCGTTCTCTGTAAAAGCAAAAACAACAAACATGCGCCTCATTTACGTTCACGCCCAAAGTTGTGACTGCCTGAAAACGATTAACTTGAATCAGAGTTCCTTTGACATTCTAATAAATGTAAACTATAGTTTGTAAGCTTTTAGAAACGCTTTAACGAGTAAAACACCTTCAAAGGGGAAATAGTTATAGCCTTTTGAAGTTGACTAATTAATTTCGTATGCCCGAAAAACGCATAGTTATCGCAGTAATTGATGTTGCGATAGCGAATTCAGATGCTTGAGTCTCTTAAAATAACAGTCCGATTGCTTTGATTTAAATTTTCCTGTAATTCTTATGCTCGTAACGTTTTCCTACATATGGGATCAATCCTCAAAGTCGAACACAAACAGAGTTATTTTCCTTTGAGATTACTTGCGGCGTTCTCTCTTAAGCCGAAAACAAGAAATACGCGAACCTTTTACCTTCGCGTCCGAAGTTTTGACTGCCTGAAAACGATTAACTTCGATCAAAACTCCCTTGAGATTCTAGTCAATGTAAACTATCGTCTGTAAGCTTTTAGAAAACTTTTAATTGAGTGAAATACCTTAAAAGGGTAGAAAGTTATGGTCTTTTGAAGTTGACCAATTATATTCGTACCCCGAGCAATTAACTATTTATCGGAATTATTAGTGTTGCGGTAGCGACTTCGTATGCTTGACTTTTCTGAAATAAGAGCCTGATTATTTTGATTTAGATTTTGTCCCAATCCTTATATACTTAGCGTTTTACGACACATGAGATCAATCCTCAAAGTCAAACAAAGAGTTATTTTGCTCCCACTTTTCTTGCGGCGTTCTCAGTTAAAGCGAAAACAGCAAACGCGCGCCCCTTTTACGTTCGCACCCGAAGTTTTGACTCCCAGAAAATTATAAACTTGAATCAGAATTGCTTTATCATTCTAATCAATGTAAACTATAGTTTGTAAGCTTTTAGAAAACGCTTTAGCGAGTGAAACACCTTCAAAGAGGAGATAGTTATAGCCTTTTGAAGTTGACTAATTGATTGATTGATTGATTGATTGATTGACTAATTAATTTCGTATGCCAGGAAATCGCATAATTATTGCAGTAATTGATGTTGCGGTACCAAATTCAAATGCTTGAATCTCTTAAAATAACAGTCTGATTGCTTTGATTTAAATTTTCCTGTAATTCTTATGCTCTTAAAGTTTTCTTACATATGAGATCAATCCTCAAAGACGAACACAAACAGTTATTTTCCTTTGAGGTTACTTGCGGCGTTCTCTGTTAAGCCGAAAACAAGAAATACGCGAACCTTTTACCTTCGCGCCCGAAGTTTTGACTGCCCGAAAACGATTAAGTACGATCAAAACTCCTTTAAGATTCTAATTAATGTAAGCAATCGTCTATAAGCTTTTAGAAAACGTTTAATTGAGTGAAATACCTTAAAAGGGTAGAAAGTTATGGTCTTTTGAAGTTGACCAATTATATTCGTACCCCGGGCAATCAACTATTTATCGGAATTATTAGTGTTCTGGTAGCGACTTCATATGCTTGACTCTTCTAAAATAAGAGCCTGATTATTTTGATTTAGATTTTGTCGCAATCGTTATATACTAAGCGTTTTTCTACACATGAGATCAATCCTCAAAGTCAAACAAAGAGTTATTTTGCTCCCACTTTTCTTGCGGCGTTCTCAGTTAAAGTGAAAACAACAAACACGCGCGCCCGTTTTACGTTCGCACCCGAAGTTTCGACTGCCAGAAAATGATAAACTTGAATCAGAATTGCTTTATCATTCTAATCAATGTAAACTATAATATGTAAGCTTTTAGAACACATTGAAGTGATTGAACTATGTTAAAAGAATAGAAAGATGTAGTCTTTTAAAGTTGACCAATTAAATTCGTACGCCAGGAAAATAATCAATTTTCGCAGTAATTAATGTTGCGGTAACGAATTTGGATGCTTTAATCTTTTGAAATAAGAGTCCGACTGCTCTGATTTAAATTTTCTCGTAATTCGTATGCTTTTAACGTTGTTCTACATATGAGATCAATCCTCAAAGTCAATCATAAACGGAGTTATTTTGCTTGAAGATTACTTCCGGCGTTCTCTATTAAAGCCACAACAACCAAGAGGCGCCCCTGTTACGTTTTCACCCGAAGTTTTGACTGCCTGAAAACGATTAACTTACATCAAAACTGCTTTGAAAATCTAATCAATGTACACTATAGTTTATAAGCTTTTAGAAAACGTTAAAGTGGGTGAAATATCCTAAAAGGGTAAAAAGTTCAGTATAGTCTTTTGAAGTTGACCAATTAAAGTCGTACGTCAGGATATTAGTATTAATCGACCTGAAAAATTTGTGTTGTGGTAGTGACTTCATATGCTTGAATCTTCTAAAATAAGAGCCTGATTATTTTGATTTAAATTTTTCTCTACACATCGTATCAATCCTTAAAGTCAAACAGAGTACTTAGGATTCGAATTTACATGCAGCGTTCTCTGTAAAAGCAAAAACAACAAACATGCGCCTCATTTACGTTCGCGCCCAAAGTTGTGACTGCCTGAAAACGATTAACTTGAATCAGAGTTCCTTTGACATTCTAATAAATGTAAACTATAGTTTGTAAGCTTTTAGAAACGCTTTAACGAGTAAAACACCTTCAAAGAGGAAATAGTTATAGCCTTTTGAAGTTGACTAATTAATTTCGTATGCCCGAAAAACGCATAGTTATCGCAGTAATTGATGTTGCGGTAGCGAATTCAGATGCTTGAGTCTCTTAAAATAACAGTCCGATTGCTTTGATTTAAATTTTCCCGTAATTCTTATGCTCGTAACGTTTTCCTACATATGGGATCAATCCTCAAAGTCGAACACAAACAGAGTTATTTTCCTTTGACATTACTTGCGGCGTTCTCTCTTAAGCCGAAAACAAGAAATACGCGAACCTTTTACCTTCGCGCCTGAAGTTTTGACTGCCTGAAAACGATTAACTTAGATCAAAATTCCTTTGACATTCTAGTCAATGCAAACTATCGTCTGTAAGCTTTTAGAAAACGTTTGATTGAGTGAAATACCTTAAAAGGGTAGAAAGTTATGGTCCTTTGAAGTTGACAAATTATATTCGTACCCCGGGCAATCATCTATTTATCGGAATTGTTAGTGTTGCGGTAGCGACTTCATATGGGAATGAAGGCGCGGCACGTTTTTGTTTATATAGAATCGATTCCAGTGGCAACATTTTCGATTGTTTTCTCTGTTATCGAATTTTTTTTAGACCAAAAAAGAAAGAAAACGAAACATGCAATTGACCGTCCAGAGTCGAACTCAGATCGTTCATGTGATACCAAGCCTCCCGCACCACTATTCTACCAGGATGATTCACCAAACACCCTAAACATTTAATTATATAATGTGCAGGAGCCGATTGTGGCTCCTGATGATGCGCCCTCATTAACTGATACATCCATCACAGGTGACCCTATCCTTTTTCCTAAAATAAGAGCTAACAATCGCCTTATCCTAGCCTAGTTTTATTTAATGATCAGAGACTAATTTCGACCTTATTCAGGTGCACTAAACTAGAGCAGAGATCGAGCATTGTGAGAGGCTTGGTTACAAATGATGGCATTGATCGTTAACGAAAGGGAAAAAAAGCGGACAAATACCTCCTCTCGCTCAAACCTTGTATAAATTTCTACGATCGTTCGGTTTCGTTTCGGCCTTTCGCATTTGAACCCGACGAATTTTCGCTTCTCTCTGAGAACTAATTTTTTTAACAAAACGATGAGTTAATTCCTAATTCGGCAATTTGTTGAAATTTTTTCACAGAAAACAGATAAAAGAATTCAGGTAAAAGTTGTGACGAAAGCTTACATTGTTTAATCATCAAACCGTACCAAAGACAGTTTGGTTTAAGAAGGCGTTTGAAAGTTCAGAGTTAAACTTATTTTCGGAGAAACCAGAAGCCAGTCTCAATAATTAATGCATTTTTGTGAATAAATAAAGTACTTTTATTATTCCACTGTTGTGTCACTTTATCGCATAAGGGCAAGAGAACGCACAGTTACTATTATGCATTACACTATACAATCCCGGTTTGACCGGTTTTTTTTTGCAGTGCTAAAGGAGGACGAACTGAAGGAAAAAAAAAACAGTGGAATAATAACTTAGGATCTCTTTTTCGATGTAGGTAAGTGGTTTCTTATGTTACCCTTTAAATCATACTGGAAAAAATGTTTTAAGAGCCACGTTAAATCTTCGCGATCGCAAAATTATGTGGGAAAGTTGTCACTGTCCGCGTCCGGAAAAGTGTGTTCATTTCAGTTATATATCACAGGAGAACTTGAAACTTGGCCAGAGAATAGCTTATAATTTACGAAAAAATACTCCAATTGAAAACTTTGGTATAAAGGCAACCTACAAAAGGATCAGTCCGTTTGTTTCGCTGAGTGGACTACGAGACAAACTTAAAAGTGTATGTTTAGCACTTTAAATTTAAAGTTTTCTGAAGAGAATTTGCTTCCATCTACTATATATAGTATAGCGGCGCTTGTCCGCCGCTAGCTGGACCGTGCAGTTCCCACTGATCGACACAACAAATATCGCACCAATTTCTTTTATGGAACGCCTCCTTTAATGTTGTATCTGACCGTGAAACTAAAAATAATTGATTTACAAAATTAGAAACAAGAAATTAGCTATAGAAATATTCGACGTGAATTAAACTTACATTGTTGCCGGATCTGGCGAGAGTTGTCATAGAAAAATCCTTTCCTTCCTTCGATAAAATACGACAGACAATTTCTTTGCTTTCCTTCAGACCACGAGTACTTGCGAAATCGATCAAATTATTGAATTACACAATAGATGCGTTCTGCGTGGAAATGCGATACGACTTAAGGAGCGCGTGACGAGCCACCTAGTGTGACTTTATAGATTATTAATTAAACTATTGCTGAATCAAAACAACAGAATCAAAACAAGGGAAAAACCCGTGCCATAGGGGCACTTACATGGCTCCCCTTGAAATCACCATATTTCAAAACAAAACGAAACATAATTAAAGTAACAAGTTCAGAGTTCATTGACATGTCCGTGTCTAGTCCTTCTTCTGAATGTCTTCGTTTAATGGCTCCCCATGCAGGAATCCCGGTCTTTCCTCTCTTGGCAGCAGCAGGACAAGCTTTTGAATGGGTCTTTCCAAAACTGATGGGGGGTGTACTCTCTTGCCAGTGCTGGAGAGATCAGGGTCTCCAATCGCCACCTTGACACTACGCACCAGTCCATCAGCCTTGTTGGGGTACGTTTCAATCACACGAGCAAGGCTCCACCGATTCCTCGCTTTGTTGTCGTCTTTAACGATAACTACGTCGCCAACTTGCATGTTACGGCGTGGCCTCGTCCACTTGCACCTCTCTTGTAAACTGTGAAGAAACTCCTTCCTCCAACGGTCCCAGAGTTCGCATGCCAAATGCTGGACTCTTCGCCAACGTTTCCTCGAGTACAGGTCCTCTCTTTGAAAAACGCCAGGCGGTGGTAGAACCGGCTTTGCCTTCATTGTAAGGAAGTGATTTGGCGTCAATGGAGATAGTGACTCTGGGTCGCTTAGATTGTCCACTGTCAGCGGACGGCTGTTCACGATCGCTTCGGTCTCACAAATCAGCGTGTGAAAGGACTCTCCATCCAGGGAACTTGCGCTCTTCTCCAGGAGGGCTGATAATACGCTGCGAATCGTCCTGATTTGGCGCTCCCATACTCCTCCTGCATGGCTGGCTGATGGGGGATTCATCTTAAAGGTCATCCAATCACAATTCTCTTTTAACATCTCAGCGCTGATCTTGCCTTGATCCATAGACTGTAACGCTTCGCGAAGCTCTCGTTTCGCTCCTATGAAATTCGTTCCTTGATCACTGCGCAACTGACGTACAGGACCCCTTCTGCAGATGAAACGACGCAGGGCTTGGAGGAACGAGTCTGTTTCCAAGGAGTTCGAGACTTCAAGATGCACGGCTCTTGATGCCATGCACGTGAAGAGGGCAACATACTTCTTTACTTCCTTGCGTCCCTCCTTGATATACCATGGTCCACAGTAGTCGACGGCGCAGTAGGTAAAGGGGGGTGCCGGTTCCAGACGATCCTCCGGAAGGTCGGACATTTTCTGCTGCTGGACTGCACCTCGTAACTTCCGGCAGGTGACACACTTTGCAATTTTGGATGCCACAGCTGATGTTCCGCCAATAACCCAGAATCCATTAGCTCGGATCTCGTTTAAGGACATTCCACGACCTTGATGTTGAACCTTCTCATGGTAGTACTTAATGATCAGACCTGTTACGTGGCCTTTCCTCGGAAGGATGACTGGGAACTTTGTTTCATCTGTGAAATCCCCTCGCTGGATCCGACCACCAACCCGCAGCACTCCATCATGGTCAAGAAATGGGTCGAGGCGGTACAACGAGCTCGTTGCCTTCATGGCTCTCTTCTTCTGCTGCGCAGATGATCTATCTTGTCCTTCTTGAAACGGCTTTAACAGACCCATCTCTTTTGAAAAGGCGACCTTCTGGGCTGCTTTGAGGATCTCCCTTTCAGCTGATAAAATCTCTTCCACTGTCAGGGCAGGTCTTTGTTGACATTTGACTGGTTCAGCACAACTTTCCTTCTTGGAGTACACCAGTTGACGGAGGTTTTGCTTGTAGCGTAGACAGATAGCAACGGCTCTACAAGACCAATCCGAGAAGTAGCTTAAACTCTCAGCAAGGTTCCATTGCTCTTGCGTACTTGTTGCATAAGATGTTACTTTCTTCACCTCTGGATCGTCTGATGGCGTAACGAGGTCTTGATTCTCGAGGGGTTGTGGCCACTGGTCTTCGGGAGTCCAAAGGAACTCTGGACCTGAGATCCATCTTGAACTTTCAACGAGTTCTTTGGCAGTGATACCACGTGAGGCATCATCGGCTGGGTTACACTTCGTTTCGACGTGTCTCCATTGGCTAGGTGAGGTTTGGTCCCTGATTTGTTGAACGCGGTTGGCTACGAACACGTGGAACCTTTTCGAGTCGTTCTTTATGTAGCCCAACACGACTTTACTGTCAGTCCAGAAGATTTCTTCTACACTTTCATACTGGAGCTCCTGGCGAAGCATATCGCTGATCCTTACTGACACTACAGCTGCTGTGAGTTCCAGACGTGGTATGGTGACCATCTTTAAGGGGGCTACTCTTGCTTTGCCCATAATCAGGGAACAGTGGATCTGGCCTTTGTCGTCTACCAAACGAACGTATGAAGACTGGCCATATCCAGTCGTGCTTGCGTCTGAGAAGTGATGAAGCTGGGTTGACATCACCGTTCCGAAACCTTCTGGTTTAAAGCATCTGCGAACGGAGAGATCTTCTAAGTGGTGTAACTCATCCCTCCATTTCAGCCAACGCGATCTTACGTTCTCGGGGATAGGGTCGTCCCATTCCACTTTACCTCTGCACAGATCTTGAAGAATGGCCTTTCCTGTCAAGATTAGAGGTGCCAGGAACCCCAGCGGATCGTACACACTGCTAACAGTAGACAGAATTCCTCTTCGCGTTAAAGGGCGATCTTGCATCACGATCCGGAACTTGAAAGCGTCTGACTCGATACACCAACTCACACCAAGCGCTCTTTCCATAGGCAGCTCATCCTTCTCGAGATTTAACTCCTTGATGCCTTTCGCGCGATCTTCCACTGGTATGGACTCGATGACTTCTCTTTTGTTGCTTGTAAATTTATGCAGGTTGAATCCTCCGCGCCGACACATCTCTTTAGTCTTGCGTATGAGCTCCTTTGCTTCACTTGTGGAAGGTACAGATTTTAGACCGTCATCAACGTAGAAATCTTTTCTCAGGAACTCGGCTGGTTCGAAACCGAACTTTTGCTCATGGTCGTCAGCGGTTTTCGTTAACGCAAAGTTACAGCAACCAGGAGACGAACCAGCTCCAAAGAGATGAACGGTCATCCGGTATATCGTGGGCTCCTTGTTTACATCGCCATCCTCCCACCACAAGAAGCGTAGCAGATCTCTACAACGCTCAGCGACGTGGACCTGCAGGAACATTGCTTCTATATCTGCCATGAAGGCAACTGGCTCCTTTCTGAACCTCGATAGCACGCCAACAAGCTTGTTTGTAAGGTCTGGGCCTTGGAGAAGATGCTTGTTAAGAGCCTCGCCTTTGTACTCCGCGGAGCAATCGAAGACTACGCGGATCTTGTCCGGCTTCTGAGGGTGGAAGACACCATGGTGAGGAAGGTACCATATCTTTCCATCTTTCCTAACTTCGTTTTTTGGTATCTTCTCAGCATATCCCTTCTTAATCATGTCATTCATGAATGCCGTGTAGTCTTCCTTGTATTTCTCATCTCTTCGAAATCTCAGTTTCAACTGCTGGAGGCGATGGACTGCAAGCTTCTCGTTATTCGGTAGGGCTAACGATTCATTTCGTAGTGGCAATGGCAGCTCATAGTGTCCATCTGAAAGATGGATGATTCCTTCTTTAACTTTCGCCATGAATCTTCGATCATCCATGGAAAGGGTTTGTTGAGCCACGTGCTTCCCTTCATTGAAATCTCGCTCGAACATTCTCTTAACTGCTTCTGGAGAGATGATCTCCTTTACGCGTGCCTCAACAACAAAACTATGGGAAGGCAATTCTTCGCTGTCGATCTCCTTCACAGCAACTCTGTGACATAAGACATCCGAAACTTCTGTGGTTGTACTTCCTGTCACTGGACCAATGATGCCCCACCCAAGGAGGGTACGGATGGCATAAGGATCGCTGCTCCTACCAGGAATGACTTGCTTCGGCTTTATGACGTTTGGACAGTTTGAGCCAATCAAAAGTCCCACTTGCAGATTGTTTTGGTACGGGTAAATCTTGTTGGCTAAGTGACGTAGGTGTGGCCATTTTGCTGCTGACTCTGGTCTTGGGATCTCGTTTCTTCTTGACGGTATTTCGTTCCTTGAGTACGTCTTGGGAAGCTTGATGTGGACCTCTCTATCCATTCTTTCCACGATGAGACCGCTCACTCTACGAGTAGGAACTACTTCTGAACCATGCATTGTATTCAACTTCAATTGAGTCTCGACTCCATTAACTTGCAGTTCTTCCAGTACGCTCTCCTTAACGAAAGTTCCGTTACTAGCTGGGTCGAGCAGCGCATAAATCACCACTTGTCGTTCTGGGTTGTCTTGGTGGTACATTCGAACCGGAACAATCATAGAGTTCATGATGGCATCGGTGACTCCAGTAGCATTACAGGCACTTGTACAGCTGCTAGTTGCTTCAGCGGCCTGAACAACTCTTGCTTGGTCTTCACTACTTTGCTTGGGAGAAATTTTGCTTTCATCATGAAGGACGGTCGGGTGGGGCATGCTACATGTCTTGCACACCTTCCGGTTTCGACATCTTCTTGACATGTGGCCGTAACAGAGACAACCGAAACATATTCTAGCTTCTTGGACAAATGCTCTTCTTTCTTGAACAGTCTTCTTCTTGAAACTTGAGCACTTCTCCAGATCGTGTTGCTGACTGTTGCAGAATGGACATGAAGAACATGGTGGCGGTTGATCTTCGTGGGGTGTGGCACTTGTCGAGAAGCTACTTGCACTCTTGTCTCTTCTTCCATTGTCTCGCCAGGTTGTGTTCCTGTTGTTGTTGTTGTCACTGGTGCTACTGCTAGTGAACTCGTTTTTTCTTGCTTCCTTGAGGGCTTCAGGTGAGAATACTGGGTCAGTTGCCAGGGCTGCTTCTTGCGTTACAAATTTGACAACGTCATGAAACGTAGCAAGCCTTTCTTCAGATTTTAATGTCTTGTTGGCAAAACGACACCATTTCGCTCCCATGTTATTTGGCAGCTTTGAAGTTATCCTTCTAAGAGTATCTTCGGAGTTAAGGCCTTCCATGTACTTAAGCGTCTTCATGGCCTGTTCGCAAAGCACCAGGAAATCAGCAAATTGTTGCAGACGCGCGCCGTCCCCTTCTTTTATCGGAGGCCAAGCATTCAGCTTATCCTTGTAGGCTTGTGCAACGCGATAAGGATGACCGAATCTTTCCTTTAATACCTGTCTTGCCTTACCATAGGAATTCGGATGGTCGAGGTTAATGAGGCCTTGAATTGATTCCTTAGCGTCCCCAGATGTGAACTGGCTTAAATAATAGAGCCTCTGCTTCGGATCGCTCACTCGGCACTCTATCAAACTTTCGAATGCACTGATAAATGCCGCATAGTCAAAGTAGTTACCAGAGAAAACAGGAGGCTGCTGTGCTGGGAGCATACTCAGTTTTTGTTGTTCGGCGACAAGCTTAACCACCGAGGTTAGCTCGTCTGTTCTGTGGTAGCTCTCCGACTTTGATTCACGTGATAGTGATTTACCAGCTGGGTCATTTGGGGGTACAACGGACGGAGCCTTTGGATTTAAGATCCCGTCATCTTGCAACGGTTTCGTTTCACTAGGTTCTTCTTTGGGTGGAAGCTTGGGTTTGACGTCCGAAATTGGTATTTCATGCTTCGAGATCTGGGGGAAATCCTCTTGCCTTTCTTCCTCTTCGATTTTGCGCATGGTTTCTTCCTCAGCCCTTGCCTTAGCTAACTCCTTTTGCATTACGAGCCTTTTATACTCCGCTTCCCTTTCTAGAAAGTCCATTTCTACTTCAAGACACGCTGCCTTGGCCGCTGCCTTTGCTCTTCTAGATCTTACTGAAGAGGAGGAGGAACGCTTGGATAATTTTGATGAAACCAGAGACATTTTATCACTTGTTTGTCTTTCCATACTAAGCAAGGCTTCATTAATTTTCATGCGACATTGGAGATGTTCGCGGTCCCGAATGTCAAACCACTTGTACGCTTCATCTGAATGCTTAGGGTCATGCAACTCTTTGTAATAATTCTGATGAGCGTCATTCATCCTATCCCTGCATAAGTCTAAACTGTCACGCTCTTGCTCTAGAACTCTAGCGTCCGATTCCTTTAACGATTCGAGTAAAGTGCTCACCTTCGTGATTTGCCTCCTCAGAGCAGCTCCTGCAGCCTTACGCTCTTCAAAAAGCCTTTCCAGGCGAAGTGAGTCGCCCTTTTCGGTAGGGATTCTTTCTCTTCTGTCCATATCAGTCGTTTCAACGCCGACTTGATGGTCTTCGTTCTGTTCGCTCGTGACTTCTTCAATCGTAGGATTTGCCTTCGCCATGGTTCTGTATCGCAATCGACAAACTCCCGCTTGGTTCTTGGATTCTTGCAATTTTCACTATAGCGGCGCTTGTCCGCCGCTAGCTGGACCGTGCAGTTCCCACTGATCGACACAACAAATATCGCACCAATTTCTTTTATGGAACGCCTCCTTTAATGTTGTATCTGACCGTGAAACTAAAAATAATTGATTTACAAAATTAGAAACAAGAAATTAGCTATAGAAATATTCGACGTGAATTAAACTTACATTGTTGCCGGATCTGGCGAGAGTTGTCATAGAAAAATCCTTTCCTTCCTTCGATAAAATGCGACAGACAATTTCTTTGCTTTCCTTCAGACCACGAGTACTTGCGAAATCGATCAAATTATTGAATTACACAATAGATGCGTTCTGCGTGGAAATGCGATACGACTTAAGGAGCGCGTGACGAGCCACCTAGTGTGACTTTATAGATTATTAATTAAACTATTGCTGAATCAAAACAACAGAATCAAAACAAGGGAAAAACCCGTGCCATAGGGGCACTTACATATAGAAAGAAGAACTATCCCTAAATGCTTGGGGACAAGTTATCGAACTAAGTAAATTTTTTCTACCACATTTAATCCGTGGACAATTCACCTTGGCAGAACAACATAAAAATCTGAATCAGCTCACAAATCATGCGGACCCGCGAGGAAATAGATTCTATTCCGTCACCGCACTGAGGGCTCATATGAGATAGCATTGCGCCTGCGCGAACTCAGTGTGTTGCCGCCTTTCAAAGCGAACAGACGTTTATATTTAGTTCTAAGCAATAATTTGCTTTTAAGCCCGAGAAATGCCTGACAACGAGAAAGGTAATACTTCCGTCCAAAAGAAGGACACAGCTGGGCAGAAAAGGAAAGCTAGCGATAGCTCAAGGGCAAAAGGTACGCCCGAACACAACGAAGCTAATGTCGTCGTGGAAAATGGCGCCATAATTGGCGCGTCTCCTCCACAAGGCGAAGGTTCTTCGTCTGCCGTTTTATCTGCCATTCAAGAAGGGCTTACCCAAATGTCTGGAACTCTGGCTAATGCCATTACAGAGGCTTTTAAGTCGCTTAAGGACGATCTAGAAATTTCATATGGCGAAGGACAAGAGGAAGATCTCCTCGATTCAGACCACGAGGGCGAGCCCCCCGCGAAGAAGAAGCGCGAAGATGCGAACGACAACAGTCAGAAAAACATGGATGTGGACGCGTCTGTCGGGCAGTTGCTCGACAGGTCCAATACAACTTCTAATGAAGGCAAAATTAAAGTGCTGAGTAGCTTAAAACAAGATCTACAGAAGGAGGAAACGGGTCCGAAAGTGGACACCGAACTGGCAAGCATTATTGATACACTGATAAAAGACGGGCTGCCTGAGGAAAAACTTCAGGACAAGATGAACAAATATCATCGCCCTGAAAATTGCGAAAGCCTGACGAAAGTACGTGTAAATCAGGCAGTGTGGGATAACTTGAGCCCCTCTGTCACTCACAAGACGTTCGGATGCAAAAAGTGCAAACGTCTTTATTCAAAGGTATGTGTGCCTTGACTGGTATGATCAATAAACTTGTGGAACAAATACCTACGTTTGCGGCTGGAAACGAGTTGCTTCAAGAGGCTACTGATGCCTTTGCTCTGTTTGCTAATGCTAATACGGAGCTTAATCACAGGCGTAGAGGGTTCATAAAGCCTGACCTGCATAATGACTACAAACATTTATGTTCCTCATCCCTTGCCATCACAGATCAGCTGTTTGGGGATGATTTACCAAAGCAGGTTAAAGATTTGACAGAAGTCAATCGTGTTGGGAAAAAGGTCACAACACATAGTGGGTCATTCTCCAGGTCTCATTTTGATTCTAGAAATTCTAGAAACTACATGCCACACTCTTCGAGCCGTGGACGAGGATACCGTCAGGCCCGGAGGCCTTTTTTAGGCTTTCGATACAACGATCGGCAAACAAACCCTCCGAGCCAAAGGAAGACAAAGCAAGGGAAGTCAAAGTAGACAATAACAGCCTGGATCATGTTTCTAATATTGATGTTGAGGTGAGCAAAACTCTACATGTGTCTAATGACTGTATTGCTGGCCGACGGAAACATTTTTCCTCTCAATGGCAGAATATTACATCTGATCACTTTATTCTTGAAAGTGTGACTCAGTACAAAATTGAATTTGCTGAAGGGTTCCCTCAGTAAGAGACTGTCCCAAGGGAAATTAGCTTTTCCTTGCAGGAACAACAAATTATTCAAAATGAAATTGACAAATTGCTGAATAAAGGAATGATCAAAGAAACAACTCACTGTGAAGGGGAATATATCTCTACTATATTCATCCGCCCTAAGAAAGATGGCACTTATAGGCTCATATTAAATTTAAAAAATCTTAATGAGCATGTGGAGTATCATCATTTCAAGATGGATACCCTACAATCTGCTATCCGGCTTATGAAACAGAATTGCTACATGGCTTCCGTAGATTTACGGGATGCCTATTACTCGGTCCCCATTGATGAGGAATATCAAAAGTTTCTTAGATTTAGCTGGAGAGGAAAACTGTTTCAGTTCACCTGTTTACCTAATGGCCTTTCCTCTGCCCCACGCCTATTTACAAAAATTTTAAAACCTGTTTATGCTACCCTTAGAAAGAAAGGGCATCTAAATGTGGGATATATTGATGACTCATATCTCCAAGGGGATACAGTACATGAATGTCAGACTAATGTTACTGATACTTGTGGTTTATTTACTAAACTGGGTTTTATTATACACCCGGTGAAATCAGTGCTAAGACCAGCCCAGATTCTTGTTTTTCTGGGTTTTGTTCTGAATTCTGTCAGTATGACTGTGTGCCTGCCTACTGAAAAGGCCTTTCGAATCAAAGAGTGGTGCAGTAGGCTTATTGGCAGTACCACCATGTCTATTCAAGAACTTGCAGAAGTTATTGGACTACTAGTGTCTAGCTTCCCAGGTGTGCTTTATGGCCCTCTCTTCTATAGACACTTAGAACATGACAAAATTATGGCACTTAGACAAAATAAGGGAAACTATCAGGCACATATAAAATTATCGCAAGAAAGCCTTGCAGAACTACAGTGGTGGTGCAATAATATTGAGACTGCCGATTACCCTATTTGTACACCAAATGCAAAGATTGACGTTACTTTGTATACTGACGCCTCAAACGATGGGTGGGGTGCAGTCATGGGTGGAGAAAAAACAGGAGGCAGATGGACTGAAACTGAATCAGCCAATCACATTAACTGCCTTGAACTCATGGCTGTTCTCTTTGGTTTGAAAGCTCTTTGTATTAATATGAAATCAGTACATGTACGCATTTATTCAGACAATACCACTACTGTTAACTATATTAACTCTATGGGAGGCACACATTCCATGGAGTGCAATTCTGTCGCCAAGGAGATTTGGCTGTTCTGTATCCAGAGAGAGATCTGGATCTCTGCAGCTCATATCCCGGGGAAGGACAATATCCAGGCAGACAGAGGGTCTAGAGTTTTTATTGACAATAAGGAATGGATGCTTAGGCAGGACATTTTTGGGAAAATTACAGAAATTTGGGGAGAACCCACTATAGACCTTTTTGCCTCAAGGCTAAATGCACAGGTCGCTTGTTATGCATCTTGGAGACCTGATCCTGGAGCAACTTATGTAGATGCTTTTTCCATCAGCTGGGAAAACCAATTTTTCTATGCTTTTCCCCCATTTAGTTTGATTGCTCGCTGCCTGCAGAAGATAGCAATGGAAAAGGCAGAGGGCATAATGATTGTTCCTGTATGGCCAACTCAGCCATGGTACTCACAGCTGTTACACCTGATCGTGGATGTTCCAAGGACACTTCCACAACAACTGACCACACTCAAAATGCCAGGGAGAGAACACGAGCCACACCCGCTAATCAAGAAGATGGTTCTGATGGCATGCAGATTATCAGGGAATCCCTTGCAGCACAAGGGATTTCTCAGAAGGCTAGAGACATCATCCTACAATCTTGGAGGCAAGGAACTCAAAAACAGTACTCGTCCTACATTAAGAGGTGGATTTCATTCTGTCATAGACAACAAATTGATTGTGTTTCCCCCACTATATCTCAAGCGTTAGATTTTTTAGTTGAACTGTATGAAAGTGGAATAGGATATAGTGGTATAAACACTGCTAGGTCGTCTCTGTCATGTGTTGTCAAACCTATAAATGGGATATCATTGGGCTCTCACCCTACGGTCACGAGGTTCCTCAAAGGTGTTTTTGAATCAAGACCAACAGCACCACGATATACACAAACATGGGATGTTGGCAAAGTACTCAGCTACCTTCAGACCATACCAAACTCAGAGGATGTATCATTAAAGGATTTGACATTAAAAACTGCCATGCTAGTATCATTAGTGTCTGCCCAAAGAGGGCAAACTATTCATTACCTTAATCTTAATGATATGATTAGTTCCGAAACTTCGATTACATTTGCATTGAGTAGACCACTCAAACAATCAAAACCAGGAGTTAAGCCTATGGTAGTTCAGTTTACTTCATATCCTGCTGACCCTCGTATTTGCGTGGTCACTATTCTTAAGATGTACCTAGCCCGTACTAGGTGTAAACGTGGTGATCATAAACAATTGTTTATTAGTTATCTGAAGCCTTTCAAGCCAGTGTCTAGAAGTACTATTAGCAGGTGGATTAAGGTTGTTATGTGCAGCTCTGGGATAAATGTAGAAGTTTTCAGGCCACACAGCACCAGGGCTGCAGCCACATCCAAAGCAGGTGCAAGTTGTGTTCCTTTAGATCAGATTTTATCAACAGCTGGGTGGAGCTCAGTCTCCACATTTGCTAAGTTTTACAACAAACAAATTGATGTCAAGAACAGTTTTGCTGAAAGTGTTTTGCAGTCTGTAAACTAAGTAGTTGTTGTAACAAGTTTCATTGTTATTCTGCAGTCAAATAAATTGTGTTACAGAATATGGATTCTGTGTTGACTGTCTTGCATTTGTGAGCAGTGGGCTTTGAAGTCTCATGTGAGCCCTCAGTGCGGTGACGGAATAGAATTCAAAAATTAAACGAGACTTACCTGGAAGTTGAAGTTTGATTGGAATTCTATTCGTCACCAAGCGCTGAGGGATTACATGCCCTCCCAGTTTAGACCCTCCCACTTACTTGACAGGGAGTTTCCCCACTGCACACATGGTAAGTGCTTTAAAAACTGAGTTCGCGCAGGCGCAATGCTATCTCATGTAATCCCTCAGCGCTTGGTGACGAATAGAATTCCAATCAAACTTCAACTTCCAGGTAAGTCTCGTTTAATTTTTGAATTTTAAGCCGAGCCGATACTGTTATTTTTATGAAATCTTTTAGATACATTAGAGCACCATCGGGTTCAGAGGTCTTGTCCAACTTATTCTCAATATCTCCAGTTTCTTTTAAATTTCCTGTCCAAGCTACAATTTGTTTTAAAAAGAGTATGACCATCTACATGATCCACAACAGACGATCGAAATGACCGTTTCGAAAATAAAATGAATCGGCCGTATTTCACTAAATTTTAAAAGACTAATTCATTTCAAAACTGTCAAACTGAGCACCATTCTAGTGACTATAGCTCCTTGTGAACATTTTGACAATCAGTAGCCTGAGAAAATTGGCGTTCTTGATAGACTGTGTTTTTTTTATAATTATTCAACTAGAGTACGGTCAGACGTCAGCACAAATTTTTCCGGAAAGCCGGCGCAACAGTTCTTTGGCTTTGCCGCGGGAAAATGTTGTCGTCTTTGTCGGTTTTTACGCGATGATTCAGTGAAAATAAGGCATTCCTCTGGCCCACTGCTAACTTCGAACCTAGCACAAGACTTGAAAATAATAAATTCTCTACACGGGAGCATTTTTCTTCACTTTAAAGATGTTAGCTTTCTTTTTGCGAGTGAACATACTACGTAGTCGACTTCAAAAACAATGCCTTTAAACCCACTGATCATTTTTTAGCGCATGTAAAATGATTAATTTTAACGGCCATTCGAAACTTTTAAATCCAATCAAGGTCTTGTTTTTCTCTCGGAGTCACATATCGTTAGGTTTTCTTGTTATCTTCTATGAAAGGAGCGCAAGCTTTTAGTTTTTAATGGCGTGCGTAATTTACCAATCTTGAAGTTTTGCGTATTTTGGCACCTTGAACAGCTTGTTTTGTGAAAGATGCGACATTTTCGAAAATTACATTAACAGGTTACTAGGTGACTCGGCTCTTTGAATGATCTTTCAAATTCTTTGAATGATCACCCGGGAAAGACTTCTGGCGATGTGATTGTTTGACAGCCATTTTAACTTCCAGACTTGACCTGCCTGTGACGTCACGATGGCCCTGATCCTCCGCTGCACAGTTCCTATAGGAGTGATTGACAAGTTCACCACCCCCCGCGCTGTACCGAGTCGAGCATGGTCCAGGCCTCGCGAGCAACAAAGAATCAGTAATTAAACAGCATGCTGAAACAACGGATCATGATATACTTCCTAGAGACGCCCAAATCCTCTAAGGCGGCATATCCAATTACGGATATATAATCGTGGTATTCCACTATAGATAGCGACGCCGTAAACGAGAGGAAAGCGTTTCCTGGCGCTTATATACCGTTAATTCAAAATCAGGGACGTCATCAACAACGCACGAGCTTCTCAGCGAGAGCACTAACGAACTTTCAGTTAAGCTCAGATAAAAGGGTCAGATCAGTTTAAAAAACGTTTCTTTTAAAAACTGATTTCACTCATTGCTCGCATTTTACATCGCCCCGCAGAATGCTACGCAACTAGCGCGTATTACCTCCAAAACACCGAACAAGGTTTATGTATTTCCATCAAAAAAGTAATGAGGTTAGCTTACCTTTAAGTGTGCATTTTGATGATTAAACAAACAGATGTTAGCGCACTGAAGATGTGTTCATTTGACCATCTGTGTTTTGAAGTAGACGTCCTGTTCTATTCGAGATGTTACGTCCACCGTTGCCTAAGGAAACAAAAATTTAAAAGATCGTTACTAGAAATATAGAAGAAAAGCCAGTTCTGTCGCAGGTGTTGTCGTCCAGTTTTATTATCATTGTACTTTCGCCACATGCAAAATCTCAGTCGGTTTTCGCGCCAGGAAACAAATTGAATGTTGCTGCATGTCCGTGTTTTGATGAAATAAGTAATGCCATGGTTGTTGTTGTTCCCGTTTACTACGTTTGTCAATTTTTGTTACTTCCTATCGTCAATGAAGGAGGCTCATCAAAGGCTAGTATTCGTCTCCAGGGGCCCGTTTCTGGAAAGTCCCGTTCACTTTTCGCGCCCGAAAAGTTATTTTATGTGCGCGATGTTTGCATTAGACTCAAATTTTGTTGGTTTTGAAAGCTGAGTAATAAAGTTCTCAGTTGATAAAACAAGTCAAGCTGATATGCGGATTTCAAAAAACAGCTCTGGGCCCGAGAAGTTACCAGGACTTTCGAGAAACGGGCCCCAGATATCAATGCCAATATCGATGCGTGGTGTGCGAATAAAGGCCCGGCACGTTTTCTTTTACATAGAATCGATTCCAGTGGCAACACTTTAGAATTTTTTCTCTGTTGTCGAATTTTTTTCCCGCCAAACAAAGAAACAAAACGAAACATGCAATTCACCGCGCAAGGTCGAACTCAGATCGTTCATGTGATACCAAGCCTCCCTCACCACTAATCCACCACGATGATTCACCAAACACCTTAAACATTTAAATATATAATGTGGAGGGCCGATTGTGGCTACTGATAGTGTGCTTCTATTAACTGATACATCCCTCACTGGTAACCCTATCCTTATCCCTAAGATAAGCGCTAACAATCGCCTTATCCTAGCCTAATTCTATTGAACAATCAGAGCTTAATTTCGACCGTATCTAGCTGGACTAAACTAGAGCAGAAATGTCATGGAGCATTGTGAAAGGCTTGGTTACCAATTATGGCATCGATCGTTAACGAAAGGGAAATAAGCGAAAGCGCCAAGTGCCGATAACTCCTTGCGCACAAATCATGTAAAATTTCCTACGATTGTTCCTACGATCCAGGCCTCGCGAACAACAAAGAATCGGCAATTAAACAGCATGATGAAACAACGGATCATGATACACATCCTAGAGATGCCCAAATCCTCTAAGGGGGCATATCTAGTTACGGAAAGTGGCTTTTCTTGGAATTGCGGTACTCCACTATAGATAGCGACGTTGTAAACGAGAGGAAAGGGTTTCCTGGCGCTTATATACCGTTAATTCAAAACCAGGGACGTCATCAACAACTCACGAGCTTGTAACCGAGAGCACCAACGAACTTTCAGTTAACCTCAGATGAAAAGGGTCAGATCGGCTTAAAAAACTTTTCTTTTAAAAACTGGTTTCACTCATTGCTCGCATTTTACATCGCCCCGCAAAATGCTACGCAACTAGCGCATATTACCTCCAAGACACTGAACAAGATTTATGTATTTCCATCAAAGAGATAATGAGGTTAGCTTACCTTTAAGTGTGTATTTTGATAATTAATCTGACAGATATTAGCGCAGTGAAAATGTTTTCATTTGACCATCTGTGTTCTGAGGAAGACGTCCTGTTCGATTCGAGATGTTACGTCCACCGTTGCCTAAACAAACAAAAATTTAAAAGATCGTTACTAGAAACATAGAGGAAAAGCCAGTTCTGTCACACGTGTTGTCGTCCTTCAAGCGGTTTTCCGAAAAGATTAAAGTGCACTTTTATTATCATTGTACTTTTGCCACATGCAAAATCTCAGTCGGTTTTCGCGCCAAGAAACAAATTGAATGTTGCTGCATGTCCGTTTTTTGAGGAAATAAGTAATGCCATGGCTGTTGTTGTGCCCGTCATCGAGCATTGTGAAAGGCTTGGTTACCAATTATCGTAGCGATCGTTAACGAAAGGGAAATAAGCGGAGGCGCCAAGTTCCGATGACTACTTACGCGCAAACCTTGTAAAATTTTCTACGATAGTTCCATTTCTTTTCGGCCACCGCATTTTAGCCAAGAAGTCTTGCTTCTGTCTGAGGACACTTTTTAAGGCCTCTCTCATCTCTCTTCTATTTTTAATAGCGAAATCATGATTGTCAATCCTCAAAAGAAAACATTCTAACTGATTATATTTTTAAAATTTTAAAATTCCTTTTAGGGACTTTCGTTTACGAAATTTTGAATATCTGCAATCTCAGGCGGGTCTATTTTTTTTGTAGATTTAGTCTTTGGACGTGGCACTTTTTATCTAAAGGATAAAACTAAAAAAATACTTCTGTTATTGAAAAAAAAGGGTTCATTGTCAATTTTTGTTCAATAGTCTGTGCTTAAATAAAATAATAAAAAAAAGAGCGCCAGAGGAAGGAGGTGGGCGCCCTCTCCCTTCCGCTCGTGCTCCGCGCTCGCCAATAATTTCTCCCCTGTCCCTCCCCTTCGCCGCACCTGCCACGCAGGCGAAGAGAACAGGGCAAACACTTTGAAAACGCGTTGAACAGTGACAGATTTCATCTCTTCTGCTGTCCTTGCGGATTCAGTGTACCGACTCGCCCCCTGAGATTTGCGTAAGGTCAGGATCAGGATCGTTTTTTTTCTTTTTATTTAAAGACAAACTAAATGTTTGAAAGTAAAAAACCGCAATCTCTCAAAGCTGTTTTTTTAGCGCGGGCTACAGCATTTCGTAAAGAGGTCCGATTTTAAAATCTTATTGTAACTGGCCACCGTAAATAAATTCAGAAGTTGACGTTTCGAGAGTTAGCCAGGTCGAATTTACATCAACTCAGTAGAAAATCCCAAATATTTGTTTCACATCCCCATCGAAGCAGAACCACGGTACCTTTTAATTTGAACAAAGAAGGTGTTACTTTTCTAAGTATTACCTTTGGATCGCCCAACGTTTTATGCATAAATTATTTTTTCGCAACCTATCCGTTCAAGCCAGGAGTCAATGCGTGGGATAAGGTTGCCCCGTGTATTCGAGCCAAAGGCTCATGTATGAAACGCACAAATTAATAAAGTGATTCAATGAAATGTAAGCTCGAAGCTCGAAAAGGCGCTAGAAATTAAGAGAGAGCAAACATCGTAGAGTTTAAAAGAGGAGGAATACCTAAATGGAAACCTGGACTTGTGAGATGACTCTGAAGCATTAAGGTTCAACGAACACCTCTTTGAAAGTCACCCCATTAAAAAACCGTGTCCAACCGGAAGAGGAAAACTAGTAAGTCATTTTAACCGAAAGTACCATTCTTACGCCTTAATTGCCGATTGGTGATGAATATATTTCGATTTGCTATGACGCAAATTAAAATAAAAACCGCTGGATACGGCGTAAGTTGAAAAATGTCTTGAAGGCATAAAAATATTGTTGCTTAGGTAAAAATAATCTATTTTGGTAGTGTGGTCTTGTTCTTCTGAATAGTACACGCCAGGATTCCATTTCACATCAGTTAGTCGCATTACTTGGCCGCTACTGTAATTTACACGCAAACATATCAGGAATTACCTTCTTTAGAACTTAAAACTTACCTTCCTTATGTTTCCTTGGAAATTATGAATTATTATTCACCGGGATTTCATCAACTCTTGCTTGTGACTTTCTTTTACGAAGTAAACAAAACAAATGTTATACGATCGGTGCCGATTTGGTCCACTTGTAAGCCCTTTAAAAGCTTCATTAAGTCGTTCTCTGTAAATGAAACAGGCTAATTATTAATTATCTCGAACCGGATAATATTGAGAGTTTTGAAAATGTCGTCTTTGCAAAAAGCGAGTCCAATAATTGAACATATTCCCGGTGAAGGAATCAACAAAGGAATCAACAACGTAAGCTAGCACTTGTAACGAGGCAAATTGAAACACTGTTTACCAAGTAAAAGTCAGCCCCATAGACCTCTTGAAGGAATACTTGTCGCTTTCAGAGCATTTCTGTTTCTTAGCAAGCTGCATGAAGTCTCTATAGCTAAATGGGCAGGAACCTCAAAAGTTGAACTGTTTTGGCCATTAAACTTGTATCGTCGGCCAGAATAGAAGTGACAAATTTGAAAGAATTCCGCCAATTTTATCACCTGTATTACATGTCCGTTGAACTCAGCCTTGATTGGTTGTCTTCTACATGCCTAATTAAAAAATGTAACGTTTTGTTTCGTTTCCGCGTAACTCAATAAACTGGACGCCCTTGTCGTAAAGGGAATAACAGTACAGCCTCCGTTTTTTCGGTGTAAATCAAGATCCAAAGACCACAAAAATAGCGAATCACAGAGTCAAGAAAATACCCTTACCCCTCCCCTCCCCCCCCCCCCCTCACCCTGGCCCTCTTTCTCCTCTACTAAATCTCCCTTTTGCGGCAGTCGGGTATTGAAATACCCCAAGCAGTTTTCAAAAAGGCCTTTGACCTCACAGATTGGTGGCCCTGTCAGTTCACAGCAATGAGTGATTAACAAAAACAAGAAATGGTTAGCTAAGTTATGAAACTCAGAAATCTTTCCATTTGTCAGAACTGGCCGGCCTCTCGTTGGTCTAAATAGAAGCCGACAGGCCAGTTTGCGTGAACACTTGCGTGGGCCTTACGTGTTATACGCGCAAGAGCTGTTATAAATAATATGGCAGGTATAGTTCGCAAAACTCCGCCGACTTTCCTAGCTCAGCCAAGAAGCATGACCATTTGTCAATAAACTGGGCTTTTCTATGAAAAAGAAATCTTAAATAATTTAATAATTTATGCTTAGTTCTAAAACAGATTATTCTATAATTTAAATAAAAATAAATAAAAAACTGAACTTGCAATGGGCAAACAAACTTTATTATTTCACACGGGTTCAAAATGACACAGTTTGATACGTTTTTAAAATGTTATTCTTTATTTGACGGGATCTCGTGTGAAAATCTACTCTACTTTTCGTGCTTAGCACTATACATTGACAATTTAATTTGAAAATGTCTCCAAGACATTTATGAGGCCCTGTTAGGGGTTTTAGGGATAAGGGATGAGTGGACAAATAATTCAAGGGACAAGGGATAACTGACAAAAAACTTTTGGAGATAAAGGATAAGTGGAATAGTTTTAGGGATAATGAATTTCAGGTCAGCTTCCACATTAGTTATACTTAATTCGTGCTTTTTTCGACTTTTTCCCGTGATTTTTACCACCTCTGACCATGCATGTTCAGTTAATAATCGATTAGTCATTCGAGGCCACTCCAAGCTCCTAGGGTACCGCTTTTGCCCCCAAACAGACCTCGAGATGACCTTTGTTCCCACGTGTGCATGTCATTCTCATCAAGCATGGCTTCCGCTATCACTTGTATAAAAGTCCTTCACGAAGTTACAGCGTGTATATACAAACAAGGAGATGAGAAACCTGCGATGAAATGGACTTCTTTGACAAAAATAGAAGAGTGCGACCTGTCATCTTTTCTTCGATATCCAAAATCGTGCGGCTTTGACGACAGAGAATAGTTAAAAAGGGTGACGGGCCTGCGCGGCTCCCACGCGCGTGTTTTGGCCTTTTAAATGGCTTAAAAATTTAAGCCAGAAGTTGTAACTGCAGTTTTGTGATCCTCTTTTTAGTGTCTAAAAGAGTAACAGACCTGCGCGCCTCCTGCGCGCGCGCGTGTTTTAGCCTTTCTAAAGTTTTGTTCTCACGAGTATATCTCTGAGGGAACGCCCTCTTTTGTACGATATTAGGGGCGGTTCCTTGAAAATGTCGTTTAGCAATGGTTGCTGTGTTATCAAATGCCAGCTGTTCATGGGTATTGGTCTTAAGGTAGGCACTGCTGGGTGATATTGCGTTACAAAGGGCAAGATTCTCTTTTTTGTTTTGTTTTTGTCGGAGGGCTTGATTCCTGTCTTCAAAAGTAACTTCTGAGAGGGTCGTTTGAATAAAGTTTTCTGGGTATCCTCTCTCAAGAAGTTGTGTTTTGAAGTTTTTGATGTTCTTTTGAAACAATGTCTGAGAAAAGTCCGTATTTTCTTGATTAAACGCCGGACCCCGGCGTTTATTCAAAGAAACGCCGGGTCTACAGGGCCGAGTTTAAGTTAAACGCCCCCGGCGATTATTCGGGGTCCCGGCGTTTATTTGAGGTCCCGGCGTTTATTCGAGAGGAGTGTATTAAATCAGGATTATGTGTCGTAACTGCATACTAGTTCCCTTTCTACCATTTTATTTGAATTTTATCCACTGATAATCAAACCTAAACTACCATTTACAATTGTTCTTCTAACTATAAAAACGGAGAAACAAACGACGCATCACTTATCGTGTCAATTTCTTTTAATCATGGTAACTTTTCTGCGGGCTTGTCATCAATCGAGGATCATCTTGAGGGTTTCTCCAGCGTTTTTCCAGCAAGTTTCTCGAATCGTTCCATAATTTTGCCTTTCTCAGAACTCATGGAGCAGGAACCTCGACACCACCTTGTTCTCAATTGCTTGCAAAGTACGTTTGCTGTCGAGCAGTTGCCGACACATTTTTTCCGTGTTTAACGGAGAAAAATTAACGTTGACAAGAGCCGTAATCACCGTTCCTGTCAGTGACGTTTTTTGTTAAATGATGTACCAAAATGATTCACTAAGCATAAGACAAAGTTGGTGACATTGTAGCCTGCGTAGCAAGCGTTTCCGTAGGGCTTTCCGCCCGTTGGACGCGTTTTTCGCTTTTTGGCTGCGCAAAAATTGGGGGCGAGCGCAACACTGATGGAAGCACTTTTTTGCGCCCGCACCAATTTCCCGCGGCCAAAAAAGCGAAAAGTGCATCGAACGTGTGGAAAGCCTTACCGAAACGCTTGCTACGCAGGATAGTGACATTGTTTTTTGTATTTTTAACGTTTTTGGTGAAATTTGGTACTTAATTCAACAAACCTCCAGTCCCGCTGAAGATAAAAAAAATGAATGGCTGAAAAAGGTCGAAAAGTGCACTCATTAAATAAACGCCGGGCCCCAAATAAACGCTGGGTCTACGAGGCCGAGTTTTAAATAAACGCCCCCGGCGTTTAAATCGAGCAAATACGGTAGTTCTGAGTAGTCTTAGAGCCTCTCCTTTGATGAAGCCTCTTTTCACGTCTGATGGATGGCAGGTTGAAAAATGGGTGTACTGAAATGTCTCAGTGGGCTTAAAATGGGTGCGTATATCTAGCACCGACTCATATCTAAATCTTTCACCCTTGTAAACAGTAGTGTCCAAGAAGTTTGTTTCTGTTTCGGATACTACAGCCGTAAACTTGATAGTCTGATGGTGTTTGTTAGCTTGTTCAGTGAACTGTGTGATCTCTTCTCTGGTTCCGGTCCAGAGGGAGAAGATGTCGTCAATGAATCGTTTCCAGACGAGCGGTTTTAAATCGCTTTAATTGAAAATCTCTGTTTCTACCTTAGCCATGAAAATATTGGTGAAATAAAAAGCCGTTTTGGTGCCCATGGCAGTCCCATGTATTTGTAGGTAGTTTTTTTCCATTAAATTGGAAGGAGTTCTCCGCAAGGATAAGTTTGAGCGCTCTTTGCAGCAGTTGTGTAGGGATAGGAGGTTCGTTTATGTGGAATGGGTTCGTATGCGTTGCATACTATGTTTATTCCCTCCTCTTGTGGTATATTTGTATATAAGCTCATAACGTCCATTGAAACATTGTGTTTTCTAGTACCTTTCTCGGTACATTTTATTAAACCTCCTTTAGGGAAATTAAAATAATAATTCGAGTGCGGTAAATCAGAGAAGTTTTGAAGAATATTGAATTCAAGTTGTTGGTTTAAATCGAGTCTGTGACGGAAAAAAACTAAATTTATAAGTAAAACTTACAATCTAACCTTTAACGCTGTGGAGCACGGTACTTTGAACTGGAATTCTACCTGACGAAGCTAAGAACCTGAACATTCAAATGACCGGCTGCATACAGGACTGAAATCTTTCCAAATGTCACCACTATGCCTGTGGCCGTATCAGAACTGATGTAGCATCAATCTCTGAGGTATGCTGTTTGTTGTTGTCGAAGAAAAACATGACTTAATTATATCTCTTCTCATTTTAAAAATATCATTCGTTCAGACGTTTATATTCAAACTGGGGCACTTTTCGGGATAACAGTCTTGGCACTCTTAGGGATAAGGGATAAATGCTCTCAAATTTACAGGGATAAGGGATAAACGCTTTCAATTAACAGGTATAAGGGATAACTAGCTTCCCTAACATGGCCTCATTTATCTAACCTGTGCATTCACTGTGATTACTTTGGTGTTTTTTCTTCATTTAAAATAATCTGAAATAGTTTATAATTGCTAATTTATTTATTCTATACAACAACTGCAAGAAGCCCTCACATCAAATCAAAATTATTGCTTCGCAAGGCGGCCATTTTGATTTTTAGTATTGCGCACTCAAGCTGTGAGGTCTGGAACCGATGCCGCCAGTTTGAAAGGGAGGCCTCGAACTGAGAGGCCTTGGGTAACCGTTCGTAACTTTAGTTTTATTATTTTCGGCACGACATCGCATGCTCCGAAGAAACTCCAAATCCCCAGTTAGGCCTCGTGGTTTTCTCTGTTCCCGACCTTGACCGCGTCTAAATTTTTCAAAATCGCCTTCGCTTGATTAAAAACACCGGGAAACAATTTGATGTGAGGGCTCCCTGTGCAGCAACGATCACGATGAAACGTGGTCTACCTCGTCAAACGTCTACAAAGGCGTGTTTGTCAGTTTTGCATTCTAGACACTAGCCTGCTAGCAGACCCTTTCTGGATAGTCGAGAGGGACATGAAAGCCTATCTCGACGCGAACAATCAGCTTCAATTTTGTATAGTTTCAATAAACAAAAGTCCTTTACAGTTTCTTACGTTACATTTCCCTTCAGTAACAAAACCATTACTTGATCGTGAGCTATTTCTCGATTTAAACTCCAGTTTCTTGCAAAGCAGTCATAAGCTAGCGCTTGAGTATTATGGGGCGTGCAAGGTTGGGGCACGCGCGATCGGAGGCGCGAGGAGCATGCGCTCCCTTGCGCAAGCTTCTCCCGCCTCCGATCGCACCGGTACCCCAACACCCCGTGCGCCATAATACTCAAGTGCCTGCAAAAGCGAGAGAACTTTAATTAGAAGTAAACAACAACAACACACACACACAACAGGGATTTCTTAGAGAATCGTCCATTTCTTACACTCTCAAAGTTGACCAATTAAATTCGTACGCCAGGATTTTGGTATTAATCGATCTAAAAAATTTGTGTTGCGGTAGCGTCTTCATATGCTTGAATCTTCTAAAATAAGAGCCTGATTATTTTGATTTAAATTTTTTTCTACACATGATAATAATCCTTAAAGTCAAACATCAACAGAGTACTTAGGATTCGAATTTACTTGCAGCATTCTCTGTTAAAGCGAAAACAACAAACATGCACCCCATTTACGTTCGCGCCCAAAGTTGTGACTGCCTGAAAACGATTAACTTAAACTGCACAGTTCCTTTGACATTCTAATAAATGTAAACTATAGTTTGTAAGCTTTTAGGAAACGCTTTAGCGAGTGAAACACCTTCAAAGAGGAGACAGTTATAGCCTTTTGAAGTTGACTAATTAATTTCGTATGCCAGGAAATCGCATAGTTATCGCAGTAATTGATATTGCCGTAGCAAATTCAGATGCTTGAATCTCATAAAATAACAGTCTGATTGCTTTGATTTACATTTTCCGGTAATTCTTTTGCTCTTAACGTTTTCTTACATATGGGATCAATCCTCAAAGTCGAACACAAACAGAGTTATTTTCCTTCGAGATTACTTGCGGCGTTCTCTATTAAGCCGAAAACAAGAAATACGCGAACCTTTTACCTTCGCGCCCGAAGTTTTGACTGCCTGAAAACGATTACTGAACTTCGATCAAAACTCCTTTGAAATTCTAATCAATGTCAACTATCGTCTGTAAGCTTTTAGAAAACTTTTAATTGAGTGAAATACCTTAAAAGGGTAGAAAGTTATGATCTTTTGAAATTGACCAATTATATTCGTACCCCGAGCAATTAACTATTTATCGGAATTATTAGTGTTGCGGTAGTGACTTCGTATGCTTGACTTTTCTAAAATAAGAGCCTGATTATTTTGATTGAGATTTTGTCCCAATCCTTATATACTAAGCGTTTTTCGACACATGAGATCAATCCTCAAAGTCAAACAAAAAGTTATTTTGCTCCCACTTTTCTTGCGGCATTCTCAGTTAAAGTGAAAACAGCAAACACGCGCCCCTTTTACGTTCGCACCCGAAGTTTTGACTCCCAGAAAATGATAAACTTGAATCAGAATTGCTTTATCATTCTAATCAATGTAAACTATAGTTTGTAAGTTCTTAGGAAACGCTTTAGCGAGTGAAACACCTTCAAAGAGGAGATAGTTATAGCCTTTTGAAGTTGACTAATTAATTTCGTATGCCAGGAAATCGCATAGTTATCGCAGTAATTGATGTTGCGGTACCAAATTCAAATGCTTGAATCTCTTAAAATAACAGTCTGATTGCTTTAATTTAAATTTTCCCGTAATTCTTATGCTCTTAAAATTTTCTTACATATGAGATCAATCCTCAAAGACGAACACAAACAGAGTCATTTTCCTTTGAGGTTACTTGCAGCGTCCTCTGTTAAGCCGAAAACAAGAAATACGCGAACCTTTTACCTTCGCGCCCGAAGTTTTGACTGCCCGAAAACGATTAACTACGATCAAAACTCCTTTAAGATTCTAATTAATGTAAGCAATCCTCTGTAAGCTTTTAGAAAACGTGAGTGAAATACCTTAAAAGGGTAGAAAGTTATGGTCTTTTGAAGTAGTCCAATTATATTCGTACCCCGGGCAATCAACTATTTATCGGAATTATTAGTGTTGTGGTAGCGACTTCATATGCTTGACTCTTCTAAAATAAGAGCCTGATTATTTTGATTGAGATTTTGTCGCAATCGTTATATACTAAGCGTTTTTCTACACATGAGATCAATCCTCAAAGTCAAACAAAGCGTTATTTTGCTCCCACTTTTCTTGCGGCGTTCTCAGTTAAAGCGAAAACAACAAACACGCGCCCGTTTTACGTTCGCACCCGAAGTTTCGACTGCCAGAAAATGATAAACTTGAATCAGAATTGCTTTATCATTCTAATCAATGTGAACTATAGTATATAAGCTTTTAGAACACATTAAAGTGATTGGACTATGTTAAAAGAGTAGAAAGTTGTAGTCTTTTAAAGTTGACCAATTAAATTCGTACGCCAGGAAAATAATCAATTTTCGCAGTAATTAATGTTGCGGTAACGAATTTGGATGCTTGAATCTTTTGAAATAAGAGTCCGACTGCTTTGATTTAAATTTTCTCGTAATTCGTATGCTCTGAACGTTGTTTTACATATGAGATCAATCCTCAAAGTCAATCATAAACGGAGTTATTTTCCTTGGAGATTACTTCAGGCGTTCTCTATTAAAGCCACAACAACCAAGACGCGGCCCTTTTACGTTTGCACCCGACGTTTTGACTGCCAGAAAACGATTAACTTACATCAAAACTGCTTTATAAGCTTTTAGAAAACGTTAAAGTGGGTGAAGTATCCTAAAAGGGTAAAAAGTTCAGTATAGTCTTTTGAAGTTGACCAATTAAATTCGTACGCCAGGATTTTAGTATTAATCGACCTGAAAAATTTGTGTTGTGGTAGTGACTTCATATGCTTGAATCTTCTAAAATAAGAGCCTGATTATTTTGATCTAAATTTTTCTCTACACATCGTATCAATCCTTAAAGTCAAACATCAACAGAGTACTTAGGATTCGAATATACATGCAGCGTTCTCTGTAAAAGCAAAAACAACAAACAGGCTTCCCATTTACGTTCACGCCCAAAGTTGTGACTGCCTGAAAACGATTAACTTGAATCAGAGTTCCTTTGACATTCTAATAAATGTAAACTATAGTTTGTAAGCTTTTAGAAACGCTTTAACGAGTGAAACACCTTCAAAGAGGAAATAGTTATAGCCTTTTGAATTTGACTAATTAATTTCGTATGCCCGAAAAACGCATAGTTATCGCAGTAATTGACGTTGCGGTAGCGAATTCAGATGCCTGAGTCTCTTAAAATAACAGTCCGATTGCTTTGATTTAAATTTTCCCATAATTCTTGTGCTCGTAACGTTTTCCTACATATGGGATCAATCCTCAAAGTCGAACACAAACAGAGTTATTTTCCTTTGAGATTACTTGCGGCGTTCTCTATTAAGCCGAAAACAAGAAATACGCAAACCTTTTACCTTCGCGCCCGAAGTTTTGACTGCCTGAAAACAATTAACTTCGATCAAAACTCCTTTGAGACTCTAGTCAATGTAAACTATCGTCTGAAAGCTTTTAGAAAACTTTTAATTGAGTGAAATACCTTAAAAGAGTAGAAAGTTATGGTCTTTTGAAGTTGACCAATTATATTCGTACCCCGAGCAATTAACTATTTATCGGAATTATTAGTGTTGCGGTAGCGAATTCGTATGCTTGACTTTTCTAAAATAAGAGCCTGATTATTTTGATTTAGATTTTGTCCCAATCCTTATATACTTAGCGTTTTACGACACATCAGATCAATCCTCAAAGTCAAACAAAGAGTTATTTTGCTCCCACTTTTCTTGCGGCGTTCTCAGTTAAAGCGAAAACAGCAAACACGCGCCCCTTTTACGTTCAAAAACAAGAAATACGCGAACCTCTTACTTTCGCGCCCGAAGTTTTGACTGCCTGAAAACGATTAACTTAGATCAAAATTCCTTTGACGTTCTAGTCAATGCAAACTATCGTCTGTAAGCTTTTAGAAAACGTTTAATTGAGTGAAATACCTTAAAAGGGTAGAAAGTTATGGCCTTTTGAAGTTGACCAATTATATTCGTACCCCGGGCAATCATCTATTTATCGCAATTGTTAGTGTTGCGGTAGCGACTTCATATGGGAATGAAGGCGCGGCACGTTTCTGTTTATATAGAATCGATTCCAGTGGCAACACTTTCGATTGTTTTCTCTGTTATCGAATTTTTTTTAGACCAAAAAAGAAAGAAAACGAAACATGCAATTGACCGCCCAGAGTCGAACTCAGATCGTTTATGTGATACCAAGCCTCCCGCACCACTATTCTACCAGGATGATTCACTAAACACCCTAAACATTAAATTATATAATGTGCAGGAGCGATTGTGGCTCCTGATAATGCGCCCTCATTAACTGATACATCCATCACAGGTGACCCTATCCTTTTTCCTAAAATAAGAGCTACCAATCGCCTTATCCTACCCTAGTTTTATTTAATGATCAGAGACTAATTTCGACCTTATTCAGGTGCACTAAACTAGAGCAGAGATCGAGCATTGTGAGAGGCTTGGTTACAAATAATGGCAATGATCGTTAACGAAAGGGAAAAAAAGCGGACGAATACCTCCTCTCGCTCAAACCTTGTATAAATTTCTACGATCGTTCGGTTTCGTTTCGGGCCTTCGCAGTTGAACCCGACGAATTTTCGCTTCTCTCTGAGAACTAATTTTTTTAACAAAACAATGAGTTAATTCCTAATTCGGCAATTTGTTGAAATTTTTTCACAGAAAACAGATAAAACCGTACCAGAGACAGTTTGGTTTAAGAAGGCGTTTTAAAGTTCAGAGTTAAACTTATTTTCGGAGAAACCAGAAGCCAGTCTCAATAATTAATGCATTTTTTTGAAGAAATAAAGTACTTTTATTATTCCACTGTTGTGTCACTTTATCGCATAAGGGCAAGAGAACGCACAATTACTATTATGTGTTACACTATACAATCCCGGTTTGACCGGTTTATTATTTTTTTTCAGTGCTAAAGGAGGACGAACTGAAGGAAAAAAAACAGTGGAATAATAACTTAGGATCTCTTTTTCGATGTTTCTAATCTTTCCCTTTAAATCATACTGGAAAAAATGTTTTCAGAGCCATGTTAAATCTTCCCGATCGCAAAATTATGTGGGAAAGTTGTCACTGTCCGCGTCCAGAAAAGTGTGTTCATTTCAGTTATATATCACAGGAGAACTTAAAACTTGGCCAGAGAATAGCTTATAGTTTACGAAAAAATACTCCAATTGAAAACTTTGGTATAAAGGCAACCTACAAAAGGATCAGTCCGTTTGTTTCGCTGAGTGGACTAGGAGACAAACTTAAAAGTGTATGTTTAGCACTTTAAATTTAAAGTTTTCTGAAAGAATTCGCTTCCTTCTACTATATATAGAAAGAAGAACTATCCCTAAATGCTTGGGGACAAGTAATCGAACTAAGCAAATTTTTTCTACCACATTTAATCCGTGGACAATTCACCTTGGCAGAACAACATAAAAATCTGAATCAGCTCACAAATCATGCGGACCCGCGAGGAAATAGATTTTACGCCGAGCCAATACAGTTATTTTTATGAAATCTTTTAGATACATTAGAGCACCATCGGGTTCATAGGTCCTGTCCAACTTATTCTCAATATCTCCAGTTTCTTTTAAATTTCCTGTCCAAGCTACAATTTGTTTTAAAAAGAGTATGAACATCTACATGATCCACAACAGACGATCGAGATGACCGTTTCGAAAATAAAATGAATCGGCCGTATTTCACTAAATTTTAAAAGACTAATTCATTTCAAAACTGTCAAACTGAGCACCATTCTAGTGACTATAGCTCCTTGTGAACATTTTGACAACCAGTAGCCTGGGAACATTGGCGTTCTTGATACACTGTGGTTTTTTATAATTATTCAACAAGAGTACGGTCAGACGTCAGCACAAATTTTTCCGGAAAGCCGGCGCAACAGTTCTTTGGCTTTGCCGTGGGAAAATGTTGTCGTCTTTGTCGGTTTTTACGCGATGATTCAGTGAAACTAAGGCATTCCTCTGGCCCACTACTAACTTCGAACCTAGCACAAGACTTGAAAATAATAAATTCTCTACACTGGAGCATGTTTCTTCACTTTAAGGATATTAGCTTTCTTTTTGCGAGTGAACATACTACGTAGCCGACTTCAAAAACAATGCCTTTAAACCCACTGATCATTTTTTAGCGCATGTAAAATGATTAATTTTAACGGCCATTCGAAACTTTTAAATCCAGTCAAGGTCTTGTTTTTCTCTTGGAGTCACATATCGTTAGGTTTTCTTGTTATCTTCTATGAAAGAAGAGCAAGCTTTTAACTTTTTTTTAGTTTTTAATGGCGTGCGTAATTTACCGATCTTGAAGTTTTGCGTATTTTGGCACTTTGAACAGCTTGTTTTGTGAAAGATGCGACATTTTCGGAAATTGCATTAACAGGTTACTAGGTGTCTGGGCTCTTTGAATGATCTTTCACATTCTTTGAATGATCACCTGAGAAAGACTTCTGGCGATGTGATTGTTTGACAGCCATTTTAACTTCCAGACTTGACCTGCCTGTGACGTCACGATGGCCCTGATCCTCCGCTGCACAATTCCTATAGGAGCGATTGACAAGTTCACCACCCCCCGCGCTGTACCGAGTCGAGCATGGTCCAGGCCTCGCGAGCAACAAAGAATCGGTAATTAAACAGTATGCTGAAACAACGGATCATGATATACATCCTAGAGACGCCCAAATCCTCTAAGGCGGCGTATCTAATTACGGAAAGTGGCTTTTCTTGGAATCGTGGTATTCCACTATAGATAGCGACGCCGTAAACGAGAGGAAAGCGTTTCCTGGCGCTTATATACCGTTAATTCAAAATCAGGGACGTCATCAACAACGCACGAGCTTGTCAGCGAGAGCACTAACAAACTTTCAGTTAAGCTCAGATAAAAAGGGTCAGATCAGTTTAAAAAAACTTTTCTTTTAAAAACTGATTTCACTCATTGTTCGCAATTTACATCGCCCCACAAAATGCTACGCAACTAGCGCGTATTACCTCCAAAACACCGAACAAGGTTTATGTATTTCCATCAAAGAAGTAATCAGGTTAGCTTACCTTTAAGTGTGCATGTTGATGATTAAACAAACAGATGTTAGCGTAGTGAAGATGTGTTTATTTGACCATCTTTGTTTTGAAGTAGACGTCCTGTTCTATTCGAGATGTTACGTCCGCCGTTGCCTAAGGAAACAAAAATTTAAAAGATCGTTGCTAGAAACATAGAAGAAAAGCCAGTTCTGTCGCAGGTGTTGTCCTCCAGTTTTATTATCATTGTACTTTTGCCACATGCAAAATCTCAGTCGGTTTTCGCGCCAGGAAACAAATTGAATGTTGCTGCATGTCCGTGTTTTGATGAAATAAGTAATGCCATGGTTGTTGTTGTTCCCGTTTACTACGTTCGTCAATTTTTGTTACTTCCTATCGTCAATGAAGGGGGATCATCAAAGGCTAGTTTTCGTCTCCAGGGGCCCGTTTCTCGAAAGTCCCGTAAACTTTTCGGGCCCGAAAAGTTATTTTATGTGCGCGATGTTTGCATTAGACTCAAATTTTGTTGGTTTTGAAAGCTGAGCAATACAGTTCTCAGTTGATAAAACAAGTCAAGCTGATATGCGGATTTCAAAAAACAGCTCTGGGCCCGAGAAGTTACCAGGACTTTCGAGAAACGGGTTCCAGATATCGATGCCAATATCGATGCGTGGTGTGCGAATGAAGGCGCGGCACGTTTTCTTTCACATAGAATCGATTCCAGTGGCAACACTTTAGAATTTTTTCTCTGTTGTCGAATTTTTTTTCCCACCAAACATAGAAACAAAACGAAACATGCAATTGACCGCGCAAGGTCGAACTCAGATCGTTCATGTGATACCAAGCCTCCCTCACCACTAATCCACCAGGATGATTCACCAAACACCTTAAACATTTAATTATCTAATGTGCAGGGGCCGATTGTGGCTACTGATAGTGTGCTTCTATTAACTGATACATCCCTCACTGGTAACCCCATCCTTATCCCTTCGATAAGCGCTAACGATCGCCTTATCCTAGCTTATATACCGTTAGCTTATATACCGTTAATTCAAAACCAGGGACGTTATCAACAACTCACGAGCTTGTAACCGAGAGCACCAACGAACTTTCAGTTAACCTCAGATGAAAAGGGTCAGATCGGCTTAAAAAACTTTTCTTTTAAAAACTGGTTTCACTCATTGTTCGCATTTTACATCGCCCCGCAAAATGCTACGCAACTAGCGCATATTACCTCCAAGACACCGAACAAGGATTATGTATTTCCATTAAAGAGATAATGAGGTTAGCTTACCTTTAAGTGTGCATTTTAATGATTAAACTGACAGATATTAGCGCAGTGAAGATGTTTTCATTTGACCATCTGTGTTCTGAAGGAGACGTCCTGATCTATTCGAGATGTTACGTCCACCGTTGCCTAAACAAACAAAAATTTAAAAGATCGTTACTAGAAACATAGAGGAAAAGCCAGTTTTGTCGCACGTGTTGTCGTCCTTCAAGCGGTTTTCCGAAAAGATTAAAGTGCACTTTTATTATCATTGTACTTTTGCCACATGCAAAATCTCAGTCAGTTTTCGCGCCAAGAAACAAATTGAATGTTGCTGCATGTCCGTTTTTTGAGCAAATAAGTAATGCCATGGCTGTTGTTGTGCCCGTTATCGAGCATTGTGAAAGGCTTGGTTACCAATTATCGTAGCGATCGTTGACGAAAGGGAAATAAGCGGAGGCGCCAAGTGCCGATGACTACTTGCGCGCAAACCTTGTAAAATTTTCTACGATAGTTCCCTTTCTTTTCGGCCACCACATTTTAGCCAAGAAGTCTTGCCTCTATCTGAGGACACTTTTTAAGGCCTCTCTCATCTCTCTTCTATTTTTAATAGCGAAATCATAATTGTCGATCCTCAAAAGAAAACATTCTAACTGATTATATTTTTAAAATTTACAAATTCCTTTTAGGGACTTTCGTTTACGAAATTTTGAATATGTGCAATCTAAGTCGGGTCTATTTTTTCTAGATTTAGTCTTTGGACGTGGCACTTTTTATCTAAAGGATAAAACTAAAAAATACTTCTGTTATTGAAAAAAAAGGGTTCATTGTCAATATTTGTTCAATATTCTGTACTTAAATAAAATAAAAAAAAAAAACTGTTATTAATTTTTACCTTAACAAGTTCGTGGGTTGTGTGTTGACCATTAATAACGGCTGCGAGTCTAGTCTATGGGTTGAGAGTACAGTAGCCTGGGCGGAAAGGGGAAGTATTCGCAAGCGTAAAGCGCGAGTCGCGGGCGCAGAGCGCGAGAGGAAGGAGGTGGGCGCCCTCTCCCTTCCTCTCGTGCTCCACGCTCGCCAATAATTTCTCCCCTGTCCCTCCCCTTCGCCGCACCTGCCACGCAGGCGAAGAGAACAGGGCAAACACTTTGAAAACGCGTTGAACAGTGACAGATTTCAACTCTTCTGCTGTCCTTGCGGATTCAGTGTACCGACCTCGCCCCCCCCTGAGATTTGCACAAGGTCATGATCAGGATCGTTTTTTTTTCTTTTTTTTTTAAAGACAAACTAAATGTTTGAAAGTAAAAAACCGCAATCTCTCAAAGCTGTTTTTTTAGCGCGGGCTACAGCATTTCGTAAAGAGGTCCGATTTTAAAATCTTATTGTAACTGGCCACCGTAAATAAATTCAGAAGTTGACGTTTCGAGAGTTAGCCAGGTCGAATTTACATCAACTCAGTAGAAAATCCCAAATATTTGTTTCACATCCCCATCGAAGCAGAACCACGGTACTTTTTAATTTGAACAAAGAAGGTGTTACTTTTCTAAGTATTACCTTTAGATCGCCCAACGTTTTATGCATAAATTATTTTTTTCGCAACCTATCCGTTCAAGCCAGGATGCTCCAATGCAATCCATTTCTTAATGTCAATGCGTGGGATAAGGTTGCCCCGTATATTCGAGCCAAAGGCTCATGAATGAAACGCACAAATTAATAAAGTGATTCAATGAAATGTAAGCTCGAAGCTCGAAAAGGCGCTAGAAATCAAGAGAGAGCAGACATCGTAGAGTGTAAAAGAGGAGGAATACCTAAATGGAAACCTGGACTTGTGAGATGACTCTGAAGCATTAAGGTTCAACGAACACCTCTTTTGAAAGTCACCCAATTGAAAGACTGTGTCCAACCGGAAGAGGAAAACTAGTAAGTAATTTTAACCAAAAGTACCATTCTTACGCCTTAAAGTGGTACTACGATCAAAAATTCACTTTTATTTTTTCTTCGAATTTCGAAACTTTGTTTACTAAACACTCCCCAAGCGAAATTTTAAGCCTTAATCTCGACAAGAAGACTGTTTATTTAAACTGCAATTTTCCGATTTAATAGTCCGCCATTATTACACCAGAAAGGACAGAATGACATCATTCACACACGAGTTTTAGAATGCAGTGTGTGTGAAAGTGCCTTATTTAGTATGCAGCACGGGAGTTTTGAGCTTTCACACTCTCAAACTTGTGTTTTGCATAATTTGTAAGCCGCGTTCACACACTACATTCTACAGCTTTTGAGTGTATGACGTCATTGTATCCTTTCTTTTGTAATAATGGCGGACCATTAAAACGGAAAAGTGCAGTTTAAATTAACGGTCTTCTTCTCAAAATTAAGGCTTATAATTTCGCTTGGGGAGTGTTTAACAAACATAGTTTCGAAATCCGAAGAAAAAATTAAAGTGATTTTTTGATCATAGTACCACTTTAATTGTCGATTGGTGATGAATATATGACGCAAATCAAAATAAAAACCACTGGATACGGCGTAAGTTGAAAAATGTCTTGAAGGCATAAAAATATTGTTGCTTAGGTAAAAATAATCTATTTTGGTAGTGTGGTCTTGTTCTTCTGAATAGTACACGCCAGGATTCCATTTCACATCAGTTAGTCGCATTACTTGGCCGCTACTGTAATTTACACGCAAATATATCAGGAATTACCTTCTTTTGAACTTAAAACTTACCTTCCTTATGTTTCCTTGGAAATTATGAATTATTATTTACCGGGATTTCATCAACTCTTGCTTGTGACTTTCTTTTACGAAGTAAACAAAACAAATGTTATACGATCGGTGCCGATTTGGTCCACTTGTAAACCCTTTTAAAGCTTCATTAAGTCGTTCTCTGTAAATGAAACAGGCTAAGTATTAATTATCTGGAACCGGATAGTATTGAGAGTTTTGAAAATGTCGTCTTTGCAAAAAGCGAGCCCAATAATTGAACATATTCCCGGTGAAGGAATCAACAAAGGAATCAACAACGTAAGCTAGCGCTTGTAACGAGGCAAATTGAAACACTGTTTACCAAGTAAAAGTCAGCCCCATAGACCTCTTGAAGCAGTACTTATCGCTTTCAGAGCATTTCTGTTTCTTAGCAAGCTGCATGAAGTCTCTAAATGGGCAGGAACCTCAAAAGTTGAACTGTTTTGGCCATTAAACTTGCATCGTCGGCCAGAATTGAAGTGACAAATTTGAAAGAATTCCGCCAATTTTCTCACCTGTATTACATGTCCGTTGAACTCAGCCTTGATTGGTTGTCTTCTACATGCCTAATTAAAAAATGTAAAAAATGTTGGTTGGGGGGGGGGGAGGAAGGCAATTCCAAAAACTAGGAAAGAAATTCCAAGCCAAAAAAAAGCTTGTACGCATATATGTATTTTAAAATGTAGAAAAAACAGCACGCCCTGAAAATTTCTTCGTAACATTTCTAATGATCCATTCCATCTGAATGACGCATTCTTTTAGGCAAATGAAAAGCTCCTTCATGTTCAGACCGTTCTCATTGTCAAAACGTGCAAGTGTATTCCAGATGAAATTAGGTTGAACTTAGACTTTTTTTTCCGAAAGATTTGCTAAATCGTACGTTTATTTTGTTTGCCAAACATATCCTTCTGGTCTGCCATCTGGAGCAAAACGAACAGAATACTATTCATACTACTCTTTTAGTTCCCAAGACGCACGGTTTCCAGAAAGAGAATAGCGATACAGCATCACTTTTACAGCAAACGATAAACAGTAGAACCTGCCGTTTGTCGTCTTGCCGTTTTAAAAGGCAACATTTTCTTCGCAAGCTTAGCGTCAACTCATTAAAAGCTAAACTACAGAAATAAGCGGCTTTGCAACTGTTAGCAAAGTTGTCAGTTACCAGTTCAATGAGGTCTACTTGACACGTTTCGGCGTAACTCCATTAACTGGACGCCCTTGTCGTAAAGGGAATAACAGTACAGCCTCCGTTTTTTCGGCGTAAATCAAGATCCAAAGACCACAAAAATAGCGAATCACAGAGTCACGAAAATACCCTTACCCCTCCCCCCCACTCCGGCCCTTTTCCTCCTCTACTAAATCTCCCTTTTGCGGGAGTCGGGTATTGAAATACCCCAAGCAGTTTTCAAAAAGGCCTTTGACCTCACAGATTGGTGGCACTGTCAGTTCACAGCAATGAGTGATTAACAAAAACAAGAAATGGTTAGCTAAGTTATGAAACTCAGAAATCTTTCCATTTGTCAGAACTGGCCGGCCTCTCGTTGGTCTAAATAGAAGCCGACAGGCCAGTTTGCGTGAACCCTTGCGTGGGCCTTACGTGTTATACGCACAAGAGCTGTTGTAAATAATATGCAGGTATAGTTCGCAACACTCCGCCGACTTTCCTAGCTCAGCGAAGAAGCATGACCATGTCTCAATAAACTGGGCTTTTCTATGAAAGAAAAATCTTAAATAATTTAATAATTTATGCTTAGTTCTAAAACAGATTATTCTATAATTTAAATAAAAATAAATAAAAAACTGAACTTGCAATAGGCAAACAAACTTTATTATTTCACACAGGTTCAAAAGGACACAATTTGATACATTTTAAAAATGTTATTCTTTATTTGACGGGATCTCGTGTGAAAATCTACTCTACTTTTCGTGCTTAGCACTATACATTGACAATTTACTTTGAAAATTTCTCCAAGACATTTATCTAACCTGTGCATTCACTGTGATTACTTTGGTGTTTTTTCTTCATTTAAAACAATCTGAAATAGTTTATAATTGCTAATTTATTTTTTCTATACAACAACTGCAAGGAGCCCTCACATCAAATCAAAATTATTGCTTCGCAAGGCGGCCATTTTGATTTTTAGTACTGCGCGCTCAAGCTGTGAGGTCTGGAACCGATGCCGCCATTTTGAAAGGGAGGCCTCGAACTGAGAGGCCTTGGGTAACCGTTCGTAACTTTAGTTTTATTATTTTCGGCACGAGATCGCATGCCCCGAAAAATCTCGGAATCCCCAGTTAGGCCTCGTGGTTTTCTCTGTTCCCGACCTTGACCGCGTCTAAATTTTTCAAAATGGCCGATTACTTGAATAACAAGAAAGCCCATTGGGCATTTTAACCGGCCATTCTGACCCTCCCCACCCCTAGGTTTCACAAATGTTAGCGCGATCCTCTTTTTTTACGAACCGGCGTGACGAAAAGTGTGATTGTGTGACACAACATTTTGACTATAGCGGTACTGGATGACGTAATGTTTAAACTCTGATGACTCAGCTTATCTTTCTTATCGCTTTATTTGTGCTGAAAAACGCAAAATCACTCAAACGTTGAATGTCGATACGAATTCGTCCACAACTGAGAATGCTCACACAGGGACGACGAAGTATTTACTGTTGTGCCTAGACCTTAAATACAAACAGTGAACATAGCAGTAGAAACAAAATATAACGCTTGATAAACACGAGCTCGAGCAGATCGTCAGAGTATGGGGCACGTCAAGGCATATCTCATGACGTGATGTTTAAATCCGGTTTGCTAACCCGGTAATCCCCTTGCAAAAGTAAACAAGCGAGCGGGGACGAAAGTCGCCCACGTCTTTGAAAGCTAACGCGCCTGTCGAACCGCAATCGATTTCGCGCTCACTCGCCTGTTTTTCTTTTCCTTCGCTATCTATCTCTGAACGGAAAGTGAGACTGCTCGTAGCCTTTAGCGAACGCCAAACGCAAACCACACAAATCCGTCAGATATTTTCGTTCTTTCAATGCAAAAAGACTCGTAACACCTGCCTTGTTAATTAATCTCCTTATTAATGACGATTCCTTCGTATCAACTTCTCGCCTCAAATAAACACTCATTTCTCTCCGTTCACAAGAACTATCATGTACTGATGGTGCAATCAACTAATATTGCATCATCATACTAGTACCAATTCCTTCTCTTCCTAGCCCACGCCGGCAAAACGCAACTGTCCTTTTTGTCCGCTGCGAAATACAAGTTAGCCAATCAGAAACCTTACAATCCACTTCGCAAACCACCCCCCCCCCCATAAAACGCCAAGGGAAACTGCCTCTCACGCAGCACAATATTACGCCGCTCCTATACAAAACGCAACTCTCAAAGCAAATCACATTCACAGAAGCGTGATATGCTCCTGACATTCACAAATCCTTCTGACTCCCACATTTTTACACCCCTCAAAATGTCAATCCCAATAAAAAAAAAAACTCCTGCGCTAAAAAAATTTTCACCATAACCACTAACTAGATCAGACAACACAGCCAATTTCGCATTCAATCCTATTAGCTGCTTTACTCAATTGCGCATGCGTTATACAAGAAAACTACAGTACAGTTAAACAGTACAGCCCAAAAATAATGCACGCGCAAGAAGTGGCGACTTCTTGCGCCGCAAGAACACGCAAGCCCGCGCAAGAAGTGAAAGTGCTAGGTTTTTGCAGTTTACCCGCAAGAACATTCGAAACGCAAGAAGTTGAAAATCTAGCCGCAAGAAGTTACTAATGTTACCGCAAGCCGCAAGAAGGCGCAAGAAGTACTGAGGGTCCAGCCGAAGAAACTTGTAGTGCTCGTGTTAGTGTGAGGTATTGCAAAAGTAATGAGAGCGAATCTCGCGCTCTATTCTCTTTGAAATATCATCGAGTTTTCGAGCGATTTTTCGCCGTGTTGGCGTGTTGGCGTGTTGGCGCGACAATTCGCCAAGTCAAGCGAAAGTTCACAAGGCTAATAAAAAAATCAAGGAAGCAAATGTTCGAACAACCGAAGTATCGAAGAAAATTCACATCACGAAATGGAATATCCGCCAGCTTTCCGACTGCAAGATAAACACCCGGTAAACATGATCTCCGGCACATGACAAAACATGAACAATTTTTTAAGCGTGTCTCAGATACAGTGATACGGGTTCAACTCAGAACTGACTCAATTCAGTTTTTTATTCCATCCAAGAAATAGAAACAAAAAGGTCCAAAAGCTATATTTGTGGCAAACTGCGCGAACTCTTCTTTGACAGGCAAGACAAGACAAGACTTACACATGCAGGAGGTCATGCCATCTCGTGGGTGAAGTGATCAAGAATCCCTGCATCTTTACCACTTTAATTTCCCAGCAAAAAAGGGATACTCGAAGAAATAGCATAGACATATGACTTCAACTACACATTCGCCTTTCGACACAGCTTGCTGCCCGGGGCGTGCTGTCTTGACGGCTTAGAGAACTGCTCATGCATTGCGTTACAAAATGTCACTCAAGCAAATCATACTAAATTTGCATACGGCAGATTTGTGTTTACTCAGGTTAGAATTGACGTGCCGCATTTCTTTCAGATCGCGGAGTTTTAGTTTCTTCAGACTTTTCTGGTTTACTTCGAAGATTTAAAATGTGATATCGACTTCAGCGTAATGAGTGGAACTATTTTTACAAACATAATGTGCTTTTCCAATTAAGACTTCGGGTATTATTTCTTCTCATCTGAGTGACCGATGCTCATTTCTCACACGTGTGAGCGCAACTAATTAAAAGTATTTGTCCGAGTTTAATATGTTGGTGGAAGTACAGCAACACTGAACAGGTGAATGTCGGTTCTTTAATAATGTGACTGATGGACTGTGCTTTGCCATTGTTCCTCATTTAAGCGAAATAAATCGAGCGAAATCTTTCGCGCCGCTAAGCGTACCGCATGTCTGGGACTCCGGGACACATAAACAATAACATACGCGTGCTTCGTTTGAGTCTCGTTTCTCCCTAGCCGTTAAAAAATAACATAGAAGGCGACCAGTGCCAAATTCAGAACCTAGTGAACTCTTTATCGGATAAAAAATTCTAAACCGAAGAAAAAAATTTACAAGGGACCAAATAACTACAAAGGCAACCAATTTCGAACGTGCCTTGCGCTACAAAGTGGTCTCTTTTTTACCTTCTCCGGGTTCCGGGTTTTTAAGATGTTAGCGCAAAGACGTTCTTGCGCTTACTTGGGGTCCAGATATCTTACCACAAAGAAGTTCTTGCGGTTTTAACTTCTAAACGCAAAGAAGTTCTTGCGGCTTGCAGTATTCAAGCGCAGGCATCCTGCAAGTAGCCGCAAGAAGTTCTCGGCTTGCGGACGCAAAAAGAAGTTCTTGCGCGTGCATTATTTTTGGGCTGTACTGTACAAAAAACCCCAAACTTAAACAACCCTTCGCCGTTCACATCTTAAATACTGTAAATTAAAAGACAAAAACATAGGAAGGTAACATTCAGAAGACTAATATGCGCATGCGTCTTATATAAGACAGTACCGCTCTTGAGTACCCGTACCACAAGCCTTACAGCACTTTCTTCGTATATTAAGCCAACTTGCTTTCACCAAAAACCGTGTCCATTTTATAAACCGGCGGTCGCCATCATGGCGACGGCCGGTTAAAAACACCGGGAAACAATTTGATGTGAGGGCTCCCTGTGCAACAACGATCACGATGAAACGTGGTCTACCTCGTCAAACGTCTACAAAGGCGTGCTTGTCAGTTTTTCATTCTACACACTAGACGGCTAGCAGAACTTTTCTGGGTAGTCATGACGCACACGAAACCCTCGACGCGAAAAACCAACAGCGTGGCGAGAGCGAGGAGAAAAAAACGGAGAGACTGGTGCTAGGCGGGGAAACGTCAAGGGCAAACGTTTGCCCTTGACTTTTCTTCTGCCACTGTTTTTGTTTTTGTTGTTGTTGTTGTCGTTTTTTTGCCCGTTCCGACTTTCCCTCGCCCCACCATCTGCCCTTGTGCCTTCCAGGATGCACGCGTAAATTCGCTCATTTATTGTAAAATTACTCGACCACACAATTTCCACCGAATTTGATTTACGTGGACGCAACATAGAAAAACACCACAATTTATGATAATCACAATTATTATTCAACTGCATTCAGTAGAGTACAAATAACACCCAAAACGAGTACAAATATCCCACGGTATTTGTACTCCAGAAGACCGGTTTGACAGGTTTTCTACAAATGTCACGTCAGGCATTAGGCTTACAAGGTGAACGATGAAAAAATGGCCGAAACGCTCGTTTTTCCCCGAAGAAAACAATGAATGCTCATCAAATTTTGTGGTTTTCAACGACAACGAGTTCCTAGAGGCAAGCAATGACCTAGACGACAGTGAAATTTCTTTAACTTATTGAAGAAAATCGAAACGTAAATACAACAGAAAAGACAAAAACTGACATCAAGTCCGTTAAAGAAACAAGGGCCATTGAAGAAATTCCCGCCGAGGAACTTAACAATCTTTTATGTCATTTCTTTGTCAAAGTCAGGAAACGGAACCCATCTTATCTCAGGAGCTGTCTTCAATAACTGCACAATTGCTGTCGGTCAGAAATCTCCACCGCTATCTCTTCCAAAACGACGCCTGGTTAGTGATTGGGACGAATATGATTGAGCTTGAAGTGCTGTTTAACTTTGTTTGACTTGACTTTCGAGTTCTGTTTGTTCTGTCGAGTTCTTTCTTTTCGTAGTTTTACTCGGTCACCAATAACATTGTTGTTAATCTAATTGTAAACCCGAAAATAATTCAGTTTTTCATTCTTCCATCTTTGTTTTCCTTGCAAGTTTGAAATGAAGCTTCCCTCGATTGACAGGTTTGACAATTTTTGACCAATCAACAACAACCTTACAGCAAGCGCGCGAAACCTGGCCCCGCTGGCCCGCTCACTCGCTGCTCAGAAGTCACGTTAGTTTGTCACGCAACTCAGACAGACAACTTTTCCATTTTGTAGCTAAGTTGAATAATAAATCCCTTATTAGACGGTTTAGTGTGTAGTATCGTGGGATATTTTTACTCGTCTCTTGTATTTTGACTCGCCCTACGGGCTCGCCAAAATACGGCGTGACTCGTAAAAATACCCACGATACTACACTCTAAACCGTCTAATAAGATATATTTAGCTTCAATTTTGTATAATTGCAACAAACAACAGTCCTTCACAGTTTCTTATGTTACATTTCCCTTCAGTAACAAAACCATTACTTGAGCTATTTCTCGATTTAAACTCCAGTTTCTTGTAAAGCAGTCACAAGCTAGCCTGCGTAACAGGCGCTTGCGTATTATGGGGCGCGCAGTGTTGGCGAACGCGCGTTCGGAGGGTGCTCCCTTGCGCAAGCTCCTCCCGCCTCCGATCGCACCGGTTCCTTAACACCGCACGCCCCATAATACTCAAGCGCCTGCTACGCAGGTTATCATAAGTGAGAAAACTCTAAATAAAAGTAAACAACAACAACAACAACAACACACACACAACAAGGATTACGTAACAACATTTCTTTGACAATCGTCCATTTCTTACACTCTCAAAACAAACAAATTAACACTGAAACAAATATTAATATTTATCACAACTGATAAAGTGGTTACTCCCGAAACATCTCGTCTGAAACTAAACTTGGCACTTTTTCAGAGCTTTTTAACAAACATTTCTTTACAAACGTTACACAAAGTGCTACACAGCATATTTATTTAATTATAAAACTGTAAATGGTTTGAACCCAGGAGTCCTATCATAATTCGGTAAATTGTGATCGTCCGGGTGAGTGTAGTCCTGAGAAGGACTGTTTGAGGTGACATTGACTGACGTTTTCAGTCTCTGGTCGTTGTCCTGATTGGTCGACGATCTCGTGATGTTATTGGTCGTCTGTCAGTTAAGCCGTGATGTTATTGGCCGTGAAGACTGTTAACAGTCTTAACTGACAGACGAGCAATAACATCACGAGATCGTCGACCAATCAGGACAACGACCAGAGACTTATAACATCTACTGACGATTCACAGTTCACTTGACTCTGATGATGACTCCCGCTGAGGTTGTCGAAACGTCAGTCAATGTCACCTCAAACAGTCCTTCTCAGGACTACACTCACCCGGACGATCACAATTTACCGAATTATGTTATTTAATTATGTTACTTGCTGCGACCGCCCACAGCCAGTTTTCAAATTGGTCTCAGGTTTGCTTCTCTTGCGTTCTGCCATTGGCACGGTAACATTGTCAACAGTTGATAAGCTGAGAACGGTGGAGTTCAAGTGTTTCTGTAGTGACTGCAAAATAATACGAAATATCTATCAGCTCATCCTGTATTACGCCTTTCAATAACACATGAACTCTGACGACTGCGTTTTTACTGCGTCAACCATGAATACCTTGACAGCCATTGAACCACAAAAAAAAAACAGACAAGGGGGTTAGTTTCTAAAGAAACTGCAGTCCTGCGTCATTGGGAAAGTTCAACACAAAACGTTTGATTTATCAACTAAGTTACATTGGCCACAGTAAAGAAATAATTAATTTAATTAATAATTTAATTAATTTTAACTATTATTGAAAGCTGACGTTTCGAGGGTTGGCTCTTTGTCAGAGCCCTTCGACGATTCGCCGGCTCTGACGAAGGGCTAACGCTAGAAACGTCAGCTTTCAATCTCTTTACAGTGGCTAATGTAACTCAGTTGATAAATCCAACGTTTTGTGTTTCACTTCCCCGCCGAAGGAGCACAACCTAGTTTCTTAAACTACCCCCTTGTTTATTAGAATGAAAGCTAACAAACTTACGTTGCCCGGTAATTCACGTTATCAATTTTCTCCAAGTAGGAACGTTAGAATGTTTGAAAAAGTAGGATTCCCTATGTTATTCTGATAAAACCCTTACCTTTTGAAAGTCTTCGACCAGAGCCCCTCTTAAGTTTGGAATCTCCTTCGCTTGCCTTTCATTTTCTGTACCTCCTCCATCAGCTTTTTCCTGTGCACTTTTAGGGACTTATTTTCCCACGTTAGCTGGCCAACCTTGTTGCTACAAGATATCACACAAACTGTATTTGTCGTATAATAATGATTTCTTAACGTCAAGTCGATGCTAGTGTTTTACTTTTGGGAGCAAGCTCCTACCTTTAGATGGTAAACTGGTTTCCGATTTTACTCAATTATAAAATTAAATAATAATTGAATCTTGTCCACGTTTAGAAAACTCTGTAAATGGTTTGAACCCAGGAGTCATATTAGAACACAGGCGTCCCAAACTCACGATTCGAGAAATCGATCGAATAAATTATTTATGTAAGCGTATGAATGATTTATGTAAGCGTATGAGTGATTTATGTAAGCTTATCGAGTGGGACGTGACTACTTGAAGTGCGCGGTGTTGTGTTACAATTTAGGCTGTTGGAAAATTTGAGCGCTCTATAAGACTTTGTATGGAGTTTAAAATAACGTGGAATAAAAGCGCTCGACGAAATAAAATTTTTCCTTCTTTTCAATAAAATAAAGAAAATGTACTCACCTTTCTTGATTTCTGTTGTCCTTTTGGGCTATTTCATCGTTTTTTGGGGGGTCTTGAGGTTTTGTCGTAGCCTTCATAAGACGAAGTCAAGGCTGGACAGAGCCATTTCGAACGAGCCGTGCCGCGAGGCCGTTTTCACGCCAAAATTCGAATCCGCAGCTTAATATTCCCTTCCGACGTAAAGAAGGAAAGTTCATTTTTCTCCTTGTCTGGTCAGCTTGGAAAAAACTTCATCCTCTCCGCTCCAATTCGAACGATTTATGCATCACTACTGAAGCTTTCAGCTTTCCTGAGCACCTTGTTCCCGTCTTTTCGACTACGGCACAGTTGGAAATCAAACTTTGCGACCGCTCCAGCGTGACAACTGCGACTGACCGGACGGGTGCACAGTCAAAATTTCTCATTAAAAATCTTACTCTTTCCCGACGACCCCACGAGAGCATTTTGACGCCCCTTTGTAATGAAAGACCAATCGCGTGACAGATAAAGCGAAAACAGGAAAATCGAATCCAAAAACCGTTTCTCTGCGCTCGGAAATTGTTTGTAATGTACTCTTCATGCAATGGATATACATTATTTTCTATTTAAATAGACATTAGTTGTCATTGTCATGCTTTGTCATGTTTTATTTGCTAAATGCGTCGGCCTGTTGTAATTATTGATGCTAGCACGCAGTAGCACGCCGCAATGGAAATCCCTGGCTCGTTGTCATTTTGTGCATTAACGTTAGAAATTGCTTTTCTATGCAGTTTTCACAGGAAGTCCCGGTAAATGCCCGGGTTGATGGTAAGCTGACGATTCTAAGGCCTCGTTGTTTGGGATTTATTATTATCTGAACGATTTATATCAATTAAAGGTGAGAAAAATCGTCTCGCGAACTCATATCCGTTTCTTTGCGCCGTGTTTGTAATTACTCTGGGATGGATATACAGTATCTCACTTTATATCGACATAAATTGTCATCATTTGTCTTTTTTCTATTTGGAAAATGCGTCGGTATATTGCCATTTTTGCCGCAAGTGCGATTGGTAATCCTTAGTTTGTTATCATTTTAAGCATCCAAAATAGAAATTGCTACTTTTAATGAAGTTTTTCACAGGAACTTCCCGGAAATGGTTAGTTGTTTTGGTATTTCGACTTGCCGTTTTACGATGGTAATCATAAAGCTCTATTGTTATCAGAACGGGTTACATCAATTAGAGGTGAGAAAATTTAGGTGCAAACTAAAACTCAAACATTTCGTGGCAATCAGAACACAAACTTCGGATCAGGGAAAATTTTGTCTTTAATTTCTATTTAATGGTTGTCAGTGGTCGTCGAAAAATGTAAGGGTCAACACTACAATGAGCGTTTTAACACCGGGTCAAGCACAGATTGTGAGTGTGGCTTCTAGAGGCCATAACTTACTAATTACTGGCCAGGCTGGAACTGGAAAGTCGACCGTGGTTGAAGAGATCATATCAAATCTTAATGCTGTTGGTTTGAAGGTGGCAGTGGTATGTTCAAGCGGAATTGTGTGTACTGTGTATGAATCTGGAAAAGCATCTACCGTGCATTCCCACTACGGTCTTGGCGTAGCTGATCTGCCTTGGAAGCAGCTTGTCGAGAGGTCTACCAACAACAGTGTCGTCGTCACACGAGTGTCAGAAAGCGATGTATTGATCTGGGACGAAGCTAGCATGTCCAGTCAACGCTAGAAATTGTAAATGCTATTCACCACCGTCTCAGCGAAAGTGGGGACAAAACCAAGCCATTCGGCGGAAAACAAATTATCTTGGTTGGGGAGTTTCTACAGCTTCGTCCCGTACCAGAAGCTATGGTGCAATCCATATTAGCTAATCTCTTCACCTTCGAAAGCATCACGCATAAAGGAATTACATGCCGTGCGCAAAGAAACGGTTTTTGAATTCGATTTTCCTGTTTTCGCTTTATCTGTCACGCGATTGGTCTTACATTCCAAAGGGGCGTCAAAATGCTCCCGTGGGGTCGTCGGGAAAGAGTACGATTTATAATGGGAAATTTTGACTGTGCACCCGTCCGGTCAGTCGCAGTTGTCACGCTGGAGCGGTCGCAAAGATTGATTTCCAACTGTGCCGTAGTCGAAAAGACGGGAACAAGGTGCTCAGAAAAGCTCAAAGCTTCAGTAGTGATGCATAAATCGTTCGAATTGGAGCGGAAAGGATGAAGTTTTTTCCAAGCTGACCAGACGAGGAGAAAAATGAACTTTCCTTCTTTACGTCGGAAGGGAATATCAAGCTGCGGATTCGAATTTTGGCGAGAAAACGGCCTCGCGGTACGGCTCGTTCGAAATGGCTCTGTCCAGCCTTGACTTCGTCTTATGAAGGCTACGACAAAACCTCAAGACCCCCCAAAAAACGATGAAATAGCCCAAAAGGACAACAGAAATCAAGAAAGGTGAGTACATTTTCTTTATTTTATTGAAAAGAAGGTAAAATTTTATTTCGTCCAGCGCTTTTATTCCACGTTATTTTAAACTCCATACAAAGTCTTATAGAGCGCTCAAATTTCCAACGGCCTAAATTGTAACACAACACCGCGCACCTCACGTAGTCACGTCCCACTCGATACGCCTACATAAATCACTCATACGCTTACGTAAATCATTCATACGCTTACGTAAATCATTCATACGCTTACATAAATCATTTATTCGATCGATTTCTCGAATCGTGAGTTTGGGACGCCTGTGATTAGAAGTCAGTGAAGTATGATCGTCTGGGTGAGTGTAGTCCTGAGAAGAACTGTTTGTGATAACATTGACTGACGTTTAGACAACTTTATACTTCACCAAATTAAAAAAGCTCTTGGACATCGACTCTCTTGTTATTGTTACCCGTCTTGTCCTTTGTCTTAATTAGACGACTAAACTAATCCAATTAATGTTTTGACACCCAATTCAGGTTGGCGGCCGTTTGGCGTTGTAGTAAACAATTTAAAATTTAGTTGAATTCAAGCCAATCCTATGCTGTTTTCTTTACATTACACCGGTAGGATGTTAGACCTCTCTGATATCCCCGCTCTCTCCCAACTTTAACAGCGTTCAAAAATACTCTAAACAGGCGATGAACTGTCAGCTATAAAGAATAATTCCAAGCAAACAAACAACAATACCTTCCTTGTTTTCAAGCTGCTGTTGTTTATCGTTTCAACCTCTTTGTCTCGGTCTCTAACTTGCCAACCTTGGTATTCAGTGATAAATGGCACACCACTCCTACGTCACCACCTTCCTTTGCATTGGTTGGGACACGCTGACCACTAGAAAACAAATGGATAATCTTCGATTACCACGCGGCAACATTAGCCACATCAAAGTAGAATATTAAAATGCCTTCTGTAATCTCTTCTTATATCGAAATTAATAGTTCAAATTATTCCATTCCTGTTTTCTCCTGGTGAATTAAATGTTGCAACATAGAGCTCCATTTTCAGTCACATAGCAAAATCAAACATTGCACCATCAAAGATTATTATGTAATCAAAACCGGATTAGGATAACCAGTATAAAGTGATTAGAAGCATTTCTATTCCCCCTGGATGGAATGCTAGTCCATCACAGGATGGGCAAATACATCATTTTATTTCATGTCCGACTCAATTTTAATTTCTCAATCTTCTCGCCGTAAGGATCAGTTTACTGTTGTTTACTTTACCCAACATAACACAACAAGACTGTCACATGAAGAAACACGTTTGCAGCACTTAGTTCCTGGAAACCAAAAAAAAGCAACAAAATGTTACTGAAGCGTTACCCCTGAAGCTAGTAAAGCTAAGAAATCACTGACTTCCTCTGGTCTGACCTCCCATAAGTGACCACTTCCTGTGCAGATGTGTGCAAGCCACAACTTTGGCTTGACATTTTGAGTTGTTGCTTAAAGGAGGTTAACTGTAATTTCATAGCAAGAAAGAGCATCAAACAAGTATGGGATCCTAAATCCACCACTCAAATCATCTCCAACATTTTTATTGCCGACAAATCTGTAAAAATGTTCACACATTTTATGGTTCATAATTCCTTTAAGCATTTTAAAATCCCAGGGCTGTCCATGACCTTCAAATGTTTTCCAGGACCAGTATCAAACCTACACTTGTGTTACTTATCTATTTGTTTTTCTGATCTAAAAAGTCTCTTGTTGTTTGGTTCTACAGTGTAGAAAAAATAGTTCACCATTCTACTGTCATTTGCTTCAAAAAGCTCAATAAAAAATCAACAAAGTTAATGTTGTAAAACAGAAACTGTAAGATCTGTATTTGTAGCACACACACAGGTGACCTTAATTACAAATTGTTGTAGCTAGTGGGAGTCGAACATTTTCAAAGTCCTTATCACTTCTTGCACATGACTGACTTACTGACTAAGACTGGAACTGAAACCAGAGGACATTAATTTTCAGTCTCGTGTTTTTGTAACCTTCACCTCCCCCAAGTGCTGTCATTAACTTTTGAGTCATTTGTTGCCTTGATCTTCACACCAGTAACAAAATTGATGCTTTGCAATTAAATTAGAGGTCAACAAGAGGCCAAGTTCACCTACAGTATAAGAACAAGGTCCAATCAAGGACACTCAGCCTAAACAGTTATCATAGGTTACAGTCCTCAGTGACAGCCCTACCCCCCCCCCCCCTCCTCATGAAGTTCCATCAAGGATACTCAGGTGTTATGAAATAAGGCCACTGATGACAGGCATGCACCCTCCCCCTCAGCTGTAGTAAGTGTTATGAAATAAGGCCATTGATGACAGGCATGTACCCCCACTTCCAAATAAAAAAGACTGACATCTCATTCAGCATACTGAGCTGTAACAGCTGTTACAAAATACGGTCATCTGTGATATCACCTGTTTGTGTGCGAGTAGACTTCCAGAAGCAATTTGCCACCCATTGTAAACTTGCTGTTGAGTCTTATGAATGTTCTTCTCCAGCTTGTCACATGAAGAAACATGTATGCCGCCTTTAGTTCCTGCCCGGGAAAAAAAGTAACAAAATGTTACTCAGCTTTATAACAAAAAGATCAACTGACACAAACCAAGTACAATATGTAACTCTGAACAGTTCTGGTATTGTGTATGTTGAACCTCCTCATGTGGCCAAACCAGCTCTTGTAAGCAACCTGTCAGTGACCACTTTTCCAAAATACCAAATAAATATGTTCTCGAGAAAAATTAATTACTATATATAGTAATGTTTAAACCTGTCATAGGTGACCACCTCTTCCCTCCAGTAAGCAACCACTTGACACATGATCCATTCTCACCAGGTGCAAATAATGTAGAGTGGCTCTGTACATACTGCTACATACTTGTACATACTTGTACTAAGTTGTCAAAGTCAAACAGATGAACTGTCAATTTACAAAAAAATATATTACACTTCATTTTGGGTTGTGTGTCAGTCTGTACATGATGGACCATTAAAAGATTGTTGTGAAACAGAAACTGTAACATCAATATTTGTAGCACACACACAAGTGACTTTAATTAAGAATTGTTGTATATATATACGTAGTCAGTGGCCGGGAGTCGAACATTTTCAAAGTTCTTAGCAGTTTTTGCACATGACTGGCTGACTGGCTGACTGACTAAGACTGCAGGAACTGAAACTAGAGGACATTTCAGTCTGACATGCTTTTGTAACCTTCAACTCCCCCTGGTGCTTTCATTAATTTCTGATCCACTAATGTTCCCTTGATCTTCACACCAGTAACAAAATTGATGCAATGCAATTAAATTAGAGGTCAACAAGAGGCCAAGTTCACCTATAAGATCAGGTCCAATCAAGCATACTCAGCCTTAACAGTTATCACAGGTTACAGTCCTTAATGATGCCCCCCGCTCCTCCTCGAAAAATTGAAGTTCCATTAAGCATACTCAGTTGTAATAGGTGTTATGACTTTTGGCCATTGATGACAGGCATGCACCCCCGCCACCAAATAAAAAAGATTGACGTCTCATCAAGCATGCTCAACTGTAATAGGTGTTACAAAATATGTGTTTGCATGCGAGTAGACATCAAGAAGCAATTTGTCGCCCATTGCAAACTTGCTGTTAAATCTTACAAATGTTCTTCTCCAGCTTGTCACATGTCTGCAGCACTTACATGTAGTTCCTGGAAAAAAAGCAACAAAATGTTACTTAGCTCTATAACAAAAAGTGAGTCAGTCTGGCAGTCTCCAGTTGGCTTTTATCCTGGGACTTGATAATGACTGGTGCAGTTGATACTTTTTGCTGCTTTGGTATCAATAGTATGGGATAAAACTGAATTAGAAAGATACATAGCAGTTATCTGGGTATACAGAATGATTTCTTGAAAAAAGTGGCAAAATTTCTTACACCTTTGCTTTGACCAACATACTTGTTAATTGTTCTTTGTAACTGTACGGAAGCACCTTGTACAGCTGTAGTGTATGAAAGGATCCTATAGTCAGGAACTCCTTTGTTATTGTTAACTATCTGAAATTTGTAATCAAATTACTTAACGAATGTAATAAAACATCAACAGTTCAACTGGTAAAAATATAAATAGTGCCCTCAAGTGGAAATTTCAAGCCTTTTTTTGTGCCTGTAAAAGGGCTTTCTGTTACTTTTTAGAGCAGTACTGTGGCATTTTTGTAATGAACAAATAGAATGTTTGTCTCCCCTGTCAGTTCCCAAAATGAAAGTAAACTCTATATTCAGTGAGCACTTGCTGAAAATATGATTTTCAAGCAAATTTAGGGTCATAAAAGTTTAGATAATTATTATTATCATTATTTATCAGTTTATTTATTTTTATTGCACATTTTCTGTAAAATCCTTAAATGCACATTGTAAGCAATTACAATAATATAAAATATGAAAGCTAAAACATCTGAAAGTTAATTACATCACTTAATATTAATTGCAAAGTTTAAATAAAAGAAAAATTATCTTAACCTATCTTGACTTTCCCTTCACCACAAAATACAGAAAAGAAATCCATTGAAGGCAGAAATGTTTCTAAAACTCACTTGATCACACCACTGTGATCATAATTTGCTCCGAACAGTACATTTAGTTTTAATTTAATAGTGCTAGATATAAAGGAAGAACCTCGACATTCCTTTCAGATAAAAGAAACTCTTTTATCAACAGCTTGTATCATTAGCAGGGTCTTTTTTAATGTAACTTAGGAAATACCCAGATCGCCATGAAAAGAAAACTTACTATTTAAAGGTAGCTAAGTGGACTGCACCTCTAGCAGATCTGGTTTAAACATTTTCTGTTCACAAACCTTGTGATTCTTTCTCTTCCTCTACTGCAAACGTTGTTCTTAGGCACTAAAGGCTTTGAAGCGTTCACTTTAGCATCCCTACCAGCAGTGCAGAGTGATTTATTTGGTCCTTGCATTTGACAGTTATTTGTCAAAACTAAATTAAACACTTCAGACTAAAACATTTCAGTGCTTGAAGAACAGGCTCTGTAATGAAGAATGATATCAGCAGATAAGCTTGGCCAGCACTTCAACCTATTGGAAATCATTTTCTTAACCCATGCAACAACCAAGAAGGCCATTGAATAATGATTCCTTTGATAATCTCCACCGTTTTGGTACTGTGCCCACACAAAGGATAGAGATGAACCAAAAACTATAAAACAACATACTAAAAACCGATCAATGTACGTAACTGCAAATAATTCCATGAAGTTAAATGAATACCCCAACTAGCCAAGGATGTATTGCTAAGGATGTAACCGGCCGGATTACAATTCACTGTGAAAAATCCTGATTTTAGATGGTATGTTTGTATATGTTGCATTTTTATTTTCCTTTGCTTTTGTGTATGGTAATGTATGATAATGAGAATAAAACAAAGGGAAAATAGAAGTTGAACCAAGGATAAAATTGAACCACAACATATACATGTACACTACTGCCCGAAACTATCAGGGCATTTCCTGATTGCTTTAAAACCTTGGTTTTAGCTCAGATTTTTGCAGTTTGAGGGGTGGCAAAATGGTAAATACGAGACTGGTAAGACGGCGAGACAAACATTTGCTCATTGCAAGCCCGAGACCCTTCCAACTTTTAAATTGCGAGACCAAGCTTTTAAACTTTTCTAAATGTGAGTCCAAAACATTTTAGGACACAAAACGTCAAACCTGAGACTTTAAGTTCAGTTTTGGGCAACTGAGACTATGCATGTATGCATAATTATCAAAACTTGGAGTTTTGCAAAAACATCACAACCCTGATATGGCTTAGTAAAAAAAGAGACACTTAAATCTGTTGAAATTTTGCGAGACCCTAATTTTTGGTAATGACCATTGCCACCCATGGTTTGTATAAACTGCAGGAAAGAGGATGCAGTGTACTTTGAATAGCCACTGTTTGCTTTGTTTTTAAGTGGATTAAATTGAATAGGTGAACTTTCAAGCTCACATGATTTTGATATGATATAATTCACAAGTTTGATAGAAGGTGGCAACAGAGTGTGGTAGGAAAGTTGAAAATGATCCACATGAAAGTGAAGTTGTTAGGTGCAGTGAAAAGCAGTATTGATCAGTATATTAAATAAATGCTGAAATTCTGGAATTATGTTAAATGAACCCTTCCATTTCACAGTATTATACAGTGTTGTATGGCGATAACATCACCACTTGTTGGAACGGCTATCAGAAAAAATTTGAAAGCTCGCCGAAAAAAGCTTTTGATCTTTAAACTTGTTTTTTTTCCAATGCAATAAACAATGCAAGCTAAGACAGTCTACATGTATTAGGTTATCACTTTGTAAAACTTTTGTCTCCCAAATCAATTAAGCCCTTCTCTTAAGCAGCATGTATTAATTTCAGTCTGCCTGTTCAACATGCAAATGCAACAACAAGCGAGATGCTTTCGATTTTTATACCTACATACACTGAAATCAAAAGTTTGAAGCGAGGCAAATTCACTTTTTCCTGAATTAATTCTTCATGAACCTTGTGCTTGGAATTTTCCTATTTCCCAATACAAAGCAAAAACTATTCTACTAAATGCTTTGATGGCACCGACTTGAACTCACATGCTGAAACTTGTGTCAAAAGAAAGACATGATTTTAAGTCTTACTAGCTTAGTGACAATTTGTTTCTCCATTAATAGCAGCTGATGCCAGGTCACTTTGGTCGCTCAGTTTTGAATCAAGATGGTTAGCAAGTCTAGCTGAAAACTTACAGCTTTAACTGTCCTCTTTCTTTCCATCGAATGTTAAGATTTCAAAAATGGTACGTAGTGAAAGCAGAGACAACACGATGTAATATTATTACCCTGTTCTTATAAGCTAACCAACAATTAAAAGAAGTTGCAATTCATCTTTCCCCAATACTTTTTACTCATGGGCGAGTTCTATCAAGCGTGCAAAATATTGAAAGCTCATTTTCATTAGCCTTTGTGAAGTTGGGACTATAATATACAAGTAGCTATTGCTCTCTCATCTATGAATGTATAACTTATCAACTATATCTACATTATATAAGAGTATTATCGATGTTGTTGAGGGTTCATAATAGGCTTTGTCAATCCCCCATCCAGCCACTATTTTGCACTTCATCTGCCATCCTGCCCTGAACTTTATCCCGATCTCGCCTGAAACCAAACTGAGGATCCACTTGTTTTGTATGCAAAACCCGTAACGATGTCAATAAAATATGCCTTTCAATGTGCATTACCCGGGAAAGACAGGCAAACACTGAACCCTTTCAGGCTTCTCCTCAAAGAAAGCTCATTTTTGGGATTTTTTTAAAGACTGTCTAGGTCACCAATGACAGCAAGTTTGTTTAATCCCGTATCCCACCATCAATTTCAAAACTATTCTGCATCCTACTTGTCAAAATGAGCGTATCCTGCTCTCACCAAGAGTGTTTTAATCCTAAAATTAATCCACTATTAAAATTTCTGTATTTTGCATCCCGCCTCCATTTTGTCTCCCATCTCACATCCCACCAAACCTATTTTGGACCCTCGTTGTTGTGCAATAAAGGCATGTAAAAAAATTTCACAAAGGCAAGCACTGCTCAACGCCGGGTGTGTTTAAAAGATGAAATGGTGAAATCAAGTAAAAACATTCCTCAGTGTCACGCAATCGTCTTTCGGATGTGCTACAAAAATTAAATTGTGCTTTTGATGGAGTTCCTAAAACCATCAAAATGACAAGGATATGCTCATGCTTAAGCAAAATACCCCAGAATTTAAAACCCTGACGTCGATCTCAATGAATGTGTTAGTGTGCTTTTTAACTGGTTTGCCAATAAAAGTGTTGGCACGCAGTCAACTACTGTTAACAAGTTTCTTGCAGGGTATTTCAGAGCAAAGATCTCGAAACATCGTCAAGCTATGGAAACTATCCTTTCACCAAAACCCGGGACCAAAATAGAAAGTGTTTTGTTTAACCAATTCTTTGCGGTAAAAGAATTATAATTACGTTTTAGATTAGAGTTAGGGTTAGATTAGAGTTGGCTGATCAGAAACACAGCGTGCCGCAAATTGTTTCAATTTCTTTTTGTAAACAGTGTTTTTGAATTGTACTTTGCACACTACAGGTAAACCAATTGGCTGTATCCCTTAAACCGAATCAGATGAGAATTCTATCATACCTATCATTTGCTTATTTTTTTCACGGACCGGTCCATGGACCACCTATACAGACCACCCCTACTGACCCCCTCAAAAATTCAATAGAAAAATAAAGAAATAAAAAATATATATAAATGAAAATATAAGTCTTAAATTCTTACCCATAGTCGATCCTTAATCGTGGTGCGCGCGGTGAGATCGCAAACTGCCACGAGTCCTCTCTATATTGTACATTGTCAGTATTGCACCAATTTAGCAGGCTTAAGCAAATCCAAACTGTCAGTTCATCTGTAGTACGAAATGCGAACAGGAAGAAAATAAAGACAAATGGATAAGCTTTGCTGTTTTGTCAGTGTTTCTTGCCTCCGCCATTTTGTTCGGCCCATTCTCCCACGGGTCCAAGATCCACATAAGCCCCAGGCTTCAGAAAGGAAAATCCCATTGTGAAAATTGTGATTGCATTTTTTTTTTAAATTACTGCCGGATTGTATGGTTGGCCAACAGTTTTGTTTTCCACCATATTCCCTTATTGTCGCCCTTGGCTACAGGCCATTTATGTACCGGTCAAATTGAAGCTTCAACATCCCCCCCGGGCAAACCCCGGGCATTTTACTGTGCATCGTGCCCGGGAAGGGGGGAATTTGAACGTTGCCTTGGAAGGGTGGGGAATTCGAACCAGATTTATCTCTAGTTCCAACGTAATATGCCAGTGAGTTTTTTGGTTTTTGCAGGGTTTGACGGATTTTCCACGGTAGAATTTCGCCTTTTGTTAGTGAATAACGAGCTCAAAACGGTCTTTAAATGAAGTTTGAAGGTGTCATTACGGCATATCTCTCTCTGACAAGCGTGAACAGCGTTTGATTGAAGAGGAAATTTGTCTCTGAGGAGAGGTATTTCAGTAACAATGGGTGGGGCATTTGAGCGGCTTTTTTGCCCCGAGGGGAGGGAATTTGAACAAGCCAATCTTCAAAAGTTCAAATGCCCGGGGGGTTGCCCGGGGGAGGATGTTGAAGCTTCAATTTGACTGTTACATCATATTTTAACAACAGACGTCCTGTCTGAGATCAGTAGGGCAAAGGTTGGTGGTAGAATTAGGCAGTTCGCGATCTCACCGCGCGAAACGCGATTGAGGGTCGACTATGGGTAAGAATTTATATTTTCATTTTTATTTATTTTTTATTCATTTTTTTTTCTATTGAATTTTTTGAGGGGGTCAGTAGGGGTGGTCCGTATAGGTGGTCCATGGACCGGTCCGTGAGGTGGTCCGTGGACCTGGTCCGTTGGACTGGTCCACGGACCGGGGGTCAGTGTTTTCGGGTCACCCATGTTTCGGGTGACTTACTTTAGTGTTATGATTAAAAAACCCAGTCCAAGTCTTACCTTTAATTGTCAATCTGAATCTATTTGCAATCTGAATGATCATGCTTGACACTGTTTGTTTTCTAGTTAACTTTTAAACATTTCAATTTTCCAAAAGAAAACAACTTTTGAACTTTGGCACATACCATTTTGCCATATCTCCATTTTGCCATTTCAAGGGGCGTGCTTTCATGCCCCTCAACGACTTTTACTTGAATATTACATCAAATTTTCGAAACTTTAAACATTCAAGCAGTATATTCCTGAGGTACTATTTATCAATTTATCAATTAATTACCGAGTGGTTCTAACTTTTGAGTGTATGGATCAAACCCAAAATGCATAACCATTCAAATTAAAATCAACGCCGTTGGTGCTGCCCACATTCCATTTTCTCTCTAGTGAGAAAAGACTACGTTTTTCTAATCTTACAGGAGCTAAATGGCAAAACAAGGAGTATTGTAAAGTCGCAATTCAGCCGGCCCTGGGGTGCAATGAATGACTTCACTTAATAAAGCTATCTATCTATCTTTATCTTTTAAAACAACTGTTAAACCTACATTATCCATATCCTTGGATTGCTGTTCAAGGGATGCGCCAACACATGTTCGAACGAAAGTAGAAACGATGAAATCTCCACTTGAAAGTTCCCTGTTTATCACCAAACAAGATAAACCAATTACCCTTTGATCCAAACCTTCAGCAGTTTTCAAAGAATCCAAAATTACACGCACGCTTTAAAAACAACATATCCACAATCTTCACTCACGTCCGCCATTTTTTTTCTGTGACCTCCCCTCCTTGGTACCAGGCTCTTTCACTTTCCATAGAAATAGAATTTGGACCTTTGGAACTGCAGATCCTGGAATACGGGACGGGAGTTGAGGAGGGAACGTACTTCTTTAAACTTGATTGACTAATGTCACTAACGAAGCGCCTTTCAATGTAAAGCGCAGACTGTACACTAAGGTAAAACAAATGAAAACTGTAATGTAACCTATTTAGACGCAAAGCAAGCGTAAATTCGGTATATAAGGCCTAAAGCCCATGTTAGAAGTAGTCTAACAACTTCAAGCCGCGAAGCGGCATCGTACGCGAAAGTTAACCCACTTAATTTAAGCTACACGGCGTTTATCACTGCTTATTTCTCCATCTTGGATGGCTTATTGGAAAGTGGTGAACACGTTCAGGCTCAACAACTTTGCCTTTATAAAAAGGCCATCGCTTCCTCTACCCAGGCTAATATGCAATTCGACAACGAGTTTCGTGGCATAATCGCGCGCCGAGAGGAAGCTTACAACAATCACACCTCTCTCAACGACCTGCAAGCTCATTTCCACTCTTTAGTGGTAAAAGCACCCATGATCGTCTCTATCCGACCCCGTAATCGCGGTCGTTTCTGCACAAGTAATCCCTTACAACCTGTGATTCGCGCCTACGCGTGAAGGCGTTACTTCTGTAGAAGATTAGCCAGGGATTTGAAGGTTTTGAAGATTTTATTTTGCACTAGACTTTACGGCTTTGTTCCTTTATCGATCAGTTCGGGAAGCGTCCGTAGTTACAATCGTAGTCAACTGAAATCAGTTAGAAAACAAGTTACTATTTACATCATTCGCTATTGAAACGGCAAACAGTTCTCAACTTACAATTTGTTTTCCATAAATCCTTGAAATCCCACATCGACGACTGAACAACGAAATGTGTCCCTTAAAGAAGTGAAACTTGTTCTTTTAAATTCTTGTCACCTAATGTCACCTGACCTTATTTTCCCGCCTCGCTAAGTCGAGGCGATAACTGACAATATGGAAATTTTAGGAAATTGTTTGCACGAAATGCAAATCACTCCGCCCCAGTGCGGAAATTAGGTTTAATTAATTATACCCAATTGAGCAACGACTATAAATGTAATAGCGTTCAATAATAAGAAACGTCAGAAAATAGTATGTCTATTGCTTCTGGGAACTAGCTTAATTAGGAAAATTCCGCATTTAGTTCCTCCTTGGTTGCTAGGAGACACAGCTTGTGGATTGGCCTGTCGTATTCACCATCCTGGGTCTTGATTCTGGCCTTTCTGACCAAGCCATCCTTTCCTGGATACGTGACAATGATACGCGCCAACTTCCACTGAGACCTTTTGTGGTTCTGATCGAACTCTAAAACTAGATCGTCAACGTGAACATTTTCTCTGGTTTGGAACCACTTGTTTCGTGGTAATAGATTTGGTGCGAAGTATCGCATCCAGCATTTCCAGAATTCATTGACTCGATCTTGTGTGCTTCTCAGAAGATGTCTGGGGTTGATCCTTTCTTCGGGTTCTGGTTGAGGTAGTGGAAGATGATGACCTATAAGGATATCGTTCGGTGTGATGGGGGGACTTTCCCAGATGTCATTGGAACTTGGATACAGAGGACGTCCATTGATGATGTAGTTTGTCTCTGACAGAAATGTTCTCCATTGCTCTTCTGTAAAGGCTTGGTTCTTGCACGTAGCATTGAGACTTTGTCTGACAGACTTGATGAGAGTTTCCACGACGCCATTTTGATGACTTGCGTGAGGTATATTCCATTGCCACTTGAAATCGCAACAGAAATCCTCAGATAGAACACTTTGAATCTTGGGAATGTTCCAGCTCTGCATAATTTCCTGTAAGTAACCTTGCGCACCTACAAAGTTTGTTCCACGGTCGGACCAACAAACACTCGGGTGACCACGCAAGCTCACGAAACGACGGAACGCCATCCGAAAGGCATCAGATGTCTTGTCGTTTACAAGTTCTAAGTGAACTGCCCTTGTGGTCATGCAGGTGAATATTACTACTTGAGCTTCTTTCAGAGTCTTCCGATTGACTTTAATATGCAAGGGACCAAACATGTCAATGGCGGTGTTGGCAAAGGGAGGGAAACCTGCTGCCACTCGTAAAGATGGCATCTGCCCCATTAGCTGGTCCAGCCGTTTTTTGCGAAGTTTCCTGCAGGTGATGCACTTTGAAGTGAGGGCTTTGGACATGCTGCGGACTCCTATAATCCAGTATTTCCTCCTGGCTTCATGGATTAAACTCTTGTATCCACAATGTCCACGCTTGTCGTGCAGGTGGCGCAGTAACAGCTTGACAAGTAGATGGTCGCGTGGTCGGATAACGGGGTTTCTCATTTCTTCTGACAAAGATCTGGCATCTTCGAGTCGTCCATGAGCGTGGAGTAGTCCGTTTTCGTCCAAGTGTGGAATTAATTTCTTGTCAATGACAGAGGGATCTAAGTGTAGTTGACTCCACTTGAAGAGTTGATTCTCAGATTCTTTTAATTCTTGTACGGTGATGGTGCCTGTCTTCGCATTCTTTTTTCTGGCATTTAAGAGTGTAAGTAAGCGAGTGTTCTCCGTATCTTTGGAAATGTTGAGCAGGTATTCAGTAATTGGTGAAGAATGGGGTTATCTTCTGACTTGACTCGCTCTAGTTTGGCGTTGATTTCTGCTGTGGCTGCTTCGTGTTTTACAGCGTTAACTTCTGCTATGGCTGCTTCGTGTTTAACGGGCATGTTAGTCTTCTCGGAGGTTTTTGTTTCCATTACGACTTCAGTCTCTTCTCCACGAATACTTTGGTCTTCAATTTGAAACTTGGGCCATTTGGTTTCGGGCAAGTGCAGGAAAGAGGGTCCCTCTAGCCAATCTGTAAGTCGTGATGGTTCGGTTCCTCTGGTAAGAATGTCGGCGGGATTACTCTTCGACCTTATATAACGGAAGTCATCCACTCCGACAGTTTCTTGGATCTCTGCTACTCTCGCTGATACGAAAGGTTTAAACTGCCGTGGTGGGGTCCTTATCCAAGACAAGACGGTAGAGGAGTCCACCCAGAAGATTCTTTTGCAATCTTGGATGTTCGCGAACTGCAGTGACGTTCTGCAAGTATCATACATCCTTGCAAGTGTTAAACAACCCATGAGCTCCAGTCTCGGGATCGTCTTCTTTTTCAACGGGGCAACGAAGGACTTGATCAGCACAGGGACGCACTTGTAACTTCCATTCTTTAACTTCCAACGGAGGAAAATGACTGCACCGTACGCTTTCTCGCCACCATCACAGAATCCATGGACTTGTGGTACCCCAACTGCATGACTTGGTTTCAACTTTCGATCGAATTCGAACGCAAGGAGATGATTCATGGTTTGCGCATTTTCATCCAATTGCTTTGAATGCTCGCTGGCAGGATCTCGTCCCAGCTATAGCCTGAACTCCACAGTTCTTGTAAGTCGATCCTAAACTTTATTGCTACGGGTAACACAAGACCAACAGGATCCCATAATTTGCCAACAAGACCTAAGCATCGTCTCTTTGTCAGGACATCGGTCAGGCCAAGGTCGTTCTTTTTTAGGGTAAACTTGTCTGTCTGTTTATCCCATCGTAGACCAAGTAGATCCGTTGACCGTTCATCGTTAGATTGCTCGATTTCTGTCTGGTTAGAATGCCAAGTTTTAATCTGGAAGTGGCCTTTCTCGAGGATGGCGTCAATGTCGTTGATAATCTGCTTAGCTTTTGCTGTAGTTGCTCTGGACCCACCGATATCATCCACGTACACATGGTCTTGAAGTTCCTTTGCAGCTTCCGGGAACTCAGCTTGCGATAACTTTGCCAGAGTATTGATGGCGTTAGTTGCTATGTCGGGAGCTGGTTTATCACCAAAGTTCAATCTGAGCCATTGATACACAGTTGGTGAATCATTTGTCTTACTTCTCCACAGGAACCTGTGATAAACTTGATCGTCGGGATGCACCAAGATTTGATTAAACATTTTGCGCACATCACCAGTGAATGTCACTTCGTTCCATCGCCATGCTGCCAGTACATCGAAGAGGCTGTTGATGAAGTTAGGACCTTTCTCGAGATAATCGTTAAGCGAAAGACCATCGTGACCTTTCGAAGATGAGTCAAAGACAAGTCGAACTTTTGTGGTCCTTTCTGGCGTGAACACGGCTTGCAGTGGTAGGTACCATTCAGGTTTACCATGATCGATTTGTTCAGGTGGAACCTTAGTCACAAAGTCCTGATTCAATAACTTTTGAACTTCTTCGTCAACAACTTTAAAGCAACGCATTTTCTGGAACAACTTTTCAGCAGAAAACATCCTTTTCAGAGCGATGTCGTAGTTACTCTGTTTGGGGGGTCCTTCTCCCTTCCAGGGCATCCTCACTTGTATTCTCCCGTCAACTAAGGTAGTTGAAGCTGCGAGGGACTTTACGAACTTGCTTTCACGTAACACGTTTTCACTGCATGTACAGAGTTTGGTTGGTTTGACGCCAAGGAGGTCTTGATGAAGGAGTTTCTTGATATCCTCCACGATACTTACTGTCCCGACTTCTATTGACTGAATTTGAGATGTGGTAGAGCTGTTTGACTCAAACTGTCCCAGAACGTACCATCCAAAACAGTTTCTTTTCGCGATAGGTTCTCCTGGTTCTCCAGACACTGTGTGGATATCAACGAAAGCTTCTACGAAGTCTGTGCCGATAAGGATATCTATGGCACCACCCGAAAGATGCAGCTCATCAGAAACGTTCTTCAAATGGGTGTATTGTCCCACTAATTCTTTAGAAATTGTTTTGGCATTACTGCAAGGTCTTGTAACAGTGTACACTTGAAGGGTCTTCGTAATATCTTCGTCAGTAGGTGAGGCAAGCGTGATATCGATTATCTGTGAAGGTTCGTTTTTCTTCTTCCCCCCAGCCAAATTCATAGTGAGATGCGTTGCTGATCCATTTAAGCCAAGTCGTCTAGCTGTATTTTTGGAGAGTAGGCTGGTGTTAGATCCAGAGTCTAACATTGCAAGAACTTCGACAAAGTTTCCATTTCTGTTCATGAGTTTAACTTTTTGAACAGGGCACAAACCAGGGACAGGTTTTAACTTTGTTTTTTGTACACAGCATTTCCTTGGATGTTGCCAATTGACGTAGTTGAGGGGCCTTGGAATTGACTTTGGAATGGTGCTGCTTTTGGATTCAAATTTGTGTTTGTTTCGCCAGTCCTGTCATTATGTAGAGACCGGTGGTGGTTTTTTCTGCATTTGTCACAGGTTGAGCCATCTGGTTTCTTGCAATCGTTTGTGTGATGCGCTCTTAGACACTTGCGACATCGCCAATGTTGCTTAACAATCTCCCACCTTTGATTGACTGTTAAAAGCTGGAACGTAGGACAGGTAGCCAGATGATGTTTGGTTTTACAGCCAAGTGGACCTGCTTCATCATCCGTTTCTTCGCCATTGGCGGCATTATTTTCTTTCCTCTTAGGACCCTTGTCCCGCCGACTTTCCCTTTTGCCTCGGGAGCGAATGCTTGCTTCCTGATGTAACCAGGTGATGAGGTTGCTAACGGTTTCTTCTTTCCCTTCTCTTTTCATCTCTCTACCAAAATGAGAATTGTCGTTTGGATCGAGTTTGGACAAAAGTTGGGACATGAGGAATGGTGCTTCTGAAGACTCTAGCACAGGGCACCCATTATCTTCTATATCGTTTACGTAGCAAGACACTGTTGTGGCGAAGTGTGTAAAGGACTTGGAATCTCGTCTGACTGGTTTAAGATTGTTTATTTCAGACAGCAATTCATCCATTAATTTTCGTCTGTCTGCGAACTCGGTATCCAAGATGTTCCAAGCGCTGTCAATGGTTTTACAGGTTTTAACCTGGTCAGTCCACCACGAACCCTTTGGCAGTGCGTTTCGGAAACGTTGCAATTGTTCATCTTTATCCTGACCGTATTTCGTCATCCAATGATTGAATTCCTTTTTCCACGTGGCATAAGATCTGCGACCTCCATCCCATGTTGGTACTGGTAATCGTTGTAGACCACTTAAGCTTGGTTTTGATCCTAAGGTGTCCGCCATTTTTGCTACTGCTGATGTCATTGATGACATTGATGATGTCAGAGCCTCCAGGGTTTCAGAGTCCTTACGAGACGTTTCAGAAGAATTTTTTTCCTTTTGATAAGCAGCAAATTTCAAAGCAATTTGAAGAAAATCCGCCTTGGCCTTGTCTACAAGTTTTCTGGTCGTTAAAAAGGGTCCCTCGTCTGTGGCAGCGCCATCATCAACCAGTTTGTCTAAAATCGTTTCTTGCTCCTTTTTGATTTGCCTATATCTCGTCTCTACTTGAGTGAATGCTGCTTCAAGTGTTTTGAGTTCTGGTTTTACTGAGAAAATTGTTTCAAATTCCTCCATTAACTCGTAGAGGATGTTTACAGCGTTTTCCATTTTTCCTGCGAGGGTTTTGACGTCTACTTTAGGCGGCATTTTAAACGGAATTCAGTTTACGTAAATATGCTTTAACTCCAGCCTCGATTTCATGTGATGTTACTACCAGCGGGCTTCGAAGTCTTTGATTTTGACAATCCAGCAACAAAGATAAAAATGAAAACGTCAAACAAATCAAATATCCTTACTTTTCCTTCGCAAATACAATTCGGCGTAATCTTGATGAAGATTCAGCGTAAGTTGAGGGCGCGATGATTCAGCGTAATCTGTGGCAGCTCAACTTGTGATACGAAGTTCGGCGATTGTCAATAACTCGATTCGGCGTAATCTTCGAGGACAAATTTTGACTGATTCGCGCCTATGCGTGAAGGCGTTACTTCTGTAGAAGATTAGCCAGGGATTTGAAGGTTTTGAAGATTTTATTTTGCAGTAGACTTTACGGCTTTGTTCCTTCATCGATCAGTTCAGGAAGCGTCCGTAGTTACAATCGTAGTCAAAATTTGTTTTCCATAAATCCTTGAAATCCCACATCGACGACTGAACAACGAAATGTGTCCCTTAAAGAAGTGAAACTTGTTCTTTTAAATTCTTGTCACCTAATGTCACCTGACCTTATTTTCCCGCCTCGCTAAGTCGAGGCGATAATTGACAATGTGGAAATTTTAGGAAATTGTTTGCATGAAATGCAAATATACCTGAGTAGTTAGTAGGAACAACCCGGGGAACAAGTAGGTTCCGGCATTCCACTTTCTTGATAACAATATAAATCCTAATAGTAGACAAAACATAGATTCCAGACAAACCTTCATTTTTACTACAGATATTTCAAGAAAAAAGGAAAATCTTTGCCTTTTTTAGCTGTGTTACGTACTGGTCGATACGCACTTCAGATTAAAGACACCAATCCCATTATGAAACGAAAACACATTTATTACAAATACAAATGAAGTGGACGAAGTACATTTCAAGTGATTTAAACAGCCACTGATTTAATCAGTGGAAGAACCGTGGCACTACCCTCAAGCATGGTCACACACAAGAATACTTAACATCACTTCAGAGGTAACAAGAGATCGAAACTTCACGATTTTGTTCGTACCCGTAAAGTTCCGAAAGTAACGATCCCGCGAAAGTAGCGACCTTCCGAAAGTAGCGATAAAATTTCACAGGTGTTAGCAAATCCCGAACGTAGCGACCCCCGAATTTAACGACCCTCCGAAAGAAGTGACCTCAAAAGTAATTTCCCTTTTTAACAAGAAATAACGGAAATGATAGATATAACAAACTATACCAAACTGATCCGAGGTTAATTTATTTTTAATGATTATAATGATCTCAGTTGACATTCCTATTCAAAGGACAATACATAACTTTTAAAGTACATTGCATTTGTTTTCAAAAAGTATTCCTTTCGTCTCTGAATGCTTGCTGCATACGTAATAGGGATAATCAAACCTTTTTCTCGAACGGCCCATGTACGGTACACGTTTTAGCTACCCGAAAGTAACGACCCTCCGAAAGTAGCGACCCTCCGAAAGTAGCGAATGGAAAAGGCTGCTAAATCAGAAAGTAACGAGGGTCGTTACTTTCGGAACTTTACGGTATATGAAAAACTCGATCAGCTATCGAGGTGCTGTATTTTGGAACACTGCATACAGTTGCTATACTGACAATTTCAAGCAATTTTATGCCAGAGTTAGAAAGGACGATATTATTAAACAAATAGACTTTACTGCAACCTCGATCCAAACATAAAGAGCAACGTAACGGAGTTCAAGTTTTATTAATTAATGTGAGCGATTATGTGTATAATCGTTATTAATTTTTAAGGTGTTTCGATACAGTTTTTTTGGGACCATACCTAACTTTCTTAATCGGCTCTTAGGCAGTCTTCTCCTTGTCAGATCATCGTGAAATTTGTAATGCTTGTTGGTTTTGGATTGAACTTTAGTGTGGTTTACATTTTGTGAAAATCGATATTTCCATGACAACGATAAACAAAAATCCTTGAAAACAGTAAAATTCAAATTTTGTGCGATCCAGATTTCACTGTGAAAAGCAAATACCAACATCCTAAAGTATGGTGTATGGCAAACAAAATATACAAGAACAAAAAAATTCTGTATGTTTGTTTTGAAGTAAATCGCAAAAACATTTTCAACCTTATTTTTTGCATAGTAATAGCAAATGCACCGAAAAATAATCAATGCTTTGATGAAATGGCTAGAAAATACTGGTAAAATGTGTCTTTTACCTACTATTTTACCCCTAGAAAGTTTTGTTGAAAGTGGTGTTCGCGATCTTGAGAACGAATTGTTTTTCTAAGATCATTCGCGTAATAATTTTGTGGTAATTTTTGAATTTGAGCGCTTTTGCGAAAATCGTATGAACGGCTCAATAGATTTTTTTAAAACATTAAATACGCGTGCTTGGAGATGTGACCAGTCTTAGTATTGAGTCTTATTAACATTGATTCACTGGAACACTTTTAGATTTAACGTTAAAGAGGACGTATGAACCGACGGAAAAGCTTGCGTTACATATTCACAGTTGGCAAGTAAATGCTAATATATTCAAAGTAATGTGCAATGCATTCCTCCGTGATTTTTACTTTTCGTTGTAATCTACAGGGACAAAGAACAAAGAACAAACCGGATAAAAATCACGAAGCAATGAATTACGCATTACTTTGAATATATTAGCATTTACTTGACAACGGTGAATTTGTAACGCAAGCTTTTCCGTCGGTTCATACGTTCTCTTTAACGTTAAATCTAAAAGTGTTCTAGTGAATCAATGTTAATAAGACTCTATACTAAAATGGGTCACATCGTGAAGCACGCGCGTTTAATGTTTTAAAAAAATCTATCGAGCCGTTCTTAAGATTTTCGCAAAAGCGCTCAAATTCAAAAATTACCACAAAATTATTACGCGAATGATCTTAGAAAAACAATTCGTTCTCGAGATCGCGAATACCACTTTCAACAAAATTTTCTGGGCGTAAAATAGTAAGCAAAAGACACATTTTAACAGTATTTTCTAGCCATTTCATCAAAGCATTGATTATTTTTCGGTGCATTTACTATTACTATGCAAAAAGTAAGGTTGAAAATGTTTTTGCGATTTACTTCAAAACAAACATACAGAATTTTTTTGTTCTTGTATATTTTGTCTGCCATACACCCCAGTTTAAGACGTTGGTATTTGCTTTTCAAAGTGAAATCTGGGTCGCACAAAATTTGAATTTTACTGTTTTCGAGGATTTTTGTTTATCGTTGTCATGGAAATATCGATTTTCACAAAATGTAAACCACACTAAAGTTCAATCCAAAACCATCAAGTATTGCAAATTTCACGATGATCTGACAAGGAGAAGACTGTCTAAGAGCCAATTCAAAAAGTTAGGTATGGTTCCCAAAAAACTGTATCGAAACACCTTAAGAAGTACGTAGTTATGTTTTAATTTTCTAGCTAGAAACACGACCCCTCAAGCAAGCCTTTTGCTGTAAACCAATATCGGGTATAAATAAAGGATGTTGCTGTTGTATCTGCTTTTGTTTTAGCGTTAGTGTTTTCTTCCTAATGTTTGTCTCGCAATTATCGCTCTGCGTAGGTGGCTTATGGGCACCTTAAGGCTGAAATATATATCGGTACATATTTTACTCATTTTGGTCTGAAAAGGGCCGAAACTTCAAAGAAAATTATGATTGTTGAAATCTGTGGGATTTTTTGAAGTATTAGGTTCATGTAAGTTATCATAAGATAGAGAACAGGTAACTTATCAAACTACGGGTGTTCAAATTAATAACAGTAGGGGATTACGTCTCGAAAAAGTGACTGTAGAGAATTTGGACGCAGTCGAGACGCAGACTAGACGCCAGTGATCGAGGCACAGAAGGCAACCAGAGTTTTCTGTTTTGACACGTTGTTACATGCATAGTAACAACCAAATACCACGGCAAGTGTTTTTGTTCTCTATAATGAGGAAAAAATAACTGCATGTGCTGCCCGTGTCTTATCAGTCTGCTCCCTTGTACTACTGCCTGGTTAATTAGACTGGTTTACTAACTTAGAACAAACACCACTGAACCGTTGCCAACAGCTACCTGCACCTTACAAACGACTGATTGCCGACAATAACAAGACAGAGAAACAATAGCCAAACCGACTTATTCAACTAACAATAGACCAACGGACATTTAACTAACAAAAGACGGATCGAAACGCACCAAACACGTTTAACAGTCTTCACAGCCAATAACATCACGGCTTAACTGACAGACGACCAATAACATCACAAGATCGTCGAGCAATCAGGACAACGACCAGACTTATAACATCTATTGACGATTCACAGTTCACTTGACTCTGATGATGACTTCCGCTCAGGTTGTCGAAACGTCAGTCAATGTCACCTCAAACAGTCCTTCTCAGGATTACACTCACCCGGACGATCACAATTTACCGAATTATGATACAATTCCTGGGTTCAAACCCTTTAGAGTTTTCATTAGACTGGTGTTGCTACACAAAAACTTAGTTCACTAACCATAGTATTGACCAGCCCCACCACCTGTGATCTGAGCCATCTGACAGTTTGGAAAACGTCGTCCATGTTATCTTCAGTCTCCAGTCTCTCGATATTCAAAAGAGACTAAGAAATACTCCCGCTATGCGGCCATCACCATTGCTATAAAGACAACAGAGAAAATATAAAAAACTCAATCAGTACCCAAGAATCTACTACTTAATAGTAAAACAACCATGAACACCATACAAAGAAAGCATGCCAAGCCTAACCTCCAAAAAGTTCAAACAAAACAAATTTGTCACCGCGAGTGAAAAAGCTAAACTGGAGTAGAAAATAACTTAAACACCCCTTTGATATGAGTTGTGTACTAAGAAACGAAATAAAAGCAAAGGAAAACAAGACAAAATTTAAGAAGAAGACTAGAAGGAGTCTTTCACTCTGCCGTGGTGTACGGAAGCTGGTGAATTTGCTTTCTCGTGACGTGTAGTAACTGCCACCAGTAAACTAAAGCTAAGCACCAAATCAATTCCCATTCCAAGTTACCTGCAGTGTACAACGATTGGTCCATGATGCTCTTCCCTGCACTGCACCTTGTGAAGGAAGGGAGGGGGGAAGGAGTGGGCCTAGTCCTGTCCAGTCTCCTCCCCACTGAGCGGCGTTACTGGAAGTAAGGTAACACGTAACTCAGTCTTCAGACTGTGTAAGTAGAAAAGGAACCGAGCAATTAGTCAGTGAAAAAAAGACTTACAAACTTTCATGCAATCGGAAGGGAACCACAATCGTTTACGAGAAAGCAGATCTTGCCATGCTAAGGCTGGTTTACATATACGGAGTAAGCGTAAACTGTTGACAAATGCCTCAATGGAAAAATAGACTGCTGTTTGCTGTACATGCAGCTCTGCTTGCTTTACCACTGTGCAAATGTATTTACCCCATGGCGTCTCAGTTTAAGCACTCTTTGACTGTGGTCATCAAGCCTCCCTTCTATTCACACTTCACACTTCTATTCACACTTATCGATCTATATTTCGAGATCAATTGGAAGGTGTTTTTGTGATTGCATAAAAAGAAGTCGACTGCAGCAGTTTGCTCTTGCCAAGGAAGAAAACTGAGGGTCTCGAGAGATAGGCGACTTTGGTTTTGGAGCGACTAAATGAAGCAGCTTTGTGCTGTTATTGACGTACAAGTTGCAAAACACCAATAAAGGAAGATTACGAAGTTATTACGTACTTCTTTTCCTTGCATTTCAATCATAACTATCGTTTTCACATTCTTCTCCCAAATCATTCTCCAGAAGTCATTCATTGTGTGTTTCAAAGGACGTGAAAGTCGACTGGAAGATGAAATATGGTAGTATATCGATTTATCTTATCTGGAGCTTCCCAAAACCCAACCCTCAGGGTAACACCACCCAACAGGCTACTTAAAAACTGCTCATATGAATGTCCATCTCTGATCAGTTATATCTAATAATGATGGACAGCACCTCTCCGTGAGCAGA